>CM049598.1:5511596-5809096 GCA_026979955.1 Megalurothrips usitatus
GGGGGGCAGCGCCTGCAGCGCCAGGGCGGCGCCAAGGCGGCGCGCGGCACGGCAGAATATGAGAAATTGCAGCTGCCATTTCTCAATAGTGCAGCAGCAGCAGCAGCGGGAACGGGGACGGAGCGGGTCGGATGAGACGGGGCGGGGCCGCGTTCGGCAGCCTCGGATCACTCGGTCACGGCAGGCGTGTGCGTGTGTGTGCTGCCGCAGAGGTGCCCGAGAGCCTGCGCGACATCGTGCAGGGCGTGGACCACCCGGGCGACAGCGGCGTGGCCCCCGACGTGCCGCCGCCCTGGCTGGACCGGGAGAAGTTCGAGCGCGGCCAGGCCTTCGCGCGCAAGAACTTCTTCAGCCTGGCCTTCGCCGAGGTGGCCTCCCTCATCATCAACTTCCTCTTCCCCGGCGAGCTCCAGCCCCTCATCTTCACGCGACGGTCCGCCACCGTGTACGACTCGTACGAGCGCTACCTGAGCACGGTGAGGCAGGCGGCTCCAGGCCAAAAAAAACTGTTGAAAAAATATATAATACAATCGAGAGAGCAGCAAAAATGATGCTGATTTGTGTTCAGGTGAACCGCGTGCGGACTTGGTACGAGAGCGACCCCTGGAAGGTGGGCTCGTCGGCGTACCAGAACATGGCGCGGGTGCGGGGCTACCACCTGGCCGCCTCCCGGTCCATCTCGCAGCTGGCGCAGTCCGACCCGGACACGCTGCGCCTCAACACCACCTTCGGCCTGGGCCCCTACAACGAGGCCGTCTGGAGCGGGTCCGCGGTGAGGCGCCGTCGCCGGATCGGAGCCAAGGCCTCCCCGTCGGCCGCGGCATTTCTCATACCCCTGGCGAAACCACTTTCTCATCAGTTTCTCATCACCGGCCGCAGGTGGAGAGGGTCTGCGAGGACGCGCGCGCCTCCGCCTGCCCCAGCGACGCGGTCGACGCCGTGCTCAAGGACCGCGACCCCGTCACCCGGGTGCCGCTCAACCAGTTCGACATGTCCCTCACGCAGTTCGCCTTCTCGGGCCTCATCGCCACCTTCCCCGAGCGCTTCGGCCTGCACGGCAACCTGGACCGCGAGCTGGACGCCTTCTGCCACGTGTGGGCGGCCATCGGCTACTCGCTGGGCATCGAGGACAGGTGAGGCGTCCGTCTCTGTCACACGCACGGCGCGTCCCTCGGGCGTGCGAGAGAGACGGAGCGGCGAGACGACCCTCCGGGAGCGCCTGCAGGCCGCCGGGTAGGCAAGGCGCGCGGTGTGGCGCATGCGCGCCGTGCGGCACTGCCTACCCGGCGGCCCGCAGGCGCCACGCGTGCTAGCGCTGCTCACGCCGCCGCACTCCGACTCCAGGTACAACTTCAACCTGGGCGGGCTGGAGGCGACGCGGCGCCGCACCCGGGACACGCTCGAGTTCCTGGTGAGGCCGCGGCTGCGCACCGTGAACCGCGACTGGGAGCACATGCTGCGCGTGCTGTTCGAGGGCCTGTCGCTGTACATCCCGGGCGTCAGCTTCGACGCCAGCCTCGTCTACCTGATGGAGACGGTGGGCGTGCCGCCGAGCCGGTTCGCCGGCCAGCTCGCCCGCGGGCCGCTGCTCGTGGCCAACTCGCTGGGCTTCTTCCTGGAGGGCGTGATGCGCGTGCCCAGCATCCGCACCTGGGCCAACCAGGAGGTGTACGCCAACCTGCGGCGCGCCAACCGGCAGAGCGCGCACTGGAAGGAGCAGGCCCGGCGCCGGTCCTACCGCTACGAGTACCTGCCCTTCCCCGGCCGCTACCAGTGCTCGTGAGCGGGCCGCCCGTGCAGACCCACCCCGACTTAAAGCTCAGTGCGCTTCTTTGCAAATTTTAGTCTTCCCCCGACGTGACAAGGGGAGTACAGCGGGCCTGCCTGCCTGCCGGCCGGCCGGCCGGCCGCCTGACCCGAGTAGGCGTTGCTGCTCCGCTGCTCTGCTGCAACGCGTTAGCACAGCGTTAGCACAGCGGAGAGCGCTGCCCTGGCCGGCTCTGCACGGCCGCCGCCGCCCCACGCTGACACAATACTCACCTCTGGCGCCCTTACATGTGCCCGGGCCGCGTCGTGTGCCACCGTGTGCCCCGCCGTGTGTTTTATCGCGATGAAAACGATCTCAGTGGACCGTACATGGACGACGCGGACACATGCGACGGAAGGGGGAAAAAATGTGAGTGCGTCTCTCTGGCGGCCATGTGAGTGCGTGTGTGTGTGTGTGTGAGTGGCGTTCGCAGTTTATGATACTACGCCGTTCGTATGTAGTTGCGAAAAATTTCGAATCCGAAAACTTGCAGAAATTTATTAGATTTTTTTTTAGTGAACGTACAAGTTTACAAGCGTACAAGTGTACGTACAAGTGTTCTAAATATTTTTTTTAATTTCATTCTTTTTGTAAAATTCCTGTGTTTCTGTGTTATCTGCAAAACTCTTCGTCTGCGGGTGAGCAGGGGCACCGCCCGACGAGTATCGAACGGCGACAGTTACTCTGTGAACGGCCCCCCGTTCGGCGGGCAGCGCACTGTGGTCTTGCAGGTGCATTGCTAATTACACCGGCCGGCCGTTCCGTGATCCGGCCGCCTTCCAGACCCGGCAGGCACCGCCAGCCCGGCGCAGCACCAGCACCGCCCCCATGACGCACACGTGCCCGCCGGGGAGCGCGTGCGGCTCTTCCTTTATGGTGTTGTTGCCGGTCGAAAATGAGAGTGATGGAGATAACTAAACGGGAGCATGCCCATCCGTGCCCTGCCGGCGCCCAGCGCTGCTAGGGCCAGAGCCCGGGACGCCGCGCGCTGCTGAGATGGAACCCACGTAACCGAAGGAGTGTTGCAGTTGCAGCAGGCAGCAGGGGCCGCGCCGCTGCCGCCGCCGCCGTGCCGGCGATGGTGTTTTTCCTGCTCCTACTCAGCTGACCCCTCCTCGCCGACCGTGCACACGTCGCAAAATGCGCTTCTCGCCTCAGTGACGCCCGTCGGAGACTTGGTGGCGTAGTGTATGCAGCCAAACGTGTGCGGTTGTCCAGCGTGTACTGTACACCGTCTCCGTTTCTATCCTACTGTTTTTTGTGATATCGAGTGTCCTGCCATTTTTTTTTTGTAGAGAAAGGAAATGATTCTCTGCGATTGCGTGTTGATTAGGTTTAAGGTTTTTAATGTTAGATGACCGCAAAGCGAATAAAATGTACAATTTTTTCTAATAAAAATAAATTATATATTGAACTTAATGGCCGAGTCTCACAGCACGTTTCAGACTGCACAAGAGCCCAGCGCCCGGTGGGTGGGCAGCCCAACGCACGGGCGGGGGAAGTCCGGGCGGGGCCGCCGCCCAGCGGGCAGGCAGCCCATCGCACAGGCCTGGGAGGCTGACGGCCCGTGCTGCGCGGCGGGTGGGCGGGCCAGTCGCCGCGGTTCACAGCTCCTGGTGACGCCGGGGGCCGACGGGGCCGACGGGGCCGCCTCTCACTTTCAGGCCGAGGCAGCAGACGCCGCTGCGGATCCTCTCCCAGAGGCCGGCCGACGTGGACGCTCTCGCGCCCAGCGGGCCGGAGCCGTCCGGGGCCGCCGCCGCCGCACCCGGGTGGCGGCCCAGCTCGTCCTCGGCGCCGGCCTTCTTCTTGTCCTCCTCGGCCGCCGCGGCCCCGCCTCGGGGTTCGTCCCCTTCCAGGTGCGGCAGCACGTGGCGGCGGGGGGCGGCCAGGCTCTGCTCGCTCCCTGTCCGCAGACACAGCGCCGCGGTGACGGTGCCGTGCGCCCTGGGGCACTGGAGGGCGGGCGCCGGGAGCCGCCGTGCGTACCGCGCGCCCGCGTGTTGGGGACGCTGCTGCTCCTGGTGCTCGCCGTCCCGAAGATGAGCGACGCCTGCAGCGCGCGCCGGGCGCTGGACGACACGACGCTGATGTCGCCGGTGTCCCCGACCTGACCACAACAGCCACCAGGCGAGGACTGTTCGCCTAAAAAATATCCCGCTTGCGCGGTTCACACCGCGTTATTCTGGTTTCAGACCCCTCAAACTTTCACCTGGGGCTCGCCACAGAAACCCCGGCCGGCCCGCCGCAGCCTGTGAGTCAGGGGGTAGCACGTCTCCCCGCCAACCCCCTCGCACAGGGAGGCCAGCCCCTCCTCCCCCTCGCACAGCAGCGACAGGCTGGCCGCCTTGGCCTTCTTGCAGGTCTTGCGCGGGTAGCCCTTCATCTCAGGCGGATTACCATGGAAACACTGGTCCCGGTCCGTACTGCCTTCCCAGTGTTGCCCCCACCCCCCCGGACATCTCATGTCCTTATCCTTGAATTCTAGTTGTGTCATGTAGCTCCGTAACTCCATGTAATTCATTATTAATGTTGTGCAGGATAGAGGGAAGAAAGGGAGGCGAAGCATGATAAATCATCTCAGTTTATTATGCAAACACTTTTCACCAGAAGAAAACTTACAGCAAACAATGCGAATGAAGGGGGAACAATACTGAGAATTTATAAACCATAATAAGAATCAGGTCCAGTCAGGAGGAATAAAACATTTCAGGAACAAACTACACATTGTACAGCTATGTACACGAAATTACAACATCAAAAGCTAAAGAATTATGGCGTACAAAATAGGAAATGCTACTCTAAATCAAACTTAATGCATAGCTGCCCAATCACAAGAAATTTGTAAATAGGAATGGATAGAATAGAATGTTGATTGAAATATTATGCTGAGATAAGATTAGTTCTTCATCAGTCTGTTCAAATTTTCACATAAAAAAGGAATGCCAGATCAAAATTCATAGGCAGGACTTAACAGAAATTACAGGGTATACTCCTATTGCAAAACCATCATGATTTTCCAACAACACTAAATACAAATAATTCACATATACACAATCTAAAACATGAGAAACCTAACAAAAATTTTATACAATATAAAAGACATAAACAACTACTCTCAGTTCTTTTAAAATTAACATTCAAAAGAGAAGGTACTTGTTTTTTGTTTTTTTTTTTTCTAACATTTTTCCTTTATGTATGGTGCCTTTTCACACTGACTAAGGTGCTAGGCACTCCATGCTAAGTGATCAGTCTAAGAATCAATACCACATAAAACCAACAAGGGAGAGTTAAGATATGAGATAACGGACATAAATAGACAAACAATGACTTGAGCTCTCCCTAATCAACAAGAGGTACGTTAAAAAAGACATCGGCCATATGAATATTTCACAAATTGAAAACAAAATAAGGAAAAACTGTATTTGTTCAATGGACTTTGTTCACGGATTCAACTTGCTGAACAATCCACTCGTAGGTTGAGAGCACATACTGTTGGGTAACATTAACAGCCTCATGGGTCATCTTCTGCAGATTTTCAGGAGACCATTTTCCCCTGAAACAAAAAATAACAAACATTTTCACAATACATCTATGTACAGTACTGTGCATGTACTTAATCCGCAACGTAATCTCAGATAATTAGATCAAACAGTTAAACAGGACACACAGCAAGCTTTGCAAATACATCAGAGGGATAATGACATTTCAGCAGCGAACATCAATTAGCATTCGAATCCAAAGACTTAAGCAAAACTTTCACAATTTAAGAAAAGTCAAACTCAACTAAAATGTTAGCATTGGGGAGTTATCCTTTATTTCCCATCCCCATGAAAAGCTAGTCTACCGTGTTAGAGGCAAACAAACTCATCTAGACAAAGAACTCTCAATAACACAGAGCTTGACTTACTTGTAATCTAAATACATGAGCACACTAAAAGAACTGGTCTAGTATTTGCTGCAGCAGTGATACCAACTGTTGACATCAAGTCATGAATTAGAAAATGTGACCCCACACTGGGCAGGTTTTGGAAATAATACGAGAACTTACACAAAGATGTTTTTGGTAGCATAGTCCTGCGCAGAGAGGAATCCAACTTTGGTGTAACGAGCGAAGTCAGTGGCATATCCCTTGGTTGCATCTCCAGCAATGGCTGCATAATTCTTCACCTGACTAGTGAATTCAGGAGCAGTCTTGGTGCACTGGGGAAGAAAACATGTACATTTTAAAGAGTGGATTGAAAGTGTCAAACCATGAGTGTCAATTAAATGAGGGACTATACATACCCAACCATCAAATCCAATCCAGGCTTTCACAGCACCATTATAAGCAATGTAGCCCATATCCCGCCCTAACTCAAGGTAGGGCTTGGAGGCCTCAACTGCCTTCGCGTAGTATATAGGAGCATTCTCACGAGTCCACCTGGATTGGGGATTAGAAAATTAGTAAATGAAAGAGTGGAGAGAAAAAGATGAAAGAAATGTTAAGCTAAACACAAACTTACTGTGATCCCTTCTGGGTGTAAATCTTTGCCTGTTCCAAGGCAATGTTTCCATAGTGCAGAGCACCGATATCCTTCAGAGTTCTTCCAGTGGTGGATTTCTCGAAGCTGCCGTGGAGCTTGACGTCATACAGCACCACCCCTCCAACCAACAGCAGAAGGAGGAAGCTAAGCAGGGGCAGGCGCGATCTCTGCTTCACAGCCATTTTATTGGAGAGTGACTGAAAAGTGAAAGGAGTTTGTGTAAGTCAACATGAATTAAAATGGAATAAAGGAGCTAAAAAATTACATCTCCTCCAGCAAATCAATTCAAATGTTACGTCTGGAACAGTACAGAATCGATGACAAAATAGAAATGGAGGAAAATGGCGGTCCGAGTAAACATCGTACGAGAACATAACCTCAACGACGAGAAAGTCGAGACGGGCCCCCACCCGGACCCGCACCCTGGAGAAACTCTCTGCGCGCCGTCGTCACAGGCTTTCGGTCCGGAACCCCACAAGACACCACACCCAGACGCGACACCATCCCAAAACCAGCGTCCGCCAGAAGTTTTGGATACCGCGGCTCGCAATCGTCCAACCAGAAGGGTTTGTCAGTGGAGGCCCGTCCCGACCCGT
Organism: Megalurothrips usitatus; assembly: GCA_026979955.1. Classification (NCBI taxonomy): domain Eukaryota; kingdom Metazoa; phylum Arthropoda; class Insecta; order Thysanoptera; family Thripidae; genus Megalurothrips; species Megalurothrips usitatus. Next base: position 5,518,526 of record CM049598.1, read on the forward strand.
CAGAGGGTCTGACACTGGCAGCCCAGCGGCAGCCGCCAGCCGCCCGCAAACCCGTTCCGCGACGCGGCAGACTCGCCGCCCGGAAAATTCCGACCGAGACGAGCCGCGCCACGCACGAACCGCACGGAATCCGACTCGAAAAATCCGCGACACGGTTCCCGCCAAAACGGAGGGGTTGCAGAACAAAGCCCGTGTGTGAGCCACCCCCTCGGCAGCGGGCCAGGCCTCGGCCACGGGGCTGGCGAGCGCCGACGGCGACGGTGCGGGAGAGGTACCCCTGGGCTCCGGGCGCTCCCGTGGCACGCCGACGGCACTGGCGCCCGCCCCGACACCATCCGGGGCGACATTCATTGAAATTCACCTAGTTCAGGGGGTGGAGAAGCTGGGCGAAGATCACAGTCCCGTTCCGCTGCTCACGACGACGACGGCACCCACTCGCACACGAACACACAGCTGTCAGAGCGGGCAGGCAGCGGCGGTGGCGGCGGCGGCGCAGCGGACAGCGTCAGCGAAAACAGCCGAACACCGACCCGAAGCCAACGAAGCGACAGCGATCCGCGGCGAGACGGGCGAGGGGCGGGCGGGGGGGCGGGCCGCCAGTTACCACATCACCGGAGCTTCGTGCTACCGCCGGCAGGTGGTGCCAGCGGCGCCGCGCCGCCACCTCCGGCCCCGGCCCCCGCCCACCCCGCGCCGCGGGAACATTTGATTTGAACACGACCGCTGCTGGAGCGAGTCGGACTCGGAGCGGCTGGTGACGCCCGACGAGGCACGTGCACGACGTCGGTGCGGTCGGGCGCCCCGCGCTGCAGAACAAGCAGCACGAGCCTGGGAACGGCAGCCAATCGTCACTAATCGTCCCGAGGCGAGGAAATGTGGGGCCTTCAGTGTGGGAAGCGGCGGGGTCCGGTGGGGTGACCAGGAGTGACGCGAGGCGGGGCGGAACCTAATTGGCAGGAGATAACAACTCCTCGGTAGCCAACTGGATCCGACGGGCGGCCTTGACCGCCGCGTTGACAAGCCGGCGGGGCGGCGGCGGCGGTCCGCGGTCGGTCCGAGGCTCCGACAGAGCCGGGCGTCCCGTCCCGAGCCCCGCGGTATGCACACACACACACACACACACACACACACACACACACACACACACACACACACACGGCCGAGATGGGAACGGGCAGGAAAACGCACGGGGCACGTCCGTGACGTGGCGCGGTGTATGCTAAGCGCCGCGTCGCGTCGCGGCCGCGTCCGAGAGAAAGAGAGAGCGCGCGCGCGCAGGACAGGGAGCGACAGAGACGAGCAGTGCCGGGCTCGGCTTCGAACGCGGCCCGCACGGGCCAGCATGGGTGCACTTCGGACCCGATTGGGCTGATTGGCCCGGCCTGGCCCCGGCGGGCCCCGGCGGCCCCCCAGTGTGCCCCAGCCCCCACGCGGGCCTGGTGTGGGGGAGGTCGTGGACGTGGAGGGACACGCCTGGGACGGAGCGGAGGCAGTCGGCGCGGCGGGGCAGGAGCATAATCAGGAGAGAATGACTGATAAGCTGAACTGAGGCGCGGCGCGGCGCAGCAGCGGGGAGGGGTGGCACCTCGGCGGTGGGGGCGAGGGGGAGGGGGATGAAGCGGGGCGGCACAGAGGGAGAGGGAAGTGAGCAACGAATTGGGGGCAGTGGGCAGTTGCGCTTCCCAGATCTTCCAACACGCTTATCTTCACAACAAATAAGCGCAATCATTTTTTAAAGGACAATATTTGCTCACTCTGTAGGTACCCCACTGAACTGAGTCAACAGGGAAATCAGAGAGAAGAAAGGGTACACATTCTTGATGGAACTCACTGCACCCCATTTAAATCCCACGACCTTCCCAGCACCATTTATCAGAGAAAGTATTCTTACCAGGCATATTTCACGGCACTCATCTAAGCTACTTTTCTGAGATTTTGGATTGGCCGGTGCTGATCCATTAGTTTTGATAGCATAGTCCAAGAAAGATCTGAAGGATTTTGTTGACAATTTGGATTTGGAAGTATTCCATGTGCTATCTGAAAGTTTGATGAACACAATATAACAATAGAGCATACGGTATGATTACTACTATAATTACACCTGCACCTTCAATTCAATAAAATATTTACCAATGTGTTGCAGTAGTGCAGAACTCTCAGAAATTTTGGAAGCATAGATGTCTTTCCATGTGGAAAAGCACTGCTCATCATCACTGACACACAGCAGCAAAAATTCTAAAATCTAAACAGAGAGAGCAGATCTTTAAAATCAGAAAACTGCATTTTGCTACATCACTGCACTTTATACACACTAATAGGATGGTTCTTACCTCTTGCTTGTACGCATCAGTGTCTGCATGTGATAGCTTGTCCATAAGTGGTTTAAAGAAAAGATTAAGCTTTGCATCAGGAGTTGCATTAACTGCTATTTTCTGTAACAATAGCAATAGAGCAAAATTAATAATAATTCACAGTATGACACATGGCAAAGTAAATAAACTCTATCTGTAAAAAAATTACCCTTAATACTCTTGCTTGGCGATGTAGGGCATCTGTTACTTGATTTGAAACTGGCACACTAGGACTTAAAATTGCTTCTAAGGCAGTAATATATTCATTGACACTTAGAGCTGGTCCTGCCGCATGTCGCCCCAAGAGCCGAGTCAGGTACTCCACAACAAACTGAGAGTAGCTCCGTAAGTCCAGAACAGGAAGCATGACCTGCTGCCAAACTACCGAGAACATGGAAAGAAGGAAAAAATAGATACAAAGTTAATATAAAGAGAATGAAGAAAATGTTTTAAGTATGGGAAATAAATCTACAACAGACTTGATAAGCAACAGAGGGCTGCTGAGTTTTCTCACCTTTTAAACCAACGGACAAATCTCTGAAGCCGGCCTGACCCATAGCCCACATAACTGAAAGCCAGATGGGTTTCCTATTTTTATAAGAGTTCTGAAGACTCAAACATTTAGGGATTGCCACAACAGCAATTCTAGGATAAGTGGTAGCGATGTACTGAAGCAGTAATCTTGTGCCGACAGTATTGGTCCCTGCCAAAAGCAGTTAAAAATATTAGAAAAAAATTATGGAAAATTAATTATCCACAGCCGAATCTATTCTTAGGTACATACCTTTGGTTATTTCTTGAGCTAAGTGATTGAGAAGAAGTTCAAAGTATGACTGGAGTGCAGCCTCTCCTGCCGCATCTAAACCTTCCTGCAGAACAGAGCGCAATGCAGGGGGCAGGAGGCAGAGTGGATACTCGTGGTTTTTAGAAGAGAAGACTGGATCAGTGATTTCTATGTTCAGCATTGAGTCTAGGTAATTGTCGATAGTCCTGAGCCATGTGATGGGTGAGCCTGCAAATTTGGCTTGAACAGTAGTAACCATGTTTTTGAAATCCTGGGCATTTATCTGGTAACAAACAAAAGCCACCATTATGAACAACGACAAAGAGAAGGCATACTCCAAGGCAACCTACAAGTTTCCCAATTCATGATCAAATGGAGAAATATTTTCTGGTTATTCTCACCTTGTTTATCGCCGCATCAAGAGTCTTGGGCTTGGCCTCCTTTTCCTTTGGCTTCTCTCCCTTGGACTGCTGCTGTTGCTGCTGCTGAGCCTTCTTCTGCTGCTGCTTCTTGGCATCGTTCTCTTTAAGCTTCTGCTTCGCATCACCATTAGCCTTCTTGACATCGGCAAATTCAGAGTAAAGGCTCCTCACCTTGGACATAGGCACTGAAAAGGCAAAAAAAATAATTTAAAAAAAAATCATCAGCATGTATAGAAAGTTGAGTCTCTATTATAAACCAAACAGTAAAGATCTCGAGGCAAAACCATGAATTTGAAATTAATTTGAATGGGCATGACACATTGACCTCCTTTGGAATGAGTCTGATACACTTCACTAAATTCGAGAAGGGTTAGGCACAATCGAGTTGTCACTTCCGCGCCCTCACAAAAACAAATTTAAAGGTCCCACACTTTAAAACGAAGTGAAAAGGACACCCTTAACTCGTGTAACAACAATGAAAATAGACAAAGTTAAGTAAGCCGGCCGGAGGCAGCGGAACACTCACGCAAATCCTCCACTTTCGGGGCATTGTCTGCGAATTTCTTCTTCTCCGCCTTGGTGAGTTTGTGAGGGCCACCATTTGCGGCCTTGTCCTTTTTAGCCTTGGTCACAAGTTCCCACTGCTGGTTCGACATTTCAGGCAGGATAGTCTCGGCACGAGAGTCAGCAGGAGGGCTCCAGTGTTGACGACGTGTTTATCAGCTGTCAAAACCAGACGGCAACAGATGGCGCCACGCTACGGTCTTCTCCACGTAGGCGACTGCGCTGGACGCTAGTTGGCTGCGGGACACGCAGGCCGCGCACTTAGCCAGCGCCGAAATATGAAATATTTAAACGAACGTGGTCACAGGTCTTACAAAAGTATACATTGAGGGGGGGGGGGCACTCGGCGACTTTACGCATAACTACCAATAATTACTACTTCTCACAGTGACAGGTGGTCAATTTTCGTTTAAGGATACAAACATCTCTCATTTTGGCGCGAAGATTTGAAGCGGCGCGCGCCGTGGTCAAGGCTGTTGCCGCACCATGATCGCCTCCAATCGCACGAGGGCTTGGAATGAAAACAGATGCACCTGCACCTCGGACGGAGGGTGCGGTCCTCTCGCACTCCACCTGTGGAGGCCGATGGCGGATTGATGAATAAGGCTCGCGGCTCGGCGCGTTGACGAGGGTTTGAGAATGACACTGCCACTGCAACACGGAGCGTGCCCCACTCTCCAACGCGAAGTGGGCGGAGGGTCGATGACGAGTTATTTATAGATTTCAGACAACTCGATTTGATTTTCGCCCGCGTCATAACCTTTCAATTTTCTTTTTTTTTTTTTTCAATTTGCAGCTCACGACCTGGCCACGATAATACCCGATAATACCGGTCAGTAGTCCAGCCGCGAACGTCGGCGCCGCCCCCGCTACTCCCTAAACATTAATGGGCCGCCTCTATGCGGCATGCGCATGCACACCGTGTCACCCCCGCCGCGGGGCGCAACGGGGCAGACAGAGACAGAGGCGGTGACGACAGTGGCGTCCCGGGGCGGCGTGCGGGTGGGAGGGAGACGGCACCAGCATTGTGATGCGGGACGCGTCGGCTGCAGCCGCGGTGCGGTGCAGCACTCTCACGCCACGCGCCGCGCCGTTCGGTTCCGCCTCCCGGGCAGTGACTGCATCGGCTCGGCAGCCCCAACCCGGCGGGCCCCCTGCCTGCTCCCCTGACCTCGCTAAATACAGGCTCCGCAGGCGGCCACTCGGATTGTTCATCCCGTTCACTTTCTGCGCTCAACGAGAGGGGATGCGACGCGCGCGCGGCCGCCCCGGGCCGCCCCGCCTCCCCGTCAGCGGCAGCCACATCCTTGAATTACTCCTCCCAGCGTCCTCGTGCGGCACACCTCCCCGAGGGCCGGGGGGCCGTCCACCGAAACGCTGACCCATCGTATTAGATTACGACGCGAGACCCGGAGTAAATGCCGCGCAGAAAACAAGCGGCAGTGCTTTCATAGCCACGTCTCTCTCTCTCTCTCTCTCTCTCTCTCTCTCTCTCTCTCTCTCTCTCGGGGGCGTCCCGTGCGGGGTGAGTGAGACAGAGCTACGACAGCACCGGCGGCTCGCGGGCGGCAGGTGCCTCCACGCAGTACAGCCTTTCTTCTACGACTGCATCCGCTCCACAGTGGCGAGGCGGTCGCCAACTTTTTTTTCCTGCCCTCGCCGCCGGTGCTGGCGGCCGGGTGTCCGTGGGGCATGACGGGGACGTCTGCAGGGGGCGCCGCCGCCGCCGGCCTGCATACGGGCCGACACCGCCAAGGTCCCGGGGCGCCTAGCTGCGCGTCGTGCTGCTCCACAGCCGCCGTCCTGGAACAAGAGAGCGGACATGAGGCGGCCCCTTGACCCCCGTTGTCAGCACACGGCCGTCCCCGTCGCCCTCTTCGGCAGCCGGTAGCCACGCGATATGGCCCGGCCGGACAGTCTGAATAGGCGAGGCGCGGCGCGGCTCCCATATGCCGCTGCCGGAAGGAGCGCCCCGGGAGCCCCCGAGGGGCTGCACAGCTAAACACCACCTCTCTCGCTACACGCGTACCACGATCCAACTTTACATCAATATCTACAGGACACATGCGCCCTACTGTAGATGAGCGACTTTACAACACGGCGGGCGGCCTACCCGCCGACCACCGACGCCCGGGCGCCCGGTCCGCGGTCGGCCGCGTCTTTGTGCGTAAAGCGTCGGCACGAGCGTCGACTATGAGAAATGCAGAGGCCTCCCCGCCTCGACGAGGCACTGCTTTGTGCTCCGGGCAGCGCCGCGCGCATGTACACAGCGGGGCGGCGGCGGCGGTAGCTGCCACGGGTATTACATGTATCATGCTGACATGAGTGGGCGAGGGATATGGAGGTCAATGTCTCTGCACTATTCGGCGGGGCCGCCGCTGCCGCCGCTGCCGCCGGCGTGGAGCAGATGCAATAACCCGGGCGCCGGGTCCTATTCAGCGCAGAGGACGTCACTGGCGATGCGCGGAGAGAGAGAGAGAGAGAGAGAGAGAGAGAGAGAGAGAGAGAGAGAGAGAGAGAGAAAGGAGAATGTGAGACGGGGGCAGCGGCGGAGAGTGCACGAAAGAGAGAGGAGCGGTGGCGAGGTTTTGGAGAATTGTTATACTGAACGATGAGCCGCGTCAGTTTAAAAAAAAAATTCTTTCGAACTGTATCGCAGACGGGGTCTCGCGTGTATACTTTATGATGGGTTATAGTGCACCTGTTTCTTATTTTTTAGGACTTGCTTCTTTTTTTGAAGTTTTCTAGTGCAGCAGTAAAAATGATAATTTTCTTCGGAGCCAATTATTGAGATCGTACACAGTTCGGAAAGAGCCGGACTCGCTGAGCGAGGCGGAGGGGTCGGTGATCGCATCGCGGGCGGGTCAAGATATTAGCCGGGATGATGCGACTGGACTGGGCAAGGCTAGGCGAGGCGAGGCTGGGTCTGAGGCTATGGCCTTGGGTAGGGACTCCTCCGTGCCAAGGACTTCTCAGGATGCCGCCACTGTCACTCAAGAGTGCACCGAGCTCTCGCCACACAGTCCCCATGTAAAACGCACGCGGGGCGGACACAATCATAGGACTGTGACGACAATCCCGCTCCTAGAAGAGAGCGGTGCATCGCATACGCTTTTCCTCAAGTGTGGAGGTCCATTAGGAAAGTCGTGGTACCCAACTCTCATGCGTTTTTAGGGTGGCGGACGTGTCTTTTTTTTTTCGATTTCGGCAACCCGCTGCTGAAGACATTGTGTGACGTACAATGCACCCCCCCCCCCCCCCCCCCGGCCGATGACGTCTGCTGACTTCTGATGACTTCTCGCTGGCGGCCAGTAAGTAAGCAGTAAGCACTTTTGTGGTCAGATAACTCCTCCGGCCACCCACATAATTTGAGCAGTGGCGGCGGTTGGCCCGGCCGGGCACCGCGGCGCGGACACAAACCACCCAAACTCACGTATCTCCCCCACCCCCACACCTACCCCACACCTCTCTCAGAAAAATCGCAGAAAATTGAGTATGCGAAATTGAGTTTAAAATTTTGCCCGCAGAGAAGAAAGCTGTCGGCAACGAGCATGGCCACCTGTCAGACCCATTGAAGGCAGCAGCGGGGGGCGAGGAGCATCGCTCTACTAAAACACTGACGCAACCAGGACAGGCGGGTTACAGGGCGCGGGGGCGACCCGCGGCGCGGCGTCTGCCGGGCGGCGGAGGCTGCTGGTGGCTGCCCCGCACCGAGTGCCCCGCCGAAAGACTGGCATTCACCGCGAGGGGGAATCCGAGGACGGCGCGGTGTGCAGATAGACTCTCTCTCTCTCTCTCTCTCTCTCTCTCTCTCTCTCTCTCTCTCTCTCGAACACACACACACACGCGCGCACGCACACCCGTGCGTATCAGCGAACATGACGAGCGAGACCATCACAGCATTCGGCATTGACTGCGACGAACGCGATGCTGTCTTATTTGCACCCCCGCTTACACACCCGCACACTGCCAGTGCAGTGCTAACTGTAATCACTTGCTATGCCTCCTGACAATAGTGTAATCTACTTTTCTCTTGTGTGATTTTTTGCTTATTTAATGTCGACATTGATTCTTCTAGTATAGCTTCGACAGTGTGTTCTCCCGGTCCGGTGCGCCGCACGGCGACGTATAGCTGACGTGGCCGACGCAGCTTATGCAGCTGACGCAGCTGACGGGAGCTGACGCGAGCTGACGGCGGCGCGGCGGCGGCGGCGGCGTGTGGCGTCGCTGACGCGTGTCCGCGCCGCAGCTGTCATTTGGTCAAGAGGTCAGGTCTATGGGTGCCAATGTCAGTGTGTTAGCGGCCGCGTTGTGGTGGTGGTGGTGGTGGCGGCTGCGGCTGCTCGGGGCTCGCAACGCTCCGTAAGCCACGTCCTCTGCCTGTGCCGTGCCTGTGCCCGTGGGGCTGCGGCTGCGGTGGCGGCGGATGCGCCCGCCCCCCCGGCTCAGCCCTCCGGCCGCTACCGCCGCCATCACCGCCGCTCTCGATTTGGGCCGGAGAGTCCGAGGACCGGGGCAAAGGGCGCCCTGTAAATACAGCCCCGCACTGTGGGGGGGGGGGGGCGTCGTACGGGTCTCTACTCTGCCCGCCCCCGCGCTCGAGCGCCTGCGGTGCTGCGGCGCTGCGGCCAGTCTCCGCACCACCACACGGCCTGCTGCACCCGGCACGGCACGGCACACATCCGCGCGGGGCAGAAGAGCTGTACTGAGGCACCGGGGTAATCATGATATTCAGCGTTATGCAGGGCCTTCCGGACGGCCCGCAGGCCCGCGGGCAGCCACGACCCCGACCGGCAGCGCGCCACGCAACCCGGCCGCTCCGCCCGGCGCGGCGCCGCCCCGGACCATTGCCCCCGCTGACCCTCCTCCGCTCATGCCGCCCTCCTTTTATTTTTTTTTGTTTCCACGTTAACACTTAACCCGTTTGTTGAGCTCGCGAGCAGCGCATCCCGTACCGCGTCCCGACGCCCACTTATCGTGGCGGAGTATCTGCAGCAGCTGCAGCCGCCCTTTCGGAGTCTGGGGCGGACATTAGGGCCGGCGTCGAGCCTCCCCCGGCTCCTCAGCGAGCCGTACAGGCAGCGCAGGCTATTAATTATTCCCAATCGTGATGAAACGGAGAGCGCGTCTCGTACGCTGCTGTCGTCAGCGTGGTCCGCCATACGGCGCGGCCGAGGGGCGGCGGCGGCAGTGGCGGCAGCGGCGGCGGTGGTGGTCACCGGTCACCGCAGCGCCGCCGCCGTTTGGCAGCAATCGTGTAACGAGGGGGCACCGCTGCCCCTCGGGTCCTCGGGTATCGGGGGGGGGCCAAAGGTTACGAGATCTCGCGGTGACGCCGGAGCGACCGCCTGGCCACCGGGCCACCGACAAAGAAGGTGAGGACACCGGTGAGGGAAGGGGGCGACGACGAGGAGGACGCCGACGTCGAGGGGGAGGAGGACGCCGACGACGAGGAGGTTCCCGAGGACGGCGACGAGGAGGATACCGAGGACGACGAGGAGGACGATGGCGACGAGGAGGACGCCGACAACGAGGAGGACACCGACGGCGCCGAGGCCAGGGACGGACTAGACAGCCATTGCTGGAGTCCCGCGGGCCGCGCCGGGCCGCGCCGTGGCCGACGTGTGATCTGGTCTGGATCCTTTTATGTTGGGACGGCCACGGCCGTGATCCTCGCGTCAGATGCTGCTGCCGCCGCCGCCGCCGCTGCTTTTCACTAAGTGGATGCCGCGGGCGGCCGCGGGCGCGAGTACCGCACCGCGCCGCGCCACACCGCGGAGTGCAAGGACGTGGAGACGCGACGCGCTCGGGCAGAACGCGCAAGGTGCCCTGCCTGTGCGGGGCGGTGGCGGGGCGGCGGCACTGGGCGTGTCGGCGCCGGGGCGGGGCGTCACTTGACCCCCAGCAGCAGGCCGCGCACTGCACACACGTGTGACAACGTGCGCCGCGGCTCACCCACACGAAGTGCACGCTCCAGCACACACTGTCTCCACTCCAGAAGCACATGAGAGGAGGACTAGCGCCTGACGGGTAGGCAGCCGCGGCTGCGGCCACGCACGCGTGTCGTGCGGGCCTGCCTACCCCGGCATCCGCAGGCGGCCGGCTGAGGTTCGAGCCGAGAGCCGTAACACTTTCAACCCCTTTTCCTTCCACATTTTTTTCCCCTCTCTTTCAGGGTGCCGCTTCCGAATACGCGGTGGGCGGGCCCGTGTGGTCCGCTTGATGCGCTGTGCTGCTTCCGAACCCGTTCGGACACGGGCCGCGCGTGCGCCGCCACGCGCCACACACGCGCCACACACGCGCCAAAATTACATCATAATCAGGCCGAGCGCGCATAACAACAAACATGAACCAGGCGGGGCGTATCGCTGTGTGTTTGCGGATCGGTTATGGACGCCGGATGATGATGATGGGATTGAGAGTGGGATCATCTGGGCTGCCCGTCGCCTAACCTAACCTTCCGTCCACAACCATCGGCACGGGCGTACACGAGCCGTGCACGCGACATTATCCGGCCTAACCTAACCCGGCTCGAGCGGATGTCGGCGCGGACGCCGTGGGCGCGGACGACGCCCATGCGCGGTACACGGAGACGCGCAGGGCTCTCCCCCGTGTCGTGTCGCCGTCCATGGTCATTTGCAAAGGAGAAGAATGGGGAGGGATGAAAAGCGATCCTCCTGTGCAGGTCCCCCCCGGGTGCCCCCGCGGCACCCCGCCGCACTCCCTCCCCCGCCGGCCCCGCGGGCCGCGAGCCGCGAGGCTGCTGCCGGAGGGAGCCGGAGGGAGGGATGGGCGCCGCTGCCGCCGCTGCCGCCACCGCCGCCGCCGCTGCCGCCGCAGGGAGGGAGGCTGGCCCGGCGGCGCCATATAAATACGCGGCGAGGGCTGGCAGACGTCACATTTTGAGATCACCTCATCCTCAGCACGGCACGGCGGCGAGGAGCAGCGAGCCGAGTGCAGGACTATAGCAGTGCAAGTGTGTGGTGTGCGTGTGAGTGTGAGTGTGTGTGTGTGTGTGTGTTCGAGTGAGGCAGTGAGACGACAGTGACGACCGTCAACATGGTGATCAAGGTAAGGATGCGGGAACACAGCGAAATGATAAATATCAAGAATAAAATTTGAGATGGTGCTTCAAATTTCAAGTCATCGCCATCCAGCATCCATCTTAAACATTTAAAAAAATTTCAATTACTTATTTTTTTTTTTCAAGAAGAAGAACTTAAATTTTGGAAATTAAATTCGATTCGATAACATCGATTTTTTTTAAATGGCAATTTTTATAATAAGAAAAGTGACGTATTCAGATTCCGCAGGAAATTTGAAATAGCAATAAGGTTTTCGCGGCTGGAAAATGAAGGCTTGGCGGGGGTGCGGGTTCTGACCACCTCAGCCGACGGTCTCACGGCGGCCTTCTGCCACATGCGGGGAGGGTCTGTTCGAAGAGGGCGAAAAGCCTGGCCGCGGAGCAGGCGGAGCAGAGAAGCGAGCGGGAGACGACGCGGGAGCCTCGCCTCAAGAGCACTGCGCCGGACAATACACGGCACGGCCGCCTCCAAATCATTGTGGTGTGAATAACGCGCCTCGGCCTCGGCTGCGAATAACCGAATAACGGAGCCCGGGCGCGACAGGCGGGGTCAGCCCGCCGCTGCTGTACTGCTCTCCCCTTAACACTCCGCGCCGCCGGTTTGAAGTGTCATCGCCTTTTTCCCGCGCTTTTTGAACGGGCGCTTCGGATTGTCGGGGGCCAATCAGAGCGCGGGAAAATTCGTCGCATCTCGTGTGAACGGCCCTGACTGCGTCGCCTTACAGGGCGCGCAATGCGTCCCTCAATCTCTCTCTCCCTCTCCCTCTCTCTCTCTCTCTCTCTCTCTCTCTCTCTCTCTCTCTCTCTCTCCCTCTCTCTCTGTCTGTCTTCCGTTCTCTCCCCTCCATGGATCCTCTCTTTTCTTGGCCCCTTTTTCCATATTCCCCTCTTGATTCACAAGGACGATCCGTGCTGTAGTAGCATTCGTAGAAAACGGCGCGAAAAAAAAACCGAAGAAATAGTGGCAAACGGACATGGACCGGGTGTCATTCCCTCTGTTTAACACTCCCTTGCAGCGAGGCGGCCGAGGCCCCTGGCGGCGGCAGCGGCGGGCCGGCGGGCACCGCGGTGGCGCCCTGCATGGAGGGGGAGCGGGCGTGCAGCTGCGGCAGCTGCGGCAGCTACACCCCGACACACGAGCGGCCCCTGGCGGCCCCGCACCGCGCGACACGACACGCTCATGAGAACTTTGCACGGACGCGTTGCGACGACGCGGCCGCGTTTATGCCAGGGCGGGGAGCTGCATGACAATCAAGCACCGAGGCGGCTGGGGCGGTGGAGCCGAGCCCCCGGCCCCGGCGGCCACCTCGGGCATCGGGCATCGCGCCGCTGTTTGGCAACGCCGGCCCCGGGGAAAGGCAAGGAAAGGAGAGGATATTACTGGCGGATTGGGGACGGGCTGGACATGTGCGGGCCGGCGCGCGCCGCCGCACGCCCCCGCGGCGCCGCGGGTGAAGGCCGCTGCTGACCCCCCGCGGGGCCGCGGGCCGCGCCGGCCGCGCCGGCCGCACACCGCCCGTAGAGTAACTCGATGACAGAGCCGCCCCGCCGCTGCCTCCGAGATGCGTCTGATTGGTACGTGCGCGGGCGCGGGCGCGTTCTCGAATCACTCTCCGGCTGCTCAGCGGGGGCCGTCAGCAATCCCTGTCGCTTGTTAAGCCGAATGTGGTAATGAATGGCCCCCACGTCTCCCTCTTTCCTCAGGTCGTCGCCATCCTGGGGCTGGCCCTGGTGACCGTCCTGGCCGAGCCGCCCGTCGGTCCTGGCCGCGGCTACCTGCCCCCGTCAGAGAGCGACTCCGTCGACATCACCAGCGCCGTGCCCTCCGGGTTCAAGGCCCCGACGCCGTCGACGAGCTACGGGCCGCCGGGCTCCGGTGCCGGAGGCGCGCCGTCCTCCAGGTACGGGCCGCCGTCGGCGTCCTCCCGCCGGCCCAGCTCACGCTACGGTCCCCCCGGAGGAGCCGGGGCCGGACGACCCCGCCAGAGCTCGCCGTCCACCTCCTACGGACCGCCCTCAGCCAGACCCGCGTCCGGATTCGGGACTCCCTCCTCTTCGTACGGCCCTCCCGCCGGCTCTTCCGGATCCCCCGGCTTCGGAGTCCCCTCGTCGTCCTACGGCGCCCCCTCTGATTCGTCCGCCGGCCGGTTCGGAACTCCCTCCTCGTCGTACGGCGCCCCCTCCTCCGCCGACGCCTTCTCCAGCTCGTTCGGCACACCGTCTTCCTCCTACGGCACCCCGTCATCCGGCTCCAACCGCGGCTTCGGGGCTCCCTCCTCAACCTACGGCGCCCCTGACAGCTCTCCCCGCGGCAACGGCCAAGGGTTCGGCACCCCGTCCTCAACCTACGGCGCCCCTGACAGCTCTCCCCGCGGCAACGGCCAAGGGTTCGGCACCCCGTCCTCAACCTACGGCGCCCCTGACAGCTCTCCCCGCGGCAACGGCCAAGGGTTCGGCACCCCGTCCTCAACCTACGGCGCCCCTGACAGCTCTCCCCGCGGCAACGGCCAAGGGTTCGGCACCCCGTCCTCAACCTACGGCGCCCCTGACAGCTCTCCCCGCGGCAACGGCCAAGGGTTCGGCACCCCGTCCTCAACCTACGGCGCCCCTGACAGCTCTCCCCGCGGCAACGGCCAAGGGTTCGGCACCCCGTCCTCAACCTACGGCGCCCCTGACAGCTCTCCCCGCGGCAACGGCCAAGGGTTCGGCACCCCGTCCTCAACCTACGGCGCCCCTGACAGCTCTCCCCGCGGCAACGGCCAAGGGTTCGGCACCCCGTCCTCAACCTACGGCGCCCCCTCATCTGGCTCCAGCCGCGGCTTCGGGGCACCGTCCTCGACCTACGGGGCACCTGACAACACGCCCCGTGGATTCGGAGCTCCCGGTGGCTCTTCCGCTCGCGGTTTCGGTGCTCCTTCTTCGTCCTACGGCGCCCCTGACAGCTCTTCCGCTCGCGGTTTCGGAGCCCCCTCCTCGTCCTACGGTGCTCCCGACACTGTTCCCCGTGGCTTCTCGGCATCCCCCTCCAACTCCCCCCGTGGTTTCGGAGCCCCCTCCTCGTCCTACGGCGCCCCTGACAGCACTCCTGCCCGTGGTTTCGGAGCCCCTTCGTCCTCGTACGGCGCTCCCGCCAGCGACTCTCCCTCCAGCTTCGGCGCGGCCCCCGCCTCCTCGTACGGCGCTCCCGCCCGCGGCGCCGCCAACGGCCAGCGCGGAACCCCCTCTGACACCTACGGCGCCCCCGGCTACGGCAAGGGCGGCAACGGCGGCAACGGTGGCAACGGTGACGATGACGACGAATCGGTAAGTCTCTTCTAGTTTTCTCTCGCACTCCGCCCGGAGGGTTCTCCTTGACTGACGGTCCTCTCCACAGGAGCCCGCCAAGTACGAGTTCTCGTACGAAGTGGACGCGCCAGAGACCGGCGCCCAGTTCGGCCACGAGGAGAGCCGCGACGGCGACCAGACCCGGGGCCGCTACCACGTCCTGCTGCCTGACGGCCGCGTGCAGACGGTGGAGTACACGGCGGACCAGGACGGCTTCAAGCCCACCGTCAGCTACGAGCAGACCGACAACATCATCGGGGACGGCCGTTCTGGCGACGGCTACCCCAGCGGCGGCCCGGACAGCAACGGCTACCCCAGCGGCCCCAACGGCGGCCAGGGCGGCAAGCCCGGCGGCAGGAGCGGACAGAGCGGCAGCCAGGGCTACAGCCAGGGCGGCTACAGCCAGGGCGGCTACAGCCAGGACGGCTACAGCCAGGGCGCCGACGAGGCCGCGGACTCCGACGGCCAGCAGCAAGGATACTAAGGGAGCGCGGTGCCAACTCTGTGCGGCGCGAGCGTCGGGGCGCAGCCGTCCGGTCCAGCGTGGACGACTCGCGGAAAATCGGCGATGGGTGCTGATTTACGCGCGGTCCCCGCCTCCCCGCCAGAGACCCTCTCATTGACGGCTGTCTATGTTTTGCAACTGTTTTCCGCTATTCATAATTTATTAATGGGGAATACGGTGGACGACACGCGAACAGAGTCTTCTGCGTCCCCTATTACTATCCCTCTCGATATTTTTGTTAATGTGTTTATGTAAAAGGCATATCGTGTAGATAGAAAAACATTTGACAGGATAGTTCGATTTTTATTATTATTATTATTTATTTGAGGAGGGACTTTTTAAAATCACGATTAACACTTCGAGTAGGGTAATAGTACAAATATCGCG
Organism: Megalurothrips usitatus; assembly: GCA_026979955.1. NCBI lineage: Eukaryota > Metazoa > Arthropoda > Insecta > Thysanoptera > Thripidae > Megalurothrips > Megalurothrips usitatus. The sequence goes on from CM049598.1 coordinate 5,533,947, forward strand.
TTTGTCATAACATGTTATCATAGTCAGCTAGTGCTTTCTGTCATGCCTGTTTCATTATACTTCTAATGATTTGAAGTGCCATAACTTCAACTAGCTTGCCCAAAAATTGTCTCCAAACCTTTTTTTTTCTGTCTGACCTTCAGCATTTCGTTGTATGGCATATATTCGTGTTAGCTTTTGGACTTATCGGAACGGATCATTGTACATTTGAATGAGTGTGTAAATGTGTACGTATGTGTGTGTGTGTGTTTTCACGTGTTTATTTTTTGAGTCTTTATTTGTAAAGATGGACCGTGAAACCAGGTCATGTAAATAGGAAAATAAACTGAATGAATTTGTGATAAATTTGTGATTTGTTTCTCGACTTCTCGCTGCCCATTCCCAAACCGCAATCAGCTCCAATAATGCTGTGAAATATTTTACCAAGCAAATAAAGTCTCTTTGCGGTGAGGACCTACTTACGCAAAAACACGACTTTTTATAAACATTACATGTGTGTGATGGGGCCTTGCTGAGGGGTACCTAACTGCCAAGAAACTTGCTGACAGAGACTCGGGTGTATGCTACGAAAGTTCCCAGGGTTCGGTACTTTCGTCTTCGCCCCCTGTGAATGTGGCAGACGAGGACATGCCGTCACGACTAGGGTTCGTCGTGAAATACAGCAGCATCGGCTGTGTACGATATAGGAAAGTCTACTTTCCCCCTTAATCCGCGCGGGAGTGGTCGCAATGCAAGAAGTTGATTCCGGAAATCAATTCCTGACACAGTTCTTCCCATCCCAACACCGAAGTTAAGCAGGAGGGTTACAAGCGGATGCCTTGGGACCATCCTTTTTAGCAATGTATGAAAATTTTTAATTTTTGGCACGATTGGAATGGGTGACCGTAGGGTTTAACACAAAACAAAACCAAATTTTGTGAGAGTAATTCCTTTTTTAATCCATCACAGCCTTCTTTTCTATATGTACATAAACAGTAAAAGTCCATAAACAACAGTACAAAACATCACGTATAAATACGAAACATAAAAGGTAATAACATTAGGGGCATCAGTCTTTTTCTTTCATTTTCTCCGGAGGTGTGAGCACATTCTGGGTCCCCCGAGAGCTCCCGCCTCCTGGCTCCTCGTCGCTACGCAGCCTGGCGATAGGACACCCTGCCCCCGAGGACGTCCTCGTCGCCGGCGACCTGGGCGTGCGTGGCGTGCTCGTCGATCCACTGCAGCTGACGCTCGCTCACGGCCGCCCTGATGTACTCGCAGCACGGCCCGAACGCGCACACGTCCCGACGCAGGCGGAGGGCCTTGATGAAGCGCTTGCGCGTCATTTTGGGGAAGTCCTGCTTGAGCTTGACGTACGAGAAGTACGTGAGGTCGATGTCCTGGCGCAGCCTGGCGCAGGACTCGGTCGCCACCAGACGGCCCCTGCAGCAGACACCAGAGTCGTCAGGACGAGAAAAACATTCGGATAAAACCCATATCATTTCGGAAAATTTCGGAAGTTGTTCCCATTTTTTTTTTTTGAAAATTTTGGGACTAGAAACCCTAGCGCGGACGTACCCTTTGCCGCCGATGTTGAGCGCGGCCGCGCGGACGCGGTGGTTGACGAACTTGGCGAACTCGGTTTCCTTCGGGGGAAAATCGTGCCTCGGCTTCTTCCCCTTGGTGCGCTTCCGGACCAGCTGCCACATGGCCTTGTGGAAGGACTGCTGCGCCAGCTCGGAGGTGTCCCGGGGCTGGCCGACGTACCTGCGGACAACGGCACTGAGGGTGAGGACGGTGGAGAGGGCGGCGGGGAGGGGAGACCTCCGGCCAGCAGCACTCACCACATGTCCATGGTGCGCGGGTTGAGCAGGGTGGGCCGGCAGGTCTGGTGGCAGATGGTGTCCACCACCTCGTCCTTGGGGTCCAGGGCGGCGCACTTGTCCGCGTCCACACCGTGCACACACAGGATGGGCTCCGAGGTCGGCACCCCCAGCAGGTCCTTCCTCACGGCCTTCTCCTCGTCGCGGAGCCTCTGCGGGTGGCAGCCCATGCTGACCAGCTGGTCCAGCCTCTTGTTGTACATCCGCACCGAGTACGCCAGACCCTTCTTCTCGCGGAGCTTCAAGTCCCTCGCCGACTTGGAGTACTGGGCGCCTGCTACCAGGGCCAGCAGGGTGCGGTGGAGGTCCTTCGGGAAGGGGGCGTCCTCGGGCAGCCCGGCGTACACCCTCAGGGTGTTCCACACCTTGGCGGCCTCCTCCGAGTCCGGCATCGTCGCCCAGAACTGCGTGAGCACATCGGCGGGCATGCCGGGGTCCAGGGTGCCCTCCCGCAGCACCGCGCACGCCAGGCGGGCCGCCGTCGCGAACGTGCCCTCGACGACGACGGGCAGGCCCACGGTGAAGGTGAGCGGCGTGCGCATGCGGCCGACGTAGCGCCGGCAGACGGCCTTGAGCTTGTCGGCCTCGGCCTTGTCCTCCGGCCGCACGCCGTCCTCCCAGACGGAGAAGGCGTTCTCCAGGACCAGTGCCAGCGTCAGCGCCACCGACGGCATGGTGCGGCCCGAGCGCACGAAGCGGGACATCATGTGCGCGTTCCACGCGTCCACCTGCGCCAGCCGGTCCGCGGCCAGGCCGTCCGCGGCGGCCGGCACCAGGAGCACGCACTCCATCTGCTGCCGGGTGAACGGGTTCAGCCCGAAGGTCCTCGCGCCCGACGTCAGCACCTCCGGCACCGGCGCCTCCTCCCCCTGAGCGCGGCCACTCAGGTGGTCCAGGATGTGAACCTGCGACGAGGTACACGTTAGTTTTCACATGACACGGGCACAGGCATGCGCATGCATAGCATGCTCTGCTACCTGGTTGAGGCCGCGGCCGATGTCCGAGACCCCGTCCGTCATCTGCTGGTCGCGGAGCTGGAACAGCGTGTCCAGGCCGAACGTGTTGTCGTAGTTGACCCTCAGCTCGAAGTCGAGGGCGCATTTGATGTGGTTGCCGGGCTTCCTCGACCGCGTCCACGTGTCCACGTCGTCGTTGTACGGGAGGATGACGGGCAGCACGACGATGGCCTCCTTGCCCAGACCCAGGTACATGATGTGGTCCAGGAGCACGTCCTCCATGTCGTCGAACTGGTTGCCCGAGCTCTTGCCGCGGAGCTGCATGGGGGCGTACGCCGAGATGCGGATCAGCGAGCCGTGCCTGGAGGAAAGTGAGACGCATTATGGAAAGGAAGCCACACCGCGACAGGGCGTGCACGTCCACGAGGACTGCGGGCGCTGTGCTTACTTGGTCTCGTTGAGGAACTTCTGGCAGTAGGCCTGCACCAGCTTCACGCTGGGGTGCACGGCGTGCCCGATGAACGGCTTCCTCGCGTCCAGCCACCGCCGCTCGCCCACGGCCGCCAGGAGCGCCTCCTCCTCCTCGGGGGTCATCGTCTTGGTGCGGAACTCGCGGTTGACGGCGTCGGCCCGCTCCCGCACGAGGCGCCGCATCTCCTGGCGCGTCCTCTCGTCCGCGTTGGCGAAGCGCTGCGCCAGGTAGTGGATGCCCTTGGTCATCTCGGCCTCCGTCTTGCCCAGGGCGATGTGGTCGTCCAGGATCTCGGAGGACGTCACCGAGGACTGCAGTGGCACCGCGTCGAACTCGTACAGTTCCTTGCCGGTGGCGACCCGGGTGCGGTGCACCCCCACGACGTGGCCGTCGAAGATGGCCGACACGCCCACGTTCATGGAGTCCAGCTGCGAGTTGACGTAGTTCATGACCACCTTCCGGATCTTCAGGTCCGCCAGCTCAGTCAGGGCCTTCCTCCCCGGGGCGATGTCGCCCTCGTAGATCTCGCCGTCCGTGTAGACGTGCAGGTCGATGGTGCCCGTCTTCGGCAGGAACTTGATGAATTGGAGCGGCTCGTTGCCACACATGTCTTCCCCGGACCGCAAGTAGTGGAGGACTTCGTCGAGCGACTCTCGGGTCTCACCCCTGCTGCCCCAGAGGACCCAGCGCACCGGCGGCGCCGGCCGGCCGGCCGCGGCCGGCTCCCCGATGCTCTTAATGTCCTCCATGACCCACGGAACGTAAACTGTCCCCGGGCAGCGGATGGATCCGCTCACGTCCAAGCACGCGAAGATGGCGTCCACCGGCTCGTCCACCGGCTCGTCCACCGGCTCGTCCGCGGGCGTGGCCTCGGATTTGGACATGGCTGCTGCCACCTTCTCGGCAGACATGACCTGCATGGGGGAGGGCACATGAAAAAAATTAGTCACTAATCACATGGCTTGATTCCCATATCCCGCCTGTGTAACGCACAAGCCGCGCGCGCTGCGCCCCGTTTGACGAAATTCTCGTCACCGCAATATTTTGGCGAGTGACGAACGTACGGAATCGTAGTGACGAAAATCTTTAGACGACGATACGACGATGTTCATCGATATTTAGTGTCGCGTTGTGAAATATTTTTTACACAGTGACGTCATCGGAGGGCCGTCACAACGGTGCCGCCATGTTGCGCAATCCGGGCGCCGCCGCGGCTGCGGGGCCCCGAAAATCTATAAATCTATAAATCTGAAATAAATGGGTGCCGAAGGACGCGCGCCATTTCGGGTACCTGGGGGTCCTGTGTGGTCCTGTGCTGCACTCGCACAGCGGCGTGTCCTGGCCGGCGGGAGTCCTGCCCTGCTGCCTCCCGGGCCGGTGTGCGCCCGGCGACTGGCAGCACTGGCAGGCGGGCACCACCAGGCCCCTCCGCCCCTCCGCCCCACCGCCACCGGCCGCGGCGCCGGCTGCCAGAGCGAGGCTAAAGGATCGGCCCGGCTCCGCGCCGCTCGGCTCGAATCGCCGGCTCTCTACAACACTCGGTTCGCGTGCCGGCCGCGAACAACAGGCAACAACGCCCCCTCGTTCCCCCCCCCCCCCCCCCCCCCGCGACCGCTGGGTGACGCACAACCAGGAAACCCCAATGCGGCTCTCCTCTCCTGGTCGGCGTTCGGACGCCTGCCTGCTCTGCCTGCTGCCTTCCACTGCCCACGCCTGACGCACCTTTCCCGCAACGCCCCCACACTACTCTCCGGGCCCCGCATGGTGGGTCGTCCATAAATTCGAATTTCGCAACGCGGTGAAATTCGCGACACGGGGCCCAGGCTCTTTACTCGGGACCGCCCCGCAGCATTGCGCCCGCGTTAGTTCGCGACAGCTGTTATCACACGCCCGGGCGCGGCGCGCGTGTGCCGCTCACTATCGCGGGGTGTTCGTTCTCAATCGCGCGGGGGAAAGGCCTCGCCCGGGAATCTCCTCTCTCTCTCTCTCTCTCTCTCTCTCTCTCTCTCTCTCTCTCTCTCCTCATAAGGCCTAAGATGCCGAGAGCTCGCCCGGACGAACGCGGAAAGCGCTGTCGCGAGGCCGCAGCGGCCTAGACTCGGTGACGGCGCCCGCTGGGTAGGCAACCACAGACGTCTCCACGCGCGAGTGTCGTGCGGGCCGGCCTACCCTGGCGCTGGCGGGCGCTGACCGCAGGGAGAGGCGCCGGCACCGACACAGAGCGACACCCGCACGGCGGCGGGTGCGAGGGTATTTCAGAACGGGTAACACAGTGCGGAAGGGCAGTAATTATTAAAAAAAAAAGATGTCAAGGTAATACGGTTTATTGTAAACATGTAGACAATACAGAAAAATATAACATAGTACGGTGTACTGCGAAAAAAAACAACAAATGCAGACACCTAAGGAAAATAATTATTTAACAAAATAGAATAAGCAAACAAAAGACACCGACACAGACGACGGCTCTAAACCTATCGATCACAGCCTTGTTTATCTTACATTAGTACTGCGTAACAGATAAGTCACACAATATGCGTCACCGTACTTCACAGAGCCCTAAAATAAGAAACCAAGAGGAAGCAGGTGTCCACAGGACAGATAAAGGATGTTTTTTTACACTTGTCCGAAAAGACAAAGAAAGTTTGCTCCAGTCTAGAGTAACGTTCAGAGTCGTGTCTTGCAGTCTTTTTCCTTTCCTTTTCTCCTATTACTTTTGCGTGTGCCCCGACAGCCGGCCTCGGCGCGCACAGCTAGGCGGACGCGGACTCGCGGTAGGACACCTTGCCGACGAGCGCCGCCTCGTCGCCGGCCACCTGGGCGTGCGTGGCGTGCTCGTTGATCCACCGGAGCTGCTCCGCGCTCACGGCCCTCCTGATGAACTCGCAGCACGGCCCGGCCTCGCACACCTCCCGCTTGGCGGCCAGGGCCTTGGTGAAGCGCTGGCGGGACATGTCGGGCACCTCCCGCACCAGCTTCAAGTACGAGAAGTACGTGAGGTCGATGTCCTGGCGCAGCCGCGCGCAGGACTCGGTCGCCACCAGACGGCCCCTGCGGCAGACAACAGCGTCGTCAGGACGAGAAAAACATTCGGATAAAACCCATATCATTTCGAAAAATTTCGGAAGTTGTTCCGATTTTATTTTTTTGTTCAAAATTTTGGGACTAGAAACCCTAGCGCCGACGTACCCTTTGCCGCCGATGTTGAGCGCGGCCGCGCGGACGCGGTGGTTGACGAACTTGGCGAACTCGGTTTCCTTCGGGGGAAAATCGTGCCTCGGCCTCTTCCCCTTGGTGCGCTTCCGGACCAGCTGCCACATGGCCTTGTGGAAGGACTGCTGCGCCAGCTCGGAGGTGTCCCGGGGCTGGCCGACGTACCTGCGGACAACGGCACTGAGGGTGAGGACGGCGGAGAGGGTGGCGGGGAGGGGAGACCTCCGGCCAGCAGCACTCACCACATGTCCATGGTGCGCGGGTTGAGCAGGGTGGGCCGGCAGGTCTGGTGACAGATGGTGTCCACCACCTCGTCCTTGGGGTCCAGGGCGGCGCACTTGTCCGCGTCCACACCGTGCACACACAGGATGGGCTCCGAGGTCGGCACCCCCAGCAGGTCCTTCCTCACGGCCTTCTCCTCGTCGCGGAGCCTCTGCGGGTGGCAGCCCATGCTGACCAGCTGGTCCAGCCTCTTGTTGTACATCCGCACCGAGTACGCCAGACCCTTCTTCTCGCGGAGCTTCAAGTCCCTCGCCGACTTGGAGTACTGGGCGCCTGCTACCAGGGCCAGCAGGGTGCGGTGGAGGTCCTTGGGGAAGGGGGCGTCCTCGGGCAGCCCGGCGTACACCCTCAGGGTGTTCCACACCTTGGCGGCCTCCTCCGAGTCCGGCATCGTCGCCCAGAACTGCGTGAGCACGTCGGCGGGCATGCCGGGGTCCAGGGTGCCCTCCCGCAGCACCGCGCACGCCAGGCGGGCCGCCGTCGCGAACGTGCCCTCGACGACGACGGGCAGGCCCACGGTGAAGGTGAGCGGCGTGTGCATGCGGCCGACGTAGCGCCGGCAGACGGCCTTGAGCCTGTCGGCCTCGGCCTTGTCCTCCGGCCACACGCCGTCCTCCCAGACGGAGAAGGCGTTCTCCAGGACCAGGGCCAGCGTCAGCGCCACCGACGGCATGGTGCGGCCCGAGCGCACGAAGCGGGACATCATGTGCGCGTTCCACGCGTCCACCTGCGCCAGCCGGTCCGCGGCCAGGCCGTCCGCGGCGGCCGGCACCAGGAGCACGCACTCCATCTGCTGCCGGGTGAACGGGTTCACGCCGAAGCTGGACGCACTCGAGGACAGCGTCGCGGCTTCCGGGGCTGGCTCGCCGTGGGCCCGCGCGCTCAGCTGGTCCAGGACATGGGCCTGCGGACCGGCAGAGAATTCAATAATGACCCGGAAACACTCGGCCCGAGGCGCACTCGAGACGTGTGGACCACGACGTACCTGGTTCGGCTGTCCCTCGGCGTCCGCCACGCCGTCCGTCATCTGCTGGTCGCGGAGCTGGAACAGCGTGTCCAGCCCGAACGTGTTGTCGTAGTTCACCTTCAGCCCGAAGCTGAGGGCGCTCTTGATGTGGTTGGTCGGCACGCGCGGCTGCAGCCGCGGGCTCTCGGGCGCCGGCAGCAGGGCGGGGACCACGACGATGGCCTCCTTGCCGAGCCCCAGGTACATGATGTGGTCCAGGAGCACGTCCTCCTCCACGTCGAACTGGTTGCCGCCGGAGCCCTTGCTCTTGAGCTGCATGGGGGCGTACGCGGAGATGCGGATCAGCGCGCCCTGCCTGCGGGTCAGAGTGGGAGCAGTCAGTGAACACGGCCGCCCGGCGAACCCGTAGGCCGCGCCGTGAGAAGGCGCACTTACTTGGTCTCGTTGAGGAACTTCTGGCAGTAGGCCTGCACCAGCTTCACGCTGGGGTGCACGGCGTGCCCGATGAACGGCTTCCTCGCGTCCAGCCATCGCCGCTCGCCCACGGCCGCCAGGAGCGCCTCCTCCTCCTCGGGGGTCATCGTCTTGGTGCGGAACTCGCGGTTGACGGCGTCGGCCCGCTCCCGCACGAGGCGCCGGATCTCCTGGCGCGTCTTCTTGTCCGCGTTGGCGAAGCGCTGCGCCAGGTAGTGGATGCCCTTGGTCATCTCGGCCTCCGTCTTGCCCAGGGCGATGTGGTCGTCCAGGATCTCGCGGATGGTGACGGCGGAGCCGAGGGGCGCCGCGTCGAACTGGTGGAGCTGCTCGCCGGTGGTGACCCGGGTGCGGTGCATGTCCATGACGTACCCGTCGAAGATGGCGGACAGACCGACGTTCATGGAGTCCAGGTGCTTGTTGACGTAGTTGATGACCACCCTGCGGATCTTGAGGCCGGCGTGCTTCTCCAGCTCGTCGCGCGCGCACCGCACGTCGCACTCGCCGATCTCGCCGTCCGTGTAGACGTGCAGGTCGATGACGCCGCTCTGCGGCAGCAGCTGCATGAAGCGGAGGGGCTCGGTGCCGCCGAGGCACTCGTCGCTGTCCAGGTAGCTGACCACGTCCTCCAGCGAGTCCTGGAACACGGCCGCGCTGCCCCAGAGGATCCACTGGAAGCATGGCGCCTCTACGGCCGCCACCTTGGCGGGGGTCGGGGGCGAGCCGTCGGCGGCCGCCGGCCGCGCCCGCGGGACGATCTTGACGATGTCCTTCGCCACCCACCCCGGGTAGCTCCCCGGGTCAGACCTGAGGAAGCGCGGCCACAAATTAATCGCCTGCCTTTGATAGGCCAACAAGATCTGGTACTCCTGGCCGAGGTCGGCACCACCCTGACCCACCGATCGCAACCCCGGATGGAGCCGCTCACGTCCAGGCAGACGAACACGGCGTCCACGCCGGCGTAGTCCTCGCCGGCCTCGTCGGGGGCGGCCGCGAGCGAGGGCGCGGCCTTGGGCTTGGGGGCCTTCTTCTTCTTCTTCCTGTCAGCCATGGCCTGCGGGCAGAAATCACACTGCTATGACCACCCCATCCCTTTGCGCGGGTCCCTCACCCGCCTCACGGCAGGAGGGGGCAGTCGATGGCGGTGGAGGGGGGGGGGGAGTGGAGGGGGCGTGGCACGGCGTCAGCCGGGCGACGACGGCGTCGTGACTCACACCACACTGCCAGCACAGCCCGGCCAGCGCCGGCCAAACCGCCACGGCCACTGCCGGCCCGGCCCCACCAGCCTCCACCAAGCGTCCGCCTCCACACACCCCTCCAACAGTGACAGGTTTCACTATCAGCGTCTCCGGCAGCGTTCGTCCGTCGCTCGGGCCGAAAGTCGAAGATCACAGACACTCCCCCCAGACTACCGCAGTGAGGAGAGACGTTGCACAACAACTGTCAACGCCGCCGGGCCGGTCAACGAGACCTCCTCAAAAAGTGATTGACAGTTAGAACCGCGAGGGGAGGACAGGCCGAACGCCTGCCAACGCCAGGGTAGGCCAGCCCGCGCTGCGCGGCTGCACGCGTCGTGGCCTACCCGGCAGGCGCCAGGGGAGTACCCGGCGGTGCGTTCTGATCGCTGACGTCACGCGCGGCAAACAGCAGACGACACGAGCTACGACAACCACCGAAACGGTCGATACTCCGCGACAAGAGCTACAGAAACTACGGTCGATACTCCGCGACAAGGAGAGCTGCTGGCACTCACGCCCGCGTCCTGGTGTGGCGCCGCGGTGCCTCGCTGCCGCGGGGGCGTAAGGCGCGATCTGTCGGCGCTGGCGGCTCGACGACGGCTCTGCTGCTCTGCTCCGCTGAGGCCGGCTACAAACTGCAGAGCCGGGCCCAGCCCGCGGGCCTCCTGGCAGCCAGGCGGCGGCGGCGGCGGCGGCGGCGTGCGGAAACAAATGACCGTCGACGGACGAAGCGCGCCGCCGCGGCTGTCTCACTCGCACTGCTGGCGAAGAGAGGGGGCGTCTACAGCCGCGGCCGCGCAGCCTGAGTCCTCGGCGGCAGGCTGCCATGGTCACCGTCGGTGCGACCTTGAGAGGGGAGGCGGGGAGGGGAAGGACACCGTCGGTACCGGGTTCGAGCACCGGCGCCGGCCCTGTGTCCGCACAACACGCCGCCCTAGCGCCCTTTATCCGCCCTGGAATGCCGTGACGTCACCGTCGGCCAAGCCAGTTTCGGACACAGCAGAAGCGACGGCGACGGCGACGTCAGCGAGGCGGGAGGCCGCGGGGGTGGTCATTTTCGATGTTGGTGTACGCGATCACTGAGAATTAACTTTGACGAAAGTGGCCAGTGGGACAAATCAGCTGAAATTTGCAATCCTCAGCACAGACATGGTTCGTCATGAAGTACGTGCGTAGTTCGTGCCATCCAAAGCCGATAAACAAAAAAAGGGGGAGGGGCAAACCCACATTACCCCCCTGGTGTTTTTAGCAAACGGCGGCCGCTTTCGTTGTAGGTAACTGTGGCTCCTCTGAGACATACCTCAGTCGCCCAAGTCTATCTTTTTAAAATCCGGGACACAAAAATGTTTCCCGCTAAAAACTAGAAAGACAGCCTTGCCGAATTTTTTTTAAATCGAAAAATGAAATTTTTACTTTAATGTGCGCGGTGCGTTTTTTTAAAAGTGATATCTGAAAGTCGCTGAAAATGACGAAAGTGACGAGTGTGAAAGTGAAAGTGTTCATTATTCTGGAGAGTGGAAAGAGTGACCACCCCCTCGCGGGAGGCGCGGAGGGGAGCAGGAGCGCGGCGTCGGTCCGGCTGGGCCGGCCATACCCCGCGCGCCAGGGACCTCGCGGCGTCCCGGTCCGTCCGGCCTCCCTGCCGCGGGCCCGGCCGTCCGTCCGCGCGCCTGGCCGCTCGTTAGGCCACCAGCCCCGCCCCGCCTCGCCCCGCCTCGCCCCGCCCCGCCTCGTCCGGCCCACCTCGGCCCCGGGCTGGCCTGCTCGCTTCTGCCTCGGTCTGGTGCTGGTTGGGCCTCTGGGCCCCTGGCGGCCCCTAGGCCCGGCCCCCGCCCCGGTCCCCGGGCCCGGCCGCTCCCGCAAAGCCCTGCCGCGCTGTGACCGAGAGGGAGAGCGAGAGAGAGAGAGAGAGAGAGAGAGGCCCGTGCCGCCCGGGTAGGGCCCTCCCCGCCTCGCCCCGGGCCGCCGTCCCCGTTCCCCCGGCCGTACCGTCCCCAGCCCGACCCGGCCCGCGCGGCCCCGGCCCATGCCCCCATGCCGCGGGCCGGGAGCCGCGGGCCCGCCCGTAAGGCACGTTGAGCGGCCCGCGGCCCGCGGCGGCCCGCGCGGCACGCAGCGGTAGCCGCCCGCGATGCGGTGTGGGCAACGCCCGGCCAGACTGTGATTCAACCGGGGCAGCGAGGCGCCGAACCGGTGCTTCCCCTCGCATCTCATTCGGAGAGGGAAGTTCCGTGTGAAACGGGAACGCTTCGGGGGCGACAGGCGGCATCTCTTCGGTCCGAGTTCCCACGCCGCACCGCACCGCGGACACGCGAGAGCGCCCGCCGACGCCGGGGTAGGCCGGCCCGCACGACACGCGTGCGCCGGGGAGCAGCGGCTGCCTACCAGGCAGGCGCCGTCTGCACCGACAAAGATGACAGGTCTGCTCTAGCGGCGCGGAGCTCTTCTCCTTCCCTCTGACAACGCCTTCAGTTGAAAGACAGAGAGAGAGAGAGAGAGAGAGAGAGAGAGAGAGAGAGAGAGAGAGAGAGGGAGGCGCCTGGCGTGCGTGTAAAACCGTAGTACGCGACGCCGCCGCCTCCGCCCCCGCCTCCACTCTCCACCTCCGCGAGTGTACGTGCAGATCCGCGCCGCGCCGCCCCGCGCCGCCCCGCTCCGCCCCGCGCCGCCCCGCGCGGGTACCACGACGCCGCGCCCGCCCCCACCCCTCGTCCCGCCATTCATTCCGTCAATGAAATGGTAGTGTTGGTGGCGGTGAACTCCATCCCCGGCGTCCTTGTCTGCGCGGGCCGCGGCGGCAGACTTATGTCACGCCGCGGCGAACGTCTCTCATGGATGACCCCTACCCGGGCCGACCCTCCCAGTCCCGGGCCGGGCCCAGCGGGCCCAGCCGGGCCAGGCCGCCCGGCCCCAGCGGCCCCTGTCGGTCCCGCCCCGCGCCTCCCAGTCCCGCCCCGCCCCGCTGGCCCCGCGGTCCCCCGGGCACTGCGGGCCCGCCCCGCCTCGTCCCTCCCCGCCAGGGCTGCCAGCAGGAGGGAAATTTCCCTCCCGACTTCCCCGCCCGGGGGGTGGCTGGGGCGCTGGCGCCGCTCCCGAACCCGGCCAGCGGGGGCGTTCGCCCACGGCCGCAACGCCCGCAACCTGGAGGACGCGGGTTCGAGCACCAGCACCGCGCCGGCGTTCCCCGGTCCACGTCCGCAGGGAAAACTGGGCGGCCGCCGTCAACCCTTTTCTGCTGCTCGGCAGCGACCACCGACCCACTCCGACCGACCGGGTCCAAGCGGCCCCGCCCCGCGCCGCCTCGCCCCGTACCGCCCCGCCCCGCGGCTCCCTGCTCGACCCGCTCGGGCTCGGCTCGCCCTGCTCGGCCCCGCCCTGCCAGGCCCTCCCAACTCGCCTCCCCTCCCTCCCGCACCTCCCCCCCGGCCCCGGCCGCCCCGCCGCCAGCCCTCCGCCCGCTCCCACTCCGCTTCTCCTCTCTAGTTGTACCTCCGGGGCCGCGCCTGCTACGCCTGCGAATCCCAATCGATAGTGCGGGGATGAGATGAGAGATCGCTTCGCCAAAGCGTCGGCCTGTGCACCAATTAACCGAAAGTAAGTCGACCAGCCCCTCGCGCCCGCGGCCCGTTTTCGAGTGTGCGGGCGCAGCGAGCCCGACGCCCCAGCTGTTGGCTCCCAGCGGTAAAGCTTCGCGCTTGTTTACGCCCGCCGCTGTCCCCGCTCCAAAAGTCCTCCAGCGCTCGGATTTGAACGCGCTCCCGGCGGCGACGGCAAACTGTGACGAAAAACGCGTCGCTCTCTGTTGCAGGCGCTGGCGCGATGAGGACGAGCCTTCGCTGCGATGAGCAGATGTAAACATAACCCCACTTTTGAGGAAGCCCACAGGTGCCGAAATACGGGGAAACCGCGGCGGAAGGACCGGGTGAGTGTTCGGGATTGTGTTCCAGTGCGTGCGGGCCGGCGGGCGCGGCCGGCCCCTCCCCCGGGACGGCGCCCGGGGCTGGAAATCCGCGTTTGTTTTTGTCTGGTCGGCCAAGCGTCATTCCGAGCCCCAGAGGTCGCGTCGCGCCATTGGGCGGCGCATGACGTTTCCCACCATCTCACCGTGTATTCGTGCCTCGGCCGACTCGTCAGCGCGCTGGGGACGTTTCTGTGTGCGAATGCCGCGGTTCGCTGGCCCCGTCTCGCGCGCCTGCGTTGCGGTGTGAATACCGCGCAGGGACTTTGTGCACCAAGCACCTCAACCTCCTATGTAAACATCTCGTCGGTCCGGACACTTCAATGGACCGTGGTCACGGTTGGAAGTCCCTCTTCCTCCGTGGGTTAAAGGAAAAGAAGGTGCCAGTAGCCTGTCGCGTACGACTGTGTGCGTTTGCTGTTTATTTTGTTCCATTGCGATTTGTGCCGTTCGGGAACGCTTCCTTTCAATCGGGTGTTCTCGGTTCGTTCTGGGCATACGTGTCGAGGGTATTTGATTACCCCGCGGGGCCCCGGCCCTTGAGGTAACTTCCAGATTCGGCGTATCTGCTCTGCGACGGTGTCTCTCTCGGAATTTGGTTTCCATCGGGGCTGGAGGAGAACCCAAGGCGTTCGCAATGGTTTTATGCCAGAGCGCGTGGAGAGGTTAGAAAAAAAGTGACATGTCGGCTCGGGGTATCGCCCTCTGTCCGCGGTAGTCCGGCCGGCGCTACCCCGCGTGCGCAGGGGCTTTACTCGGCCGTGAGCGCCAGGGCCAAAGATACGTATTGCGTTTCGGGATAGGTTAGTGAATTGTTGGTCAAACATGACTTTGCGATGGGAAACCGTTTTTCTTTGAGAGAGACTCGAATTACGAGTTCGAGGTAATTTATGTTGTTTGCGGTGATGGAGGTGACTTATGACAACCCTTGGTATTCTGTGCTCTTGAATGCATTGTGTGTTGCAAACAAGTAACATGTACCTCAAACATTGATCTAATGATTGTGCATTTTCAAATGTAAATGCGGTCAACACTAAATTTCAAATGATTTTAATAATGAATTTTCCTTTTTATCAAGTGTTTCATTGTCTAATGTGATTGTCTGGTGTGATTTTCAGGTGTGACTCAACCCATCTCCTTTGTTTGCTATCTGCGTGCTGCGTTTGACAACAGCAACAATGACGAGGTGAGGTCAATTTGATGCTGTGGGCTGGAAACTTCAAAGAATAGTAAAGAAGTTAAATCAATTCATCACCAGAAGTTGCTCCCTGTTATATTACCAGCATCATTAGAGCTATGTCCTATTTGGTACAATTTATGGCTTTTATTTTCTTCGATTCCTTTTTGTTTACCTCAAAGTTTGTAAAAAAATCCATTTTGTGTTACATTACCAAATAATGAGATTTGTGGCGAGCCAGAATTTATGTGCCATCCGGTTAGAAATGAGGATTTGCGTCTCTGGGACGGAATTTTTTTTTTTGTTGTATCTAGGCAGGCAGTTCCCTTGATGGGGTTAACATTGCCTTAAGGACTTGTGACACTGATGGTTGAACTTTCGTCTCTTTTCAGGTGGGCTAGCTAGCCAGCTCGAGTGAGTCTCGCCCGCCCCCCCGTCCACCCCCCCGGCGGCACCATGTCGGCGGCCCCGCACTCGTGCGCCCCGCCCATCCCCCCCGCCCACTCGCACGCCCCCGTGGCGGTGCCCGGGGCGCACGCCGCCACGGTGGCCATGTCCGCGCACGGCGGCGACCCCTTCCAGAACTCGTGCTGGATCTGCGGCAAGAGCTCGGCCACGCACCGCGACAACGTGACCCACATGATGACCCACGTGACGCACCTCAACGACCACCAGCCCACCATCTGCGTCATGTGCGGGCAGCGCTTCCCGCACGCGCACCTCCTCACGCAGCACGTCGCCGCCCACGAGCTGTACGCCGTGACGGCGGCCGCGGGCGCCAACGCGGCCGGCACCGGCTCGAGCGGCGGGCCCTCGGCGGCGGGGGGCTCTGGGGGCTCCGGCGCGGCCGGGTCCGGGGGCTCGGGCGGCGGCCAGGACGGGCAGCGCGGCGAGGAGCGCGTCGGCAACTCGCAGGGCCCGTTCCCGCCGTGTCCGGGCGGCCAGGGCCCCGGCCAGGGCCAGGGCCCGGGACAGAGCCCCTCGCACTCGCAGGGGCACCGTGCGGGCGCTGCCGCCGCCGCGGCCGGCTCCCCCTCCCAGGAGTGCGAGACCTGCGGACGGAGGTATCACGCCAGGGGAGAACCGGTGCTGCCGGGTGCGGGCTCATCGTCGGGGACCAGGCCAGGCGGGGTGGGAAACGACTGTTGAAACTTCCTTGTTGAATACTTTTTTGGATGGCTCATAGCGGATCTCTGATCTTGCTGAAATCATACTTTTCCGAACAACTGCGGCAAGTTAGGGCTGCAGCATGGAAAATTTGCACTTTGGGAAATGATGAATGAATCACCATCCGGCAGCACTGGATGCAACCAATGTACACACTCCTACCTCTTTCGTGTTGGCCACAAATGGCTGTTATGATAGACTCCAGCTATTTTTTAAAAACAATTTTTTTAAAATCAGTGTAATTTTTTAAAATTGTAATTGTGAGTCTTTTGATGAAATGGGCCAATGCGCGGGGTAAGGCTATGTTCGTTGGATTTGCTTATGTCAATTTTGTGTCTGTCCAGAAAGATTTCTTTTGGGTATACTCCAGGGATGTTAAAAAAAAATTATTTCCGAGTTTGGCGGACTTTATGGACAGTCGCAAAGTAATTATAAGATTTATGAATATTTAATTTTATTGGTCTAAAGGCATATTAAAGTAAGTATGCTGCCACATACATATGATGTAACTTCAGTAGTTTTGTGATGTCAGGTAAATGTTCAGTTTTAAGAAAAGTGTGTGGTTGCTTTTCTGGTTTGGTCTGCTTCTTCTAGTCTCTGTTCTTTAAATTGGTGCATAACTTTCTCTTCCTGGTTGTACCTCGGGATTAACAGTCATAAACTTCTGTGTGTGTCACTGAATAACACTTCGTTTCTGTACTTTCAGAGATATCTCTCACCATCGTCTGGGCCATGGGGAAGACAAGCCATTCAGTTGTTCGTCCTGCAGTAAAGGTTTCGTATGGAAGTCGGACTTCGCTAAACATCAAATGATGCATTCTGGTGAGAAACCTTTCAAGTGCCAATGGTGCTGCAAAGGTTTTGCGTGGAAGTCAGACCTCACCAAGCACACTATGATCCACACAGGAGAGAAGCCGTTTAAATGCGACCTCTGCTCGAAGGGGTTCATCTCCAAGTCGGACCTGTCGAAGCACCAGATGATCCACGTCGGGGAGAAGCCGTTCAAGTGCAACCTTTGCGGAAAAGGATTCGTCTGGAAGTCGGATCTCACCAAGCACCTTATGGTGCACACTGGTGAGAAACCATTCAAGTGTGATCTCTGCCCGAAGAAGTTTGCCCGCAAGGACAAGCTCAAGTACCATGTTCTTACTCACAGTGAACACAAACCATTTGCCTGTGAAGTATGCAGTAAAGGTTTTGTATCCAAGTCAGACTTTCAAAGACATCTCATTGTCCACTCTGGGGAGAAACCTTTCCGATGTGATATGTGCAGCAAAGGTTTTATCACCAAGTCTGACCTTACAAAACACTATATGATTCACAGTGCTGAGAAACCATACAAGTGCCAGTTATGTGGCAAAGGTTTTGTCTGGAAGTCGGACCTGACCAAGCACCTCATGATTCACACTGGTGAAAAGCCATTTAAGTGTGAAATGTGTAGTAAAGCATTTGCTCGAAAGGACAAACTGAAGTGCCATCTGCTCATTCATAGTGAGCAAAAGCCTTTTGTTTGTGAGGTATGTGGCAAGGCGTTCGTCTCGAAAGACAGCTACAGGCGCCACGTCATGATCCACTATGGAGACCAACCAGTTGAGTGGAGGGTGTGCAGTGCGAGAATTGCCTAGCAAAAGGCAAGGGGCGTGGACGCTCCAATTCCCACAGCCCACATTCCCATCTCTCCTCTAGGAGGAGAGCATTTCCTCGCACACTTGTGAGTGGTGAGTGAAGTTACTGATGGATTATTTCACTTGATGTGAAATGGGTCCTGTATGACCTGAGGCTGACATAGGCTTCCATTCAGGAGGGTCACACTCCTCTGTTCTGAAGGGACTGGATGTCAATACTGGCATTTTGCCTGTCTCTGATCTGAACTATGTGTGAAGTGGTATTTCTGGACAATTGGTTGGAGGTGGTGGTGGTTGAAGTTAAAGAGAAAATAAACCACATAGCCAGGAGTCAGATCTGATTCAATCAGTATCCCAGTTTTGATGTCTACAGTTTTTCCTTTTCTTTCTTCTTTCGGTCTTTTTTTTTTTTTTTAATTAAATTGCTAAAATTAATTTGATTTGTGACATTGGGTATCAGAACGTCCTACGAGTCTCTTAGTAAGAGAAAGAACCTGAGTTTACCAATATATAGGTTTTTAAAAATAACCTTATATAGAGTCTAAAATGTTTCCGTTTTTATCTCCTACCTGATTAATGTAAGTTGCATTGTCACTACTTTGCAAGTAAGTTAATTGTAGAAATTTTATTGGTGGTGCAGCTGTGATTCGATTCAAGCGAATTGCACCTGTTTGCACTTTGGTACTTTATCGTTGTGTAATTTGTAAAGTAAAGCATTTGACCGACACACATTGGCATGCTTGTTCGCAAGGGAGTTATAGGCAATTTCTGTGTGATATTATATGACCCTCCAAGTGTTGATGTTTTGTACATTTTGTTTGTTTATCTGTACTGCAATATACAAAGAAGTGCAAAGTCATGATTGTAATCTAGTTGCATGAGCTCATGGTGAAATAATAGAATATATAGTTTACTTCAAAAGTAACCTCTTAATTTCTTTCCATTGCACCACATTGTGGACTTGTGTAATCTTACTACTCTGCAGTTAAGCTATAACTGCAGGAAAAGGAACCAACAAAATGGTGTGAAGAGAAGGATTGCTTTGAATCTTTCATCCATTGTGAAATTAGTAACATCAAAGTGAATAGGACTCCTAGCACAGCAGTAAACAATTATGTGGTGCTATTGTTTAGCATGTTGAGACCAAATTTATATCTTCCTATTTACAGTGCTTCTTGTTTTGTACCTCAAGAATATGCTCCCCTCCTAGTTTTGCCATAACACCCTGTATGATTGTTGATGGATTTAGAGTATGTGTGAAAATGTGTAATTATTAAAAGATATTATGATTTATAGTAAATGTGTATTTTAAATGACTATGTGTTATACAAATTACTATGTTGAAAGTGTCATGTGATGTACTTAGCAATGTTATTTGTATTGAGTTATTATTGTTTGATATTCTATCAAAATGTAGATTGGATAAATGAGTTAGTGTGTTCAACAAACATTTGAAAACCTTTTTTTTTTCTTTTTTTTTAAATTAGAAAATATATTTAGTTCATGTGACACAGCGGATATCAAATGAGAAGTATGACTAAAGTGGAAAGATGCCATGCTTTTATAGCACCAGCACCGCGATGTAAAAGAAAGTATATACGGAGTGAAATAAATGTAAGAAAGTACTGGAATCAATTGTGTTAAGTTTTAAAAATTCTCCCCCCTTTAGGGCTAATATGGGAACAAAGGGACGCGAATGAATATGAACTAAGGCTTTCAGGCTTTCATAAAAATAAAAATACATTAAAGCTTAACAGTACACGAATGGCAAAGTGCTTATCAGGCCAAACAAAAAATCGTAGATTCGCCGTTTTTTGAACAATGTCGGCAAATTATAGGACAAGATATGTTCTACAATGCATTCCAAACTTCTCGAGACCAGGATTCTTGATTTCACCATAACTGTACATTATGATTTTAGTATACTTGCAACCAAGTTCACAGCACTGGCGACGTCTTTGGTTAAAAAATAGGACTAACGGACTGACGCCGTCTCTTCCCGCACGAGACGAGGCTGTCGGTACACACGGTTCTCGAAGTGTTAATCTAGCATCATATTCCGTGTTGGTTTCTTTATGGCATTGTGATCACGAAAACGGCGCGCGTTCAACATTGAACTTCGCAGATGCGCGCTAAGCCATGAGCAATGAATTCTAGTGGGCAATTTTCCAACGATTGGGCCCGACCGCAGCGCCGTTTTCAGAACGTCGGGGGCGGTCGGCCCACGTGGGTGCGGCGCGGACCAGTTACTCGTGCTTGTGCTTGAGCACATCCTCGATGACGTATTTGTACAAGAGCTCGTTGGCGTCCTCGGCCACCAGGTAGTCGATGTGGCACCAGCGTTTGGTCGGTATTAACCGCGATCTCATGACCACTTCCGGTAGCAGGCCTTTGGTCAATGTCTCCACGTCCTGCGGCAGAGAAGGGGGGGGGGGGGGTGTGAATACATAAACAATCACTTGATGACCCCGCGCCGAGGGGGGCCAGGCCTGCCACGCTTACCTTGTAGTTGACAGTGCCGTCTCCGCTGGAGTAGTGGATGTAGACGGGGCTAGTTATCTGCGTCAGGTTGTACGGGGGCGGCTTGGTCGAGCCGTACATTTGTTTGTTCTTTTCCGGGCCAAAGTTGTAATGCACGAATTTTCCATCTGGAAAAAAAAATTATTATAAATTAGATTCGGTAAAGAGGGTGGAAACGAAGGCTTGGCTCGGGGGGTGGTCCTCCACAAGGTCTAGGATCCCGTCCCGTCCCACCTCCCTGAAACTAATGTGAAGAGGGGGAGGAGGCGGCGGCAAGGAAAACCGACGCTAAAAATAATTTATTAAAAAGTACAAATGTACGACGCGTCGATCGCGAATACGAATGCCCAGGACCGGCCGGACCAGGTTCTGGTTGATCCCCGCGGGACCCCACCGGCACAGAAGCAGTTTTGTAGTTCCGCTACTGGCTCCAGGCAGATTGATAAAATAAAACAGTCTTTCTGGAATGGCAGGCGTTGTGCTCGACTGTCTGGATCTTAAAAGCAGAGCTAAGCGTCTTGAGAGGAGGGGGGGGAGGGAGTTAAACAAGATCGCTACCATGCTAAAAAAAACACGCACATATCATAAAATAGTAAAATTAAATTGGATCGTCTCCTATCTCACCTTGGTGTACGCACTGGGCGTAGTGCATCACTTGTCTGATCGAGGAGCCGGCAGGGTAGTGGTGGATGAGGAGCTGCAGAAGTTCCTGTTCAACGCAAGCAGCATCAGTGAGTAAACAGTGCCATCGGAACACGAATTGAATACCTGTCGCTGTGGAAACACACCAAGTTCACAGGCTCGTGCAGCTCGCCGAGCACGAAGTTGAAGATCCGCTCGCAGTGGGGCAGCATCTTGGACTTCTTGCCGGGGGTGCCCCCGAAGTTGTCGTAGCAGGACTGCGGGAACGGCTTGGTCAGCCCGGTGAAGGGGTCGTTGATGAGCTCGCGGGCGTAGGCGTTCTGGAAGGCAAAACCGTCCGCTTCTGTTTACCTCGTCCTCTGCGAGCGGGGTCCACATGACATGGGACATGGCCTGGCCGGGGAGCCGTGCAGCCAGCCGGTTCCCGCCTCCGCGCCTGCCGAGCCCCTCTGGCTGAGTCGGGGCAGGGCGGGGGGAGGGGGGAATTAAAATAAAAAGCGACCCCAGGCGACTGATTCACATCTGTCATCAAAGGACTATCCATCCTACTCTCCTTCATTTTCGGCCAAGACCTTGGCCGTGAGGTGCGTCGCCGGATGACGCAGGCCGCCAGCGCACGTCATATTTAGAGGGGGGGGGGGGGGACGCGGGGAAGTTAAAGTTGTATTCGGCGGCGCTAGCGCGAAGAGGTCAAGAAAAACAATAACCATGGGTCCGGACAGAGAGAACAAACTCCCGGCCACCGCTCCCGAAACATTGTGGGTGCGGAATGAAGGGGTGGTTGCCTACCCTGGCGCCGGGGATGTTCCAGAAGAGCGTCTGCACCAGCTTGATGAAGCCCGAGGGGTAGTTGAAGAAGCAGGGCGGCGCCATGAGGACGTTGGCGCGGACCTTGGCGTTGTACTCGGGCCGGTCCGCCAGCAGCACCAACTGCGCCGTGCTGCTCATCGAGTGCCCCACCGTGATGAGGTCCTTCTTGCCCGTCCTGGCCAGGATGTAGTCGATGGTAGCGGCCTGATCGTAGACGCCGTTCTCGTGCCAGCTACACAACGGAAATTTCCATTTAGACAACATTTACTGTTTATTTTTTTTAACGGGGGACGGGGAGGAGGGGTGGGGGGCTTTGTGAAAGGGCTACGAAAAGACTCCACTGACTAAGGCAAATACATTCGGGGTGGGGGAGCCTCGCCGTAGCCTCGGTCCGGTGTCGATTCTTCCGATCGCACTTAGCGGCCGATCCCAAGGTAACCAGGACCCGGCCCGTCACCGTCTTCCGCGGATCCCCTCCTCTGTTTTCGTTGTTTTGTGAAGCGGTAGTGTGCAAGAAATGCTCCTGACCCCGCCTAGTTCCCCACGACCTCACGGCCTCACTCTCCCTTCGACACGGAGCAAGCGCCGGAAGAAAACCAGTCTGACAATATGTTTCTTTTTTCCCCAAACCCAATTTGGACTTCCGGTGCGGATAGAACGAGGCTTGATGTAGGAAGCGGAGGTCTCCTTGGGAGGCGCGGCGGCGGCGGCGGGGCCCCCCGACGGCGCGCCTCACCTAAAGTTCCAGAAGTCGTGCGTCGTGTCGTTGAGCCGTTCGTGGACCTTGCTGTAGAAGTTGCCGCGGTAGTTGGAGAGCCACACGTCGAAGCCCAGCTCCACCAGCTGGAACACTGCAACGAAAGAGGCGTCCGTCAGCACGGCGGCATGGCGCGGCAGTGCTTAGAGAGACACCGACGGCTCTCTCCCCGTCCGAGTCTCTCTTAGAGAGGCTCTCTGGTCTCTCTAGGTGGCGCTGCCCGCTGCCCGGGCTGCCTACCCTCCCGGGCGCGGGCCCTCGCCGGCCCTCACTGCCGCACTCACGGAGGTTGTCCTTGCCGCGCACCAGCCACTGCTCGCTGCAGGAGCAGAGGCCGTGCCCGAGCAGCAGCGGCGACGGGTTCACGGTGGAGTTGTAGCGGCCGCGCGCCACGCGGTGCACCGTCAGGATGTAGCCGTCGTCGGTGCGCACCTTGTGCGACTCCATCTCGTAGCCGTGCCGCTTGGCCAGCTGGGGCTGCGGCAGAGAAGGGGAGGGCGGTGAGGCCGCGCCGGTCACTGGACACCTGGGCCCCAGGCGCGGGGCGGCGGCCGCAGCGGCGGCGGCGGCACACTCACGGACGACATCCACATCTCGGGGACGGAGTTCTTGAGGTACGGCGGCTTGCGGAGGTGGGCGCGCGCGCCTGGCACGCCGACGGCCGCCAGCACGGCCACCAGCACGGCCGCGGCGGCCAGCGCGCCCCGCGCCGCGGCCCGGGTCCGGGCGGCCATGTCGGAGCACTGGGGTTGCGGGGGCGGGGCGGGGGCTGCGTCAGCTGCGTGCCTCCCGGCGGTGGACTCGACGACAGGTTGCGGAGACGGCTCGACGGGGACCTCGCAGTCTCTCCTCGCGAAATGAGGTCCGGAGCGCGCCGGGGCCGGACTTTTGTCGGATCCTCCACAGCGGGTCCTCGCGGCCTCCCCGCCCCTCTCCCCGACCAGCCGTCCTGGCGGCGTGTCTCCGACTATATAGCCGCCCCGGCCCCCGGCCGCCCCGACCGGGAGACCAGCACCAGACAGTCGATCCCGGCACCGCTGTCCGCGTGGACGGGCGCCGGTGGGCGGGGAGGGGACGCCCGGGCCGTCCTAGGTTAGCCGCCGCCGACTGTCGGCGGTGTGTCTGCCACCTGCGGCACCCGCCGCCTTCCGCGGTCAGAGGTGGCCGACGGCGAGGCGTCATCTCATGTCGGTACTTTCTTTGCGCCCTACCTCCAAAATTAAACTAACAATCCCTCCTGCTTAGGGTTTCTAGTCCCGAAATTTTCTAAAAAAAATTTCGGAATATTTGTAAAATTATCTGACGGGGGCCGAGTTGTGGCGCGGCGCTTCCCGGCGCGCCGGCACCAACGCTGTGGCTGTGTGATGATCTGGGGGAGAGAGAGAGAGAGAGAGAGAGAGAGAGAGAGAGAGAGAGAGAGAGGGGGGGGGCACGGAGGAGGGGGGAGGACCGAGGGAGGACGCACGGGAGGGGCGGGGGAGTGAGCGAGGTCGCACACGGAGGCGTCGTCAAAATTAAGTCAGGGCAGAAATGGTGTGTCCCGGCCGCGGGCCGCGCACCGCCCGGACGGCTCCGCACTAATTGCTGTACACGGGACGCGGCGCGGAGGACCTGCACAGCGCCTGAACACCGGTGGTGGGGAGTCCGGGTTCGGAGCCGAAGAACCCGGCCTCTCTCTTTCTCTCTCTCTGTCTCTCTCTCTTTCTCTCTCTCTCCCCCCTCTCTCTCTCTCTCTCTCTCTCTCTCTCTCTCTCTTTACCCTCTCTGCCCTCTACTCTCTGTCTCTGTCTCTCGCACGTTGCGCCACATCTGGTACGCAAACTGCTGCTTCCTCTTGTATTTTTCTGTCTTGTTGTGGAAGTCCCTCCCTATGTGCTAGCCGACGCGACGCACTGACGTCAATGCAACAAGAAGCGCCGCCCCGGGGGAGTCGCCCGGTGGGTCTCACTGTGTCCCGAAACAAGAGGCGTGCGTGCGTGGCCACTGTCTCCTGCGTCCTCTCTAGGTCCGAGCCGACTCGATCAGACTGCTTCCGTCTCGCTCGCTCCCGTGCCGTCGGCCGTCGCCGCCTCGCCCTGTCCTTGTCGCACCCGGACGATGCTCCTCATCCCGAGCATGTGTCGCCTGCGAACGGCGGGGTAGGCCGGCCCGCACGGCACGCGTGCGTGCAGCGCCCGCGGGGCTGCCTACCGGGCAGGCGTTATTCGCAGGCGTCCGTAGGCGTCCCCGACCGCGCGACCTGTCCGTGTCGCCGTGCGTGAGACATAACATGTGACGAGTGCGCACGCGTCCCCCCCCCCCCCCCCGAAGGACCCTGGCCTGGGCCCGCCGTCACACCAAAAGTCCCTCCTCAAGGTGTCAATCGGACAGAGCGGGCAAAGACGACAAAACAAAACAAAGCAAAAAACGGGACGAGAAGAGGACGACGAGGATAACTAAACACCGCTCTCTTAGTAGAGCCAAATGCCAAGCCGCGGGCCACCGTAATTAACTGCCAACAGTTCAAAAATAAAAAGTATTTGCAAAAAAAAAGAAAAAAAAACTCTCTTACACCGACCACGTGGAGCTACAAAGCCGATTTTCAAAATATCACCCACTAAATATTTTGAGGAACAGACACTTGGGAGATTTTGGTTTGGCTTATTAGCCGCGGACATACGCACACACACACACACACACACACACACACACACACACACACACACACACACATCTCCGCCCGGAAACGTTTTATCTCCGCACGTGATCCCAGCCGGATTAATAAGCTGTGTATAATATACGATGGCTGGCTATGTCTTTGGTGGCAGGCTTCGTCTCGTGTTCGAGTCCAGGTCCTGGTCCAGGTCTTGCTTTAAAAATAAAATGATGGGAGAGAGAGAGGGAGAGGGAGAGAGGGAGAGGGAGAGAGAGAGAGGGAGAGGGAGAGAGAGAGATTCTTTTCTCGCCAGACACCACGGTAGAAAATTCTGACAACTTTGTCGCGGAACCCGTACAGATTAGAGAGGGAGAGAGAGAGAGAGAGAGAGAGAGCGCATACGCACTGCAGACCCGCACGTGTGGCAGTCCCGGACCAAAGGGGTGGTCATCAACATCAAAAATGCCAGGATGCTAGTACAGCACATCAAAAATCTCACCCGTCTGATTAGGCCCCCCCCCCCCCCCCGATCAGATGGTTACAGTGACATTTTCGCCCTTTGCGATGTACCACTCGGCTCCTTCCACACCCAGCACATGCCGGTCGTCCCTTCACTATCGGACATAGACCCCGGCAAGTCGGTGGGGAACGACCCTCCACACCGCCCACGAGGTCGGGAACACTTTATTCCCTGGCACAACCCCTCCCGTCCCCACAGTGGACAACGAAACCGCCCAGACATATGATGGTCCGGTCAGACGACATCAGCAGCGCGCAAAGCGCGCAGCAGTTGCACGATGGCGCCATCTGGCGGCGCCGGGGTACAACACCCATGAGGTTTGGTGTCGAGGTAGTCGTGTAAGGCCAACAGAAACGCGCAGCGCGAGAAGTCGGCTGCCAGTTGCACGGCGGCGCCATCTCGCGGCACTCTGGCGTACTACCCCCCCACCCTTCCCCTCCACCCTTCCCCTCTGCACTGGGGGGGGGGGGGAGGGTGGAGGGGAAGGGTGGGGGGTAGTACGCCAGAGTTCCGCGAGATGGCGCCACCGTGCAACTGGCAGCCGACTTCTCGCGCTGCGCGTTTCTGTTGGCCTTACACGACTACCTCGACACCAAACCTCATGGGTGTTGTACCCCGGCGCCGCTAGATGGCACCACCGTGCAACTGCTGCGCGCTTTGCGCGCTGCTGATGTCGTCTGACCGGACCATCATATGTCTGGGCGGTTTCGATGTCCACTGTGGGGACGGGAGGGGTTGTGCCAGGGAATAAAATACTTCCCGACTCCGTGGGTGGTGTGGAGGGTCGTTCCCCACTGACTTGCCGGGGGCTATGTCCGATCGTGAATGGCTGGTCGCCCTGAGTGTGGGCAGAGCCCGGCGGTACTGAGCGCGGGTATGAACTGTCTGTGAGTCGGGCGAGATTTTTGAAGTCCTTTAGTAGCACCCTGGCAATTTGGACGTTTCATATCTTTGCCGGTGCACGCGCGCACGCGCACGACTCCACTACACAGACTCCTTGACCAACCTTGACCCTCACGCAGCTCGCGGTTCACGCCGCCGTCGGCCCGCCCGGCCACTTGTGATGGCCGGCGGGCGCGACGCGACAGCGGCGCCGCGGCCAGCCCCTCCGGCCCCTCCCTGTCCTGCTCTCCCGCGGGGCTCTGCTGGTCAGAGGTCAGCCAGGGTCAGGGGTCAGCCCAGGTCAGCCGGCAGGGTTTCTGGCCCTCTCCTATGCTCGTGCGTTGCCGTAGAATGTGTCGCGTCGACCGGTTCCGCTTGCGCTCGCAGTCGTTGCCCTAATCATTTTAATGTTGTTTATTTAAAAAAAAAACTGTACCGCAAGGCGTGATTGCGCTTGTGTTAGTGGTGCGGCGGGACTTGGGTTCTCCTGATTAGATTAATGTTCCGGATGCAGAACCTACAGCAGGTCGCGTGAGACACTACCCAGCAGCCGTCCACAGGCACGGCGGCGCGGCGCAGCACTGCCGTTCAAAGGAGCGCGCCCCGCCCCGCCCCCGCCCCGCCGCCATCCTCCCAGCGCCTTGTAGCGCCTCCGCGGCCGCGGCGTTCTGCGGCGGTCCCGTTCCCGTATCGTCCTGCGGCTGCGTCAGCCGTCAAAACACAGAGCGGAGTGCGGAGTGGAGCGGAGCGGAGCGAGGGCGAAAGTATGTTGTGTCTTTAACCCGTTTTTACTGCGCGGCCCTCCGCGGCCTCCCGGCGGCATCAGAGGGTCGCGGCCGGGCCGATGCCGATCCCCTGCGAGCTCTCTGGAGGTCC
Source organism: Megalurothrips usitatus (assembly GCA_026979955.1). NCBI lineage: Eukaryota > Metazoa > Arthropoda > Insecta > Thysanoptera > Thripidae > Megalurothrips > Megalurothrips usitatus. The sequence continues at coordinate 5,560,980 of CM049598.1, forward strand.
TCGAGGCGCCGCCGCCGCGTAGAGGCAGGGGCAGGGCCGCAGCCAGCCGCAGCCAGCCGCAGCCCACTTGCCAGGTCCACCTGTTGACCCGTTGACACTGACAGGGCGGGGAAGTCTTCCTGTCCCGGGTTGTCACAGCCCAGTGGCGGTCTCTCCAGCGCGCGGACGCCCCCAGACTCTGCCTCTCGCTTCAGTCGGGGCCGCGCGCTCTATCGCGTCTCCAGTGGCTACTCAGTGTGGCGCTTTCAAACCTTACTCGGTTGCCTCAACAACCACTCCAGGATGTACATGTTATCATGCGGCGTCAGGCATTAAATATACGATCATGCCCGACTCTGTCGTTGATTATCAATAGGCCCTAGTCTGTCTGCTGTATGTTGACTACTTGGGAGTGACTCGTGCCACTCTGGCAAGTTGTGGTGTTGATGACTCAAAGTGCCTGTGCTTCCTGCCCTAGCAGTCAAGTGACTCATACTCACACACAGCACGCCTCACACTCTACCTACTCTCCACCCATCTGTTCTCTCTGTAAGAGAGAATGTGGACTCTTCCCCGTCTTCTCTTTTGGTGGACTTTTTCTTCGCTATTTGAAGGGGAGGGAATATGTGCTTAACCCCTCCTCGTCTTTTGCAGTGTGCCATCTTGTTACACTCAATGTGATATAGTCTAAATCGCACAATGCCCAGACCTTGTCAAGTTGGGCCCCATGAGCCTGGTTACTCTGGCCATGGCACTACTCCCAGCATAGTCAACAAACCGCCCAGAGGGTGGTTGCATTCTGATAAACTAGTTTCTGACGAGGGTATCACGTATGCCGTAAGGGTAAGAAAGCTATTGCTGTGAAGTGAAATAGAATATTTAATTCTCATCTAAATACACTGTGTTGATCTTATTCTATTCATTTTGTTTCCTACAGTACATTGGATATCTTGCTGTGAACACGTCAATGAAAGCACTGGATTTTGAAACACGTTCCCAAGTTGCGAAGTAAGAAATATGAAACGAAGCATTTGAACTTAAGTTCTTCTACTGCTTAGCTTATTTAACTTTGTGTCATATTTCAGAGAATGCATTAACAGAGTATGTGAAGCAGCTAGTCTGAAAACAGTTGATAAGAAAAGAAAGGTATGGTTCATTTTCTTTCCCTGAAATGTTGCTTCCTATTAATCATCACATTTGCAAAAGAAAATTATTTCTAATTTGTTTTATTTTTAGGTCGACAAAAGAGTTTTGAGAGCAATTGGTGAACGACCTATTATGGATGATGCAGGAACTAATGTTAATCTCACTATATCTAGCTCGCATCTCGTTTTAACAGCCTTAGAAACTGGACGAATTATCGCCAATCACAGTATGCCTCACATATCGTTTGCATCAGGAGGAGACACGGTAAGATATTCACTCACAGTTTCCCGTTTGTTTGTTTCCCTCTCATTTTTGTCAAAAGTAATGTGCTTGTTGTGTTTTCTTGTAGGACACTTTGGATTTTGTAGCTTATGTTGCAAAAGACGACAGTGATATTCGAGCTTGCTATGTTCTTGAATGTGGAGGAGGACTTGCTCAAGATGTTATAACAACTGTTGGTCAGGCTTTTGAACTACGCTACAAGGAGTATCTAACCAGACCTGCCAGTGCCACATTAATGTAATGAACCCATTGTTATCAACTGTCCTTTCCTTTTTTGTGTAAAGGGAAATCAAACTTAATTTGCGTTTGTATTTTACATAAGGCCAAGGGGAGATGACCGAGAATACTACAATGATCTACCTGGAAAAGTTCCACCTGACATTGGTCCTCCTCCGGTTCCACCACTACCCGCAGAACACAATGCTCCATCCCACACGTCCATCAGTAATCTTTGTCGGGGTAGGGCTGGATTTCCCTCTTGATGTTTGGATTTGTTTCTGTGACCCAGTTTTGGTACTGATAATATTTTACTCTGATCTGAACAGAAATCTCTGCACCAAATTTGATTGATCTGAATAGTGAAGTGCCCCCTCCTCCTATGCCAAGACCAGAACACAACTATGTTAATGATATTGTCATGTCAGAAGCAAGAGATCGACTAAATTCGGCTCAACCTCGTGATATCTTTGATATGCGTAAGTGTTTTATCGAACAAAAATTTTGACATAATTTTAATTGGTGCTGTTGGGTGTATTCAAAATATATTTACCTTTTTTATTCTAGAGCCATTTAACACTGCTGTTGAAAGTGCCAGTGCTCGTGTGTCAAACCAGAGAGGTCAGTTGCTCAGTGAGATTTGGTTTCATGGGTTTGTAAGCCGTCAGGATGCTGAAGCTCTCTTAACAAGGGTAAGAGTTTTCATTGTTACTGTTTAATCCAACGGTTTCTTGCATACAATATTTGATATTGAGGAAACTAATTTTGCAGGATGGAGATTTCCTTGTTAGAGAATCGCAGGGCTCTGCAGGGCAATTTGTTCTCACAGGGCTACAAGGTGGTGTGAAAAAACACCTACTTCTAATAGATCCTGAAGGAGTGGTAAGCAACCTTCTACTTATTTTTCCATTTCTATTATTTTAATCATGCATGTGTTCTATAAGATCTCATTTGTTTTCAAAATCCTCTTTTACAGGTACGAACAAAAGATAGGATGTTTGAAAGTGTGAGTCACCTTATAAACTATCACTGTGAAAACCAGCTTCCTATCATTTCTGCTGAAAGTGCCCTAGTTCTAAGGAGACCTGTCCCACGACCAGGTGTTGGTATCATGAGGTGATTTGTGAGACATTCTTTTTTGTCAAGCATAATGTTAAATCATGAATTACCATCAAATGAATGAAATTATATTAATCTCTTTAAGTCAATCAATATTTCATCTGTATTTACATTCACAATAAATATCACTGTCTATCCAATAAGGCAGAAAAGCTTCCTCTACTTTTTGCTTACTCAAATGTTGGGAATGCCATTGAGGAATGAATTTATTAAAATGAATTTTGTAATCAACTTTTAAGCAACTGGACCTAGTTACGGTGGTTTTTTAGTTGTTCTCTCATTTGATTTGAGGCAGATTTAACAGACAGATCAGTGTGCCTTCATTAAATTCGTCAATTGCATTTTAAATGATTGACTTTATTTGGATCAATTTGTGATTATGATAAATTTGTGATAAAATCCTTACTGCCAGAGTGCCTTTGCTTTGTAACAAGTCTTAATTACCTGGAAGTATCCTGGATCATTACTGTTATGTAGCTTTGCCTCGATTCTGAGAACATTTAGTATTATAGTTCAGGCATGTTCATCAAAGTTGGTAGTCAATTCAATGAACATGCCTTTTGTTGATATCTTTGTTCAACATTTTACTCTATGTAGTATTGTTGCCATAATCATATATTTTAATTCCTTTTTCATATATTACCATTGAACTGTCATAAGAAGACTAGAACTACTGCGTGGCAGATTTTTTATTCTCTTTGAGATAAAGAATACTGATATTTTAGTACCAATTTTTCTGTTTATCAATATGTGTTTGAAGGGTGTGTGTCATGCTTTCTGTGTCACTGATGCTATCTACTTTTAAAAAAGTAATAAATGAGTGTGCTCTTTTGCCATTCATTTGCACTTACTCTCTCTATGGATATTTTTTCAGTCCTTGTGTTTTCTGTCATGCAATGCGTCAGTTGTTGGCTGGTCTCAAAATTCAACCATTTAGTCTGGGTCAAGCTTTGTTGTAACTACCATGTATGTGTTTGTGCACCACTTCAATGCTCGAAAACCTTGTGAAGTTGTAACATGACGATCAATATATTTCATTTTGTGATATCCGTTTCTTTTTTAACATTGCTCCTACGTCCTACCCTCAATAACTGTTTTGTAATGAAAGTGGAACAGGTCAAAGAGAAGCACAATACATTTTTGTGATGAGGTCAAAATAGTCTTTTATTGTCACACCAAGTAAAAAGGCACCAAAGGTTCGAATCTTAACTTAGTAACTCAGTCTTTAAAAGTGCAGTACAATAATTTTCCAAAAGTGGGTGAAAATATTTAAGAATATAACAAAATAGAACAAGGAATACAATTAAAACATTTACATAGACCTTAGGTGCAATTAAAAACAAAGAGAAATATAAAAACTTACATAAAATGTACAAGTGAAGATACTGGATACACTTGAAATTTTGTTCATGTCGACCAATTTACTCTCTTTTTCAAACTTGAAGACAATGAGCTGCTTCGATGTCTGGATCTTTGTGATCTTGATGATGGTGGACTAGGTGGAGGGCTAGACACAGGACTCAGTGGCTCCTTAGGGGAAGGCGTAGATATCGTCGGGAGAGAGTCTAAGGAGATGGCCCCCAGAAGTCGGCCCGGAGATCCAGATGTGTTGTCACTAGACTCAGCTTCAACGCTGACATTCAGGGATAGAGAAACTCCAGGGGCAATGGCAACATCAGCGGAGCGCGAAACTTTACGCTCCGCTGCTAATTGTCATATATCTGGCCTGCAACAAATTGGTTAACACACATTCAATATATATGTGGGATGAATAAGGACTGATATATAAATATATAAGGCAGATACTCATCTTCATTCAAAACTAAAAAATCTACGACAAACCATGCACCAGCAAACTATTAATTCAGATAAAACATGCAACCGCAGGAAAAATACCATTTTAATAATGCACAGTTGAAGAACTACAGTTTGAATTGGAAACAAAACATTAAATGAGGAGGAGAATGGCAGGTGTAGATAAAGCATGTGACTTAATTTTGTGTGGCTTGAGTCACTCTCTGCGGCTGGAGTTGAATGTGTACACGGGCTGCTGAAACAGCCTTCCCAGGCGCCTGGCCCTGGGCTCCTGCAGGTGAGGCTCGCAGAAGTGGAAGAACTACATAAGTGCCTTGGCCTCCTGCTCCCGGCTGCCCGAGCGCGTTGGCATCGGGGCCTACAAAGACATAACGAGCGGTGCAGGAGTGTAGGTGATGGCCCGACGGCGACAGTTTCCCTTCGATGTCATGAGGGTATGCTACAGTGCTGCAGGGTGTATTGCTGGTTGGGGCTTTGCTCGAGTGTCCCTTAGCAGAGGACTGAACCATGTGGAAAGCGATTGGGTTCTCAGATTCAGAATGCTAGAAAGACAGGGTATGTAAACACACAAACTTTATGTTGACGGTGGCTCATTGATGGGGTCATCTCACCACTGCTGTAGCCAGTGAATCATGGTCTTGGGGAGCTATCACTCTTGCTTCTAGCGGTGAAGCGGCCGAGGGGCCTGGAGCTTGTGGTGTTCCGAATATGTATCGTGCAGTGCAGGATTCAATGTGTTCACCAGATGGAGTGTAAGTGCATTCAATATCTTGAGGAAATGCTGCATCCGCAACCCTAAAAGAAACATTTTCTATTTTTGTTCCTCTAGGCTTATTTTTTTTCTATTCACACAACCAAATTACCAAGAATAAGAGCATGGTTTTCATTGTTGAGATTGCTCCTCTACCTCAGCAAAGAATCACCACATTCTTATCCAAGACCAAGTGTGTCATTGCCAAAAATCTGATTTTGCTTGTTTTGCTCTAAGTAATAAAATAACTACATACCCACTAAATAGCATTGATTTGAAAAAAAAAAATACTGTACTCTCTAGTTACACCTGTCATAAATTAGTTGAAGAACCTGCAAAATATTCATAAAAGGATGGTGTTCTTGTTCACCTATATTTGATCTGTTAAGATAATAGACAAAAGAGACAAAAAATAAATAACTGCCATGACAAGAAAGACCATTCAATTCATGTTGACAACACAAACCCTTTTCACTGCAGTCAGAGTCAATGTCACCATAGCCACTTAAATTTCCAGAATCCACTGATATTTTTGTAGATTGATCAGGAGAGAAATTTAAAGAGCCTTGCTTATTTTTGCAAACTTTATGTGATCTCTGCTTAGCAGACAAAAATTTGCTAGAACTGCTGCTAGGATGGACACAAATAGGACGGCTTGATGGTATAGTTCTGAAAAAAAAAAAGTGTTGAGAAAACCTAAGTCTCTGAATAACAACAATACCTCCTTTCTCATAAAAACCTACAGAAAGCAGCACTCTTTACGGTTATGAGTCTTTTTCTTATCACAAGGAACAGTGTTACTACTGATGGAAATAGAGGGCAGATTAAAAGTCTGTTTTTTATCATTTTCTCTGAAACAGAAGGGTAGAAGTTGTCGTATTAATCATGAAGCAACAACTGATTAAAAATTCCACGAACGGAGAATAAGGTCCATACAAACTTTTCACGAACCCCATCATTTTTAATACATTGCTCTGGATATCCAAAGTCATTTCCCTTTGCACACGTCTGTTCTGGATTTGTGTCTGTATTCAGGGGTTTTGTCAACTTTGGATTTCCATTGGAAATGGGAAGAAAATTATTTTTCACTGGAGGAGAATTTACCAGCCTACAATCGGTTCTCTCTGTATCTGTTCGTTTAATTGGAGAATCTCTAGCATGTGAGGATTCAAAGTGAGTATCTTCTCCTACAGCCATAGTGGTGCCATGTGTTATTCCTTCCACAGAACTAAAGACTTTATCTCCTCCTCCCTGAAATTTACACACAATCCAACAGTTTCTTGGCATTGACAAAACAAAAAAAAAAAATCAATATGTACAAACCAGAGAAGAGTTTTGTAGTCTTGGAAGATTGTTACTATCAACTCTCATATCTGGCAAGTTTGGCTCTCCAACCATAAGGGACTTTTCAATGCACATCTGCAAATGCTGGAGTTCCTTTTGTAGTAACAGCTGCTGTTCCATTTGTTGCTTCTGCAGCAATTGCTGCTGCTGTGCTAATTGCTGCTGTAGAAGCTGCTCCTGTTCAAGAACCTGCTGTTCCTGCAACTCCTGCTGTTGCTTCATTAAATTCTGTTGCTGCATCAGCTGTTGCTGTTGCTGAGCCAGCTGAATTTTCTGTCTTTGTTGCTGGAGCTGGAAAAGTGGAAGCAGTGGCCCTGAATCTGCCATACCATGATCTTGGTACTCCGGCCTGAAATAATAGGCGGTACTTTTAATCCTACAGACATATCTGAGCTCGCCCAGGAGGCCGATATTCTGTTGGGCACAGACCTTTCACCAGAATCCGATTTGCTAGGGCTGCTTATGGCTTGTAAAGTGGCCTGTATATGAGATGTAGTCACACCGACATGGAAGCGGAATTGCTGTGTATTGGGGGCTAGACTTGGATTCAAGGACTGCAAATTTTCAGAGTCAGGCAGTTTCCCTATGTTGTTAATTCCTCTAGAAGCTAAACTCCGGCCGGTACTTTTAGGAGGTGTATTGCTAGGCTGCTCAGAGTTTTTAAATGGGCGAGCAGCATTTGGAGGATCATATTTTCTCCCTATTTCTTTTGATAAATGGTGTTCTGTGGTTGGCTTCTCTTCATATCTGAATTTCGAACCCTCTTCAGTCTTCTTTAATTCAAAACACGATGCTTTGCCGTTTTGGCCATTACTTGTGGAAGAAAGCACTGAATAATTTGAATTGTTATCGGGGGAACCACTTTCAGGGAATTTCCTCTTCAACTGTGGATGAGCATCAGAGCATTGACCTGTAGGAACTTTCAAAAGGGGGGAAACAGAAAATAAGAATTGAAACCTAAAAGGAGTTAACTTAAAGTTTGATAACTGCTCACATTTATCTGGTTTGGAGATTATTGAAATAGCCGAGTTGCTACTTTCCCTAACACCTACTGTTAAAATTGAGGGAGAGATTGTGCTTGGCATATCAAAGCTAGGGAGTGACTCGGAAAACAAACTTTCAGGACGGCTACTAGGAAACTGAACAATGGGGTTTAGGGAAGAGGTAATACTTTTACCCAAACCTGTGATAATTCTTGCTGATGGTGTTGGTGAATGTAATGCGACATCACAACTGAAATGCAATGTTAAATAAGAACATAATCAGTATGACAACATGATAAAATTTTATGACTTTGACAATATTACCTCTTGTCTACCTTCGGTACCGCTATAGAATCAATTTTCAAGCTACATTTCTGAGCAGATATACTCTCCCTTAGAGGCCACTTTACACCATGAGCACTCCTCATTTCAGGATTATTCTGCATTAAGATTCCTCCTTTTGCCATTTTGGAGGCCCTAGAAGCAGGAGATACTAGTTACTAGAGAAACATAATGCACCTGACAATTTCAATAAAATTTGCATCAGACTCACATGTCAATCTCAAGCAAACCAAATATTTTAGTATGTGCTCTGACATCACCGTTAACAGGTGGCACAGGGGGTCGAGGAGCTTCCATCTTCAACCGTACACCACAGTTTTCTTGCCCAGCTGGCTTCACAGAGCGCATCCAGCTGAGTTCTGATGCCCTCACACTCCACAAGGAAGAAAGAAATAAAGGAAGAGAGAGGAAAATGTGTTGCAAAAGTGAACAAACCCCTAAGTATCAAGTCATAGAGCAAAACAAGCAAAACAAGAGCCCCTTCATTTCAGTAACCCAGGTTGGAGCATACTCAGGTTCACATGAAATGGCCTTAGGGGATGTATTACAAAAATTTATAAAAGAAAAATAGATTTATTACTAAGACAAGCACTTCAATAGGGTCGAATGGAAGTGTACCTGGGGTCGTGAGCATCAAAACAAGTATTTCTGATATGAGCTGTTATGTCCCCTGCTGGTTCTGGACCTTCCCTTGCATGCCATTGACCACCCTATGCGGAGAGTTCATTCATAACAAGACCATGGAAATATTTCGGACAGTCAGGCAATCGACACTTACTCGTGAGAGGGAATATGGAGCCTCTCTTTGAAATGAATTTCGTCGGCCTGAGTGAGTCGTCCGACCAACATGTGGGGAAACTTGGACTTTTTTGTTGTGTTCTGCTGCGGGTGGACCATGTGCAAAATTGCCCGAGCTGACAACCTTCTTGTAGGGTTCTGATGGCGGTGGTGGTCCACAACAGCATGCAGCGCTGCTTGCAGCTTTTTTACTTGGCTCACAAGAGCAGGAACTGCTGTTCGTAGCATTCTGACTTGGCTCAGGCACAGAAGGTCCACAGGAACAGGTGCTATGTTTTGTGTGATCATAGATCAGAAAACAACTCAGCATGCAATACCACTAGCCCCCAGAAGCACCTACACATGCTAAGCCCGCCTTAAAAATAATTTAAGCAAAACATGAGGCATAGCGTGAGAAACACTCAAAGGAACTATTACTATCCTTATGTACCCGTCAAGCAATGGATAACAAATTGAAAACATATTCCAAAATGCATGATGATTTACCTTCTTGGTGTCTCAGATGACTTATAATGGTAGGGATCTGGTTCAGCATCCCTAGACCGCCTGCTGTCTGATTCTCTTGACCTGTTATCGTGGGAAGACTGCTCCTCATACCTTCTATGAGTGTCTTCAGAGAAGCGGATGCTATCAGCTGCCTCTCGTCGTGCATTAGAGATCAGTTTCCGGCTTGAACGTTCTGTTTCCTCCAGGTGAGCAATTCGATGCTTCATATCATCGATTGTGTCTCTGCACCTCTGTACCTCCTGTTTTGCTTCCTCAAGAGTACGGGCAAGATGATCATTTTCAGCCCTCATTTGTCTTACTTCATGTTCCCTTTCACTTGCGGTAGCAGAAAGAGAAGTTTGTTTGTGACTCTGCTTCTCCATTTCTGATACACTTTGTTGAAGTCTACGTTCATATTCCACAACACTCTCTCGGTTTCTTTCAAGCAATTCTTCCGCTTTGCTTGCTCGAGATGTGAGCTGGTCCACCATAGCCTGAAGAGAATCAATTTGTGATGACATCTGAAAACACAAACTAGGATAAGTACTTTGTTAAAAAGGTGAAAATTAGGGATGGTAAGATCTATGTACAAACAGTGCGATTATCTTGTTCAAGTTCTGCAGCCCTCGCTGCTTGAGCAGAAGCCTGAGCTCTACTCTCCGCAAGGAGATTTTCCATAGATTGAATTGTGGCCCTCAGCTCTTGCTGCTGACGTTGAAGTAAATCTTGTTGCTCTTTAAGATCCTGGGTTTGACGCTCCGCCTGTGATTTCAATTGGAATAATATAAATAGGAAACATTTTGAGCCTCTTCTGTTATAAACATGTTAGTTGTAGAGCTTACTTGGTCTTTTTGTTGTTGCAGATCGTCCAACATGTCCTGGAGAGCCTCTTTCTGTGACTCAAGTTGCCGAGCCAAACCATGAGCAGACTGGAGATCTCTTTCGGTAGCCTCTCGTTCCAGACGTGACTCTTCCAATTGACGTTCCAGACGAGCAATAGAACCCGAGAGCTGCTCAATCTGCAGGAGGACCCAAATGCTAAAATATTAATTTGCTGCACAGGCAATGGCTCAGACCGCAAACCAAACGTGATGCACCCATACCTGCTTCTCGTAGCTTTGAGCCACCTCATCTTTGTCTGCTAGTTGATGGTTCAAGGAGTGCACCTGCTCCCGGAACTGGTCGAGAGACCCCCGCATCGTGTTGTACTCAGTCTCCAGAGTCATGTTGTGGGTGTCCAACTTGGAAGCCTCGTCGCTCAGGTTCCGGAACGTCTCCAGCATCTCACTCCGCTCAGCCTCCTGTAAAATCCAGGACGATTGTGCATTGGTGAGGGGGGGAAGGGGTCAGGGTTGACGCAAGTCCAGTCCAGGGTCTTGAGGGTCCAGACCTTCTCTCCCAGCAGCTGTTCGAAGCGCTCCACCTCCAGCACGTATATCTGGAGCTGGCGCTTGAGGTTCTCCACCTCCCGGCAGGACTCCTCGTAGCTGTCGGTGGTGGCTCGCAGGGTCGCCGTCATCGCCGCCAGCTCTTCCTGGAGTCGTCTGCACGGACGGAACAGAAGCAGACGATCTCAACGCCACGCCACACGCAGGCCGGAGCCCCGCGCCTCGACGGCCACTTACTTGTTCTCCCTGGTGGCCGCCTCGTTGGCGGCGGCCAGGGCGCGCCTCGCCGCGTCGGCCTCGTCAAAGTCCCGGGTCATCGCTCGCACCGACTCCTCCAGCTCAGACCGCACCCTCAGATCACGCCTGGAACACAGGAGACGGGGGGGAGGCCTTCAAGTCCCCGTGCCGGAGGGCCGACAGACGCTGCTGCGGGCGCGGGGCGGGCGCCTGCCAGCGGCGGGGTAGGCCGCCCGCGCGACGCCCGTGCACGCCGAGGCCGCGGCTGCCTACCCGGCAGGCGGCAGGCGCTCGCTCACCGGACCACCACCACCTGCACAACCCTACATAGGGTTTCTGGTCCCGAAAATGTCAAGGAAATTTTTGAAAAAAAAAATTATTTAAAAAAAAACAGGAAAAATTTCGGATTTTTTGCTGAAAAATTCTTGATTTTTTTTTGGGGGGGGGGGGGATGGCGCTGCGGCAGCGGCGGCGACTTCCGCAGGTGCGCTGATCGCAATGATGATGATGACGGCGGGGGGCTGCGGGGGCCCCGGGCTGCCGGGGTCGTGGCCCCCCACTGCCGGGCACCGCTACCCGCCGCTACCGCTGTGGCCTCGCCCCGGCTCCGGCTCGCCCGCCGAGGATCGCACTTGTCCAATTTGTCCAACGCAAATGGACTGCGGTGATGGCGATGCGCGCGCGCTCGGAGACGAGGCGGGGAAAGTTTGGGGATTTATTGCGCATTGTGACTTACGCAGTGAGAGACGCACAAAGGTCATAGCAGCCGGGGGGGGGGGGGGGGGGGGCTGCCGGACAGCACAGCCCCCCCGGGGGCCCCCGGCCCTGGTCACGTGACTACGGAAGTGCACGCGCGGAGCAGGACACACACAGAGCACCGCGGCACTGGCTCAGCTGGCCGTGCCGTGCCGTGTGTGTCCGCGTGTTTCATACGGGACGACAACACGTCATCGCGGCCCGCGCGGGGCAGACGTGACGGCGCCGCGGCGGCGGCACACGGCTCGCCCAACCGAACCACACCACAAAACTGAATGCATTTTTCCCCCCCATTTAAAATTTTTATTCTTAATAAAAAGTGTTTTCCAAAATTGATGCAGCAGCGGCAGTCTGCCCCGGAGCGCAGCCCAGCGCCGCCCCATACGGCACAAGTACGAGCCCGGCACACGCCCCCACGGCCGCACGCGGAAGCGCGAGAGCAGCGAGAGCTACACACGACTACGCCACACCGAGCTACACGGACACGCTACTCATCCGCCGGCTGGCTTCCAGAGCCTCGCGGCGGGGGGCCCGCCCGCACGCGGCACGCGGCACGCAGCACGCGGCACGCGGCACGGGCCCTACCCGGCGTTTAACGAGAGCGAGAGCCAGTGAACCCGAGAAAGCCTACAGCACCGCGCCGCCCAGCCGCAAGGCGCCGACGGAGACCAGCGGGCAAGCCGAGAACCGAGGGGAGGGCCGCCGCTGCCGCCGCTGCTGCCTGGGCGCGCTTCTCTCGGCGCCGCGCCACGCCACGCCACGCCACGCCGTGGACCGTTTTCCGGCATACAACTCCCTTCCCTTTCCCCGATCTTGATTCAATGCACTCAGCGCGGCCGCTCCCGAGCCTGACCGGCCAAGCACCGCACACACACACACACACACACACACACACACACACACACACACACACACACAGTGACTACAATCCCGCGTCGAGTCATTTAGATCCATTACTGCTTAAGTTTGACTCGATGGAAACACTACGTCATGACCCCGCCGCATAGAGAGACTCATAAGAGACTAGAACCATCTTCGAGATTTTTTTAGGGGGGCGACTGAGGTGGTCTTAGAAAATTTGCCAAATTTCCTGAAATATTATGGATTTTTTCCGAGCCTATGGCCCGACCGCTGCTGCCGCTAACGCTTGCTGCTGTGACGACGAGGTGCTCCGGCGGCCCCGGCCGGCCCGTGTTCGAGTACCGGCTGAGGGCCGTTGTGCTCGCTCTTCCGCCGGTCGCGTCCGGCAGGCAGGCAGGGCGGTGCTGATAGTGCAACGGCGCCAGGGGGAGGGGGGCAAGGCCGCGCGCCTTAGCGTGTAGCCGCCGCCACCGCCGTACTCCTGGCGTTGCCTCATCGGCATCGAGCTGGCGACAGATCGTCTGGATAGCGGAGCGTGGAGCAGCTAAAGGGCACAGCCGGCGGGTTGGCACACGGCGCAAGCCCACGGCACAAGCCCACGGCCGGCGCGCTACAGTTTCAAGTTCCGGAATTTTCAAACAAATTTTCGGAAAATATTGAGAATTTTTCAGATTTTTTTCCAGAATTGTTTTTTTTAAATATTATGTTGTTGTTTTTTTTGCTGAAAATCCCCTCGAAATTTTCGCTACTAGAAGCCCTAGGCGCCGCCCATGGCGCCTGCACGGTAGGCAACGCGGCGAGCGCGCGTGCCGGGCGGGTCGGCCTACCCGCACTCCCGCAGGCGGCAGGCGGCCAGCCCTCAGCCCGCAGCGCCGCACACACATCACCATCACATTCCCCACAGTGTAAGTTTCGCTCGCTCGTAACACACCGACGTAGACGTGCGCCGCGCTATAAGCCTGACTTACGGGCGCCGCCGGGGAGCGAGCGAGACGCAAGTCTGTCCGTCCTCGTCGCTCCCCCGGGGGGGGGGCAGCAGGCAGGGCCCGTCGGCGTGACGAAGACGCCCAAACTCGCCATATCTCCCGTACAAATCGCGCACCGAGCCCGGCAATCGAGGGGTGAACAAGTCCGGCGCCGTCCCACAACGACCAGAACAGGGAACCGAGCCGACACGGACTTCTATCTTTCTGTTCGCAGAGTACAGCGGGGAGCCGCGGGGCGTCGATCGCCATTCAATCAGATGACGATAATGTCCCCCGACGAGCGCATTACGGCGTCCAGCCACATCATTACGCCTCAGCCAAGGCCGTGTGAGATGCCATCAGCTTCATCTCGTTTTACCTATTTATTTATTTTAAAAAAATATCGATTTTTTTTTGTTGAAAAGATGTCTATATAAAAACGTCGTCCGTATCAAGTATGACATCCGTTTCGAACCGCCAACAACGACGCTGGCGGCCCGCGGCATCCAGCTAAGCCCGGCTAAGCCGACACGGAGAGGAAGAAAGGATCTCTCTGTCTCTGTCTCTCTCTCTCTCTCTCACACACACACACTGCTCTGGATAATAGTAGTACACTGAATATATCGATATGGGGCACATATTCCACTTCCGGGCCGACGGTCGCGGCGGCGTCGCGGTTCGTCTGTGTGTGTGTGTGTGTGTGTGTGTGTGTGTGTGCGCGCGCGCCTGTCTCCCTCCGTCATCACCTCCCCCTTCGTCTACCTCCTCCCCCTCCTCCTTCTCCCTTTCCGAGGGCCCTTGCACATATATAACGTGCCGTGTGTGTGTGTGTGTGTGCGAGCGCGCGCTCGCGCAATGCCGCTAACCTCCCATGGGTAACCGCACGGAGCGCACAGCCTCTCTACACTGTAGAGGGAGGGGGGAGGGAGGGGAGGAGGGGAGGAGGGAGGAGGGGAGGAAGGAAGGGGAGGCGGAAGGGGTCGCGATAGGGCAACGACGACTCGATCAATCGCACACACGCACGCACGCACGCACGCACACGCTAGCGCCAAGAGGTCCAACCAAGAAGCGATATGCGCCATCAGATTGGAGCGGCAGCAGCAGCAGCAGCAGCGGAGGCAGCGAAGACGTACGCAGTGCACGGGACCCATTCTTACGCACGCGACGAAAGTGAGATTTAAATCGCTCACAGCAAGCTCCATATAAGTGTGTGTGTGTGTGTGTGCACACGGAAAAAGTCTCGTGGACACTCGTGGCTTTTGCCGCGAATATTTTTATATCCTGTTGTGAGCGGTCTAGAGCAGTCTAGAACGGTCTGGAATGGTCTGAAATGGTTTAAAAATTCTAGAGAGAGAGAGAGAGAGAGAGAGAGAGAGAGAGAGAGAGAGAGAGAGAGAGAGAGAGAGAAAAGAGGGAGGAAGGGAGACAGAGAGAATGAAAAAAAAATCAGCTTGTATTGTCCATCGCCTGCGTACTATACTTATTTCGCACTTTGGCCGCCTCAATAGTAGGTAGGCAAGTCTGGTCTGTGCGAGGCCAGGCGAACAAAAATTACGGTCTGTAGGCGTGCGCCCCGGCGGTGTGTGGGGGCTTGCGTGGAGGGGGGTCGGATCCGATCCGTATCGGGCCGCGGGGCTGTCGGCCGGCCACCCCGTAGCATTTCTACTCCAGAAAAATTTCGATAAAATTTTCTGGGGAAAAAAAAAGTCCATGATATTTCGAAAATTTTCGGGAAAGTTCCGTTTTTTTTTTAAATTTTCTTTTTGAAAGTTCCGGGACTAGAGGCCCCACCGCCGCACAACAGCGGCCCGGGGGCGGCAGAGCGGCGTGGCGCCGGTGGCACCAGGGAGGGCCGGCCGCGGCCGGAGCGGGGCCGAGCCGTGCATCAGATCTGCAACTGGGAGGGCACCGCGCGGCGCGGGACGGCGCTGCCGCCGGGCCGGACACTACACTCGAGGACCGCGGGCGACCGAAGTGGCGGCGGCGGCGACGGCGGCGGGGCGAACGGGAAGGGAAGGGAAGCCGCACGGAGTGCAACGGAGAGCCGCCGCGGACACATCGTGAGGAAGGAAAGTGAGGTGTCCGTGTGCACGTGTGCGGCGTGCGCGCGCCCGTGTGTGTCAGTGTGAGTGTGTGTGAGTGTGTGAGTGTGTGAGTGTGTGTGTGTGTGTGAGTGCACGCGCTCAGGGCGGGCCGTCGGCCAGAGGCGGCTACGGCGACGACCGCGATCGCCACCCCTGGCGCCGCCGCCGCCGCGACCCGCCGCCATGACGGCGGCGGCGGCGGAGGTCGGCGGCGCGGCGTCACACGACGGGCAGGCAGACTCCGCGTGCCGGCCGGACCGTAAAAACGCTCCCCAAACAGCAAAGTGGCGTGCATAGCGGGGGCCACCGGGGGCCAGGGGGGGGGGGGGGGGGGGGGGGCGTGCCGACTCGCGCCGCCTATTCCGAGCGCGGGATAGTCACACAGCGCCGCTCCTCCCCTCCCCTCCCCTCCTCCCCCTCGCGCAGCTGAGGTTTGCGATTCGCCACCGGGCCATCAAAACCGCCACCCCGCGGATCTGTCCGTGCTCCGCGGCCCCGCCGCCGCTCGCTGCGCCTCGCAGCTTCAGGCTGCGCGTGCGGCGGCGGCGGCGGCAAAGAAAGTCCCAGCCACCTACAGGCACCGAGAGTTCAATTCAGTAACGCAAAAAAAAGGGGGGGGGGGGACTGGAGCGGCCGCAACGCGGACCAACAAAACAACATATGCACAGCCCTATCGCGGTCTGTCCGCCTGACCGCCTGTCTGTCTGTCCGCCCAGCTTTGACTCTGACGCTCGCGTTTGACTCCCGGAAACAAAAGCCAGCCGCGCACTTTCCAAACCGCAGGTCGTTGCCAAGTGCAGAGGCAGCAGCGGCAGCGGTAGTGGCAGAGTAGGGTCTTGCAGCGGTGCTTGGGTCCCTCTGCTCCGACAGGGGGGGGGGGGGGGGGGGCTGCTGCTCCGCATTAGGTTAGCGACGTTATGTTCGTTACGGTTCACTTGGCCTCTTCACAGGCGGCGGCGGCGGCGGCCCGCACAGGCAGGCAGGCAGTGCCACAAGGCTGCCGCACACAGAGAGTCTGCGTACACCGTCTCCGCGCATAGCGCCGTCTCTGTCGCGCGACGCGTGCGGACTGCTCCGCGAGAGGGTGAAAGAGAGAGAGAGAGAGAGAGAGAGAGAGAGAGAGAGAGAGAGAGAGAGGCCCGAGTTGACAGCGTCCGCACAAGTGTTCGGAGCCGGACGCAAGGGCCGCGCCTGCGCGCTGTATTCACTGCCGAGCCGCTCAATGGAAGCAGCGGCGGCGGCGGCGCGGCGGCGGCTGCGCCACTCTTATAAGAGCTTGTGCGGAAACGCGGCCGGATGCACGCGTCACTCACGGCGGGGGGGCGCGAACGCGGCCGTGTAAATAAATGTAACGCCGAGGCGACTCTCAGCGCTGTAAGGCGCTGGGATTTTTTTTTTTGGTCACTTATTTTAAATATGCCTCTATCTTTTCAAATTTCTCCTAAACCTTTCTTAAAAAAAAAAGAAATCTTCCAAGCCGAAAAATCTGGCAATTGAGATCTACATCAATAACCTCCCAAACACAGTAATTTTTATTTTAAATATATGGATTAAGACTGCTCCTTCCTCCCCCCCAAAAAAAAATCACTTTGGGTAGGTTTGGTATACACAAGCACTACTTGATTTCACTTTGGCCCCGGCGGAGGAGAAATGTTTCGATTATACAAATGGTCGTCACAATCATATACCGTACTGGCGGGATATCGCATGTTAAGTCTGCCGCGGCGGTACCACGTGCCGCGCCGCCGCCGCCGCCGCTGCCGCGTCACACGCGTGGCACACGTGTCACCGGCGGACAATGACACGTCATACGCTGTTTGCCTCCCCAATTTGAATTCCCGAGAGAAGAGCTCCGGGGAGCAGGACTGCATAGACATGATAATGGGAGAGATCGTCGTGGTGCGTGTGCACCGGCCCGCCAAGGGCCCGCCAAGGGCCCGCCAAGGGCCGCCTGAGGGCCCACCAAAGGCCCGCCGAGGGACCACTGTGGCACCGCCGCTCCAGGCAGGAAAAGAAAAGATGACAACGGCGCTGTAGTTTTTGTAAAGAGAGAGAGAGAGAGAGAGAGACAAAAATATTTTTGAAAAAAAAAAAAAATAATGCTCATTTAAGCAGCGTATTGAATATTTGCAACGTTTTCGAAAACTCTGCAAAACGCCGCGAAGCAGTGCTGTACCGTGGGGAGAGCGGGGCGGCCCTCCCGTGCGGCCTTGCGTTTGAGCGTTTGAGTCTCCCGGAGCAGCCGCGTTTATCGCCGTTAAACGTGCGCCATGAACCACGTCCCAGACACGTACCGGACGAGTTTCATTTCCATAAAATACCCGCGCCGCACACCCTACCCGCACCGTTTCTTCTCACTCAAGTTTTTATTTATTTTTAAAATTTTTAATGCCATTTTTTTCTTTTTGCCCATTTGAGTTGGCCAAAGTTGGTGACCGCAACTCGGTTACGACCACCGGAGCCTCGGTGGGGCAGACGACTCGGCTTTACTTTATGGCCGCTGCTCCGTCTCCGTGCCTCCGTCTCCCTCCCCCCTCAGGGCCTAGGCGGGCCGGCGGCTCCCCCCCCCCCCTCTCTCTCTCTCACTCCGTCCGTCCGTCCCTCTCGCAGACGCCGCTGGTGGAGGACCATCCGTCCGAAAGACAACGCAACTCCAGCGGGTCCCCCGGACACGGCCCCGGCGGGACACTCAAGGACACGCGCCGCACAGACCGGACACCAGCGTCCTCTTCCCGCCGCGCCGTCAAAATTAAAACAAACGACGCACTTTTTTAGGCGCGAACCGTGCCGATCTTTGATTTTGATTTTTTTTTTTGTTATTTTGCTGCGGACGCGCGCCTTATACGTATTCATGGGGTGCTTTTGCCGTGTCGCCGCCGCGGCCCGGCCGCCGAACCGTATCAACGGAGGGCGCGGCACGGCGCGGCGCTTGTCACCTATCGGAAGCACGGGGGGGGGGGGGGGGGGGGGGGCTCGGCGGGCCGTGAAACTTGTCCGGGTATAGGCAAGGCAGTCTATCTCTCCGCAGCAGCAGCAGCGGCGGCTGGTAATCTACCCACGCGTGGTGCTACACCGCGGCGCCGTATATATATAGCATAGCCATGCATAGCCAAGCCGGGCCAGAGCTACAGAGCGGAGCTAGAGCTACAGAGCAGGGCTACAGAGCAGCAGAGCCCGGCTCCGGGCGCTTGCACACCGCGCCGACTCTGGAACAAGAGCTTATGCGGCCGAGAGGAGGGGCCTAAGTCACGATGCGCCGGGGAGGGGAGGAGGATATATACAGTACTATCTTCCGCGTCAGGAGAGGGCAATCACAGCCACGGCTGCGGCTGCGGCGGCGGCGGCAGCAGCAGCAGCAGCAGTGGCGCCCGCCTGCCTTCTGCTACCGCCGCCGCAAAGGGAGGAAGCCCACAGCAGTCTTTGAATTCACGACGCAGCCGCGCACAGTCCGGACAGCGTTGTCATGGCCCCGCAGAGAAATCAATCAAATTGTCAGAGACGCACGCACGCACGCACACGTACGCACGCACACACACACACACACACACACGCTGATGACGATAATAAGACAGGCTCCCGGCTCCGCGGCTCCGCCGCTGCCCTCCGCGGGGGTCCCCGTAACTCTGCTCGCGGTGCCTGCCGTGGCCGGGGTAGGCCGGCCCGCACTGCACGTGTGCGCAGCGGGAGTCGCTGGCTGCCTACCCTGCCGTGCGAGTCCGAGGGGCTGCGGTACCGTCACATCCTGACAAGGCCCTGGCCGCAAAAGAGGGGGGCGGGGCACAGGGACCTTGTCTGTGGTTTCTAGTACCCAAAAGTTTTCGGAAATTTCAGAAAAATTTTGGAAAATTTCGCAAATTTTTCGGAACTTTAACATTTACAAAAATTCTTTGAAACCCTGAAACCCCGGCTGGGAATCCTGTCCTGTATCCCGCCAGTATCCCGCTTAAGGATTCCCACAGCAGGATCCCCGCCCCGCAGTCTCGCCGGGACACGGGATGCACCTTGCGGCACATTGCAAGCGTCGAAAAATGACGTTGCGCAACGCGGTACTCCACAGACAGGCCGCGGCGCGGGGCTGCCGGGCTGCCAGCAGCCGCGGGCCGCCGCCTCGGGCCCCGGGGACTAGACCAGCCCGTCCGCGGGATCGTCCGGCCCCGGGGACCGCACCGCACCGCGGCGCCAGAAGCCAAGAGGCCCGCCCGGCGAGAAAAATCTCCCCAAGCCCAGCGGGCGACCAGATTGAATCTGCGCGTCGACCATTATTTGCAGCCGCGGAGCGGACAGAGGTGGAGGCGGCCCCGCCGCCGCCGCGCCCTCGCGACGCAGAGCCGAATTGTGCAGCGGGCGAGCCGCGGACAGATTCCATGGTACTTCAGGAAAATTCGAAAATTTTCGCATTGCATCCCTATGAAAATTTCTGATTTCCCGGAAAATTTAATTAGAAATTCCGGCACCAGACGCCGTATCCTTCACTCGGGCTGAGGCTGCGCCGCCGCCCCGCACGCGGTGGGTGGCGGCGTCCACTCCGCCCGCCCGCCCGCCTGCTGCCCTCCGCCACGCCGCGCCACGCTTTTCCCGCACCTTTTACTGCCCTCCTATCACTCCCCACTATTATCTGCCGCTGCCGCCACCGCCGCGCCCTTTCCCTTCCATGACCTTTCCCTACCGGCGGCGTCCCGCCTTGTCTCGCGCGTCAAACCGCGCGGAAGTGCACCAGACGCGCTCGCTTGCCGCCGCCGCCGCCGTTCAGGACGCGTCACAAAAAAGAAGAATATCATTATTATTGTTACGATATCGATCCGTCCGTCTCTGTCGCTCTCGCGGCCGGTGCCGCGAGGTGCGAGCGAGCGAGAGAGAGAGAAAGAGATGGCGCCGCCGCCGCCGCCACGGAGGTGGCGTGGGGTAGTACGACTTCCGACGCAGCGCGTAAGTGTAGCAGAAGAGGCGCGGAGGCGGCGGCGGCGGCGGCGGCGTGAGAACCGCGGGGAAAGCTCATAGGCCACGGCGGGGCGGGCAGGCAACCCGCAACACTCCCAAGGTTACACAACTATTGAAAAGGCGGGGCAGAGGGAGGGAGAGAGGGAGAGAGAGAGAGAGAGAGAGAGAGAGAGAGGGAGAGAGAGAGAGAGACAGAGACAGAGAGAGTGGCTAAAATAATCTTCATTAATCAAGCGCTGCACATCCCGATACATCATCGCCCGCGGAAGCGATCGCGCTCTATTTGCTCCCCACTTTCGCATAGTATGTGGTACCGCGCCGGCAAGGAACTGGCATCTCGGTGTTGCATTTTCCCCCGACGGGGCGGGCGGCGCACCACTACATATCTGTCGGTCGGTCAGAGATGGCACGATATCGGCACGACTCACCACACACACACACACACACACACACACACACACACACACACACGATGATCAGCGGGGAGGAGGGCTGCCGGACAATATGAGGGGCGGGGCGCGGCGGGCAGCTCACAGCGCCGCGGCTCGGACGTTGGTCCCGCCGGTCCGGCCGGAGCCGGCGCCGCCCCGCGCAGAGCGAGAGCGAGTAAACCGTCTTCTCGGACCTCTCTCTCTCTCTCTCTCTCTCTCTCTCTCGCTCTGTCATGGAGCGCCCAACGGGTGCGACAGAGACGGCGGCGGCGCAGCGTCCGGAAGCGGCCCCCGGCCGCAGCCCTGCAATGAGCCGCCCTGCACTGCGCTCGCACCGCTCCGCTCCGCGGCCGCGCGCATGTGTGCATTTTCTGCGAAACGGAATGAAGGCAGCGGCGGCAGATACGGCTATTGGGATTACCGGCCCTAACCTAACCCAGCCCGGTGGGGCCTCTCGGGCTTTCTCTCAGCAGCTCCCCCCCCCCCTCCCCAACTTCCCGGCCCGCCCCTGCTGTGGCTCCTTCCTTATCAATGCGAGCGGACACTGTCCGAGGAGAAGAACACCACCACGACAAAAGTCCCGGCAAAAACACGACATGCACCGAAGCGACCGCGATCAGCAGCGGCCGATAAAGAGGAGCGGACGCGCGCAAAGCGGACGACGTCGCAGGTATAAAAACCCATAAGGGGGCACGACAAGAGCGGGGCCGCCGCGGGACCGCCGACCGCTTGTTTCTCATGAATGGAAGAGCGGGCGGAAACGAAAAGAGTAAAAAGAGAAAAATATTATGAGGGGGGGGGGGGTAGGTAGGCAGTAGCTGCACACCGCACGGCGCGCGGAGGAAGGAGAGAGAGAGAGAGACTGAGAGAGAGAGAGACTGAGAGAGAGAGACTGAGAGAGAGAGACTGAGAGAGAGAGAGGGAGAGAGAGAGAGACGAGGAGGCCGCGGACACAGACGGCCACTGGGCAGACGGGCGCCTTGACAGCGGCGCTGATGGGATTAGTCCGGGGAGGCTTCCATTCATAGAGACAAAGCGGAGCGGGCCAAAGCAATGTGATGTGCGTCGGGAGGGAGTGGCGGTGCAGTCTGAGCGGGATGGGGGGGGGGGGGGGGGGGGGGGCGACGCGCACCTGACGGCTGACGGTCACGGAGTCGTGGACACGCCGCCGCCTCCGCGAGCCGCCCCCACGAGCCCCGGTCACTCCGACCAGATTACCGCGCAATCCACTCAACGTGCAAGGCTAATTGGCTTCGCGGACAGCGAGAGAGGAAGAGGGAGAGAGGGAGAGGGAGAGGGAGAGGGAGAGAGAGAGGGAGAGGGAGAGAGAGAGAGAGAGAGAGAGAGAGAGAGAGAGGAGAGAGAGAGAGAGAGAGACGGAGTGCAGACTGGTTATGACGGACACGGCACGGCAGCCGGCGCGGCGGACCGGCCGGCCAGACGCTCCGCCCCGCAGTGCCCCGCTGCAGGGCTGGTCTGACGAGGCCTCACGTCGCCGCGGGGGGTGCAGCGGGGCAGGTGTGGGGGAGGGGGCGGGAGGGGGCGTGCACTTTTTACGCGGCGACCTTGAACGGGGGGGGGGGGGGCTGAGAGGGGACGACGGCGTCGGCGGCGGTGGCGGGAGGAAGGAGGACGGCACAGAGTGAGTGAAAGGGTGTGTGTGTGTGAGAGAGAGGAAGAGACTACGACCCCCTCGGCCCGCTCGGCCCCGTCCTGGCGGTGGGTGACGAGACAGGCGGCAGACTGTGGCTCTGCCCCCGCCGCGTCGCACCTCTGGGTCGGCGGGCAGCCAGGCAGGCAGCACCCCCCCGCCGAGGCCGCCGCGGCCGGGCTCCGCTCCGCTGTGCCGAGCTGTGCTGCAGCGCTCCGCTGCCGCTGGCTGCCCGGGCCTCACTCGCTCGCTACGCCGCGCCGGGGCTAGACACGGCAGCCGCAGCCCGCGCCGCAGCCCGCACCGCGCCCACGTCCCAGCGTCCGCCCCCCCGTGCCGGACTCGGCGTGATTGTGAAGTGCAAGTGACATGTGAGCCGCTGTGAGGCCGCCCGGCCGGCAGCGGTCCGCGCCCCCGGATACCTTTTGGATACCCTCGTCGTCAGCAACATGCCGGCGCCGGGAGCGGCCGGAGACCGTCACCCCCAGGGGCCGCCGCCGCCGACGACGACGACACCGCCCCGCCGACGACAAGACCGTCTTCTCGCCGACACCGAGGCCGCGCCCCGCCTGGCGCCGCCGCGGCACCCGCGGACCCCGCGCTCATCCCGGACATAAGCCCTGCACAACCTTACGTCACTGTCAGGTGAGTGGGAGTGAGAGGGAGCATAACGGGGGCAGAGCCAAAGCACAGCCAAAGCACAGCCAAAGCAGAGGCAGAACACAGCCAAAGCACAGCCAAAGCACAGCGAGAGCATCCAGTGTTCGCAACCGGACCATCACAACCCCGCCGGCGGGGCCGTGCGTGTCACGTGGTTTCTGAACGACCCAGCAGAGACAGAAAGAGAGAGAGAGAGGCATTGGTTTGACGATTGATTTATGTATGAGAGAGAATAAGAGAGAGAGACAGAGAGAGGATGAGCGCGTTGTCATCATCGAGTTAGCGCCCCGCCGACCCCACCGGTCCGGGCGGCCCGGGCGGCAGCTTCATTGTAATGCCGTCCGTGCGCCCCGCCCTTCCCTTCCCCTCCCCTCCTCTCCCCACCCCGCTCCGCTCCGCTCCGCCGTGCCGCAGGACGACGTATAAGGGAATTGACCTCATTGTCACGAGGAAAGGTCGCGGCTGCCCCCTCCCCCTCCCTCCCCACCTCAAAGCATTGTGTGCCGCGAGTATGATATGTCGCCTCTCGAGTTGCGTCACAAATACATATTAACGCGCAAGAGTTGAAGTCGGAGGGGGGGGGGGGGGGGGCTCCGGGCGCGGCCCCACGCGGACTGATTGCAGCCGCCCGGAGAGGCGAGGCGAGCGCCGCCGCACCGGATTTTGTCACCGTCCCGCGATTTACTCGGCGAACTGGCGGCGGTGCCTCTTTCTCCAGACCGGGATTTTTTTAATTATTTCCCTCCTCCAGTACTCCGAATACGCCCCACACACCTTAATCAAAATTTCGGACGGCAAGAAAAATATCGGCCGTCCGATTAATTACGGGCCAGAAATAATTCCATTTATCGACGCAACGCCGCGCGTTCAAAGGCCATCTCGATGTGGCCGGCCGGTTGTGTGGATGCGGCCGTGGCCGCCCCGCCATGCGCCATGCGGCCCACCACGCGAACTTGACACACACGCTGAGGCAACGACGGCCGGCGCGGGGGCGGCGAGGGACCGGCAGGGGCGGGACCAGGGGGGAAGGGGGGGGGGACAGTGCCCAAGACTGACTAGCTTGTCAATTCAATCACCGCGCGCCGGCGCCCGCGGTGCAGTAATGCGCCGCGCGGGGACCGGTTCTCTCTCTCTCTCTCTCTCTCTCTCTCTCTCTCTCTCTCTCTCTCTCTCTCTTTCTCTCTCGATACTCCGTGATGCAATGCCCGACGGCGCCGCGCGGCCCGCGTTTCGCCGCTTGTTTTCCAATAAACTCCGCGAGGCGAGCGGTGCAGCGGTGCCGGCGGCTCGTTACTGCAGCCGCAGCCGCAGCTCTGCTCCTGGGGAAGCGTCAGCGCCCGCCGGTGGCGGGGTAGGCCGCCCCGCCGGGCACGCGCGCGAGACGGGCCTGCCTACCCTACAGGCGCTCCCCGGCGGCGCGGCGCCGGTCCACACGCGCCGCCCTGGCACGCGCCCGCGTGACGTCACGGCGGCGTGGCACGTGGGTGCGAACGGGGGTATTGCACTACTGCCGCCGCCGCCGCCGCCGCCGCCCTTGGCTGCCTTCACGCCCTACTGACGAGGTGTGCGCCCGGCTCGCACACCTCACTGCCCTTTCGCTTCCCGCCCGCCAGCCTCCTTGCCGCCGCAGCGGGCTCCGGCCCAGCCTCACCTTGACCGGGATCTGCCGCCCCTCCCCCGCCCCGCCCCGCCCCTCCCCCCTCTTTTTCCCACACAACACTTCCCCCTTCTTCCGGCCGAAACAAACGCAGTCAGCACTATGCCGGGCCGGCAGCGGCGGCCGGTCTTACATGAGAGTGCATAATCCACTCGCCAACCGCGGCAGCGGCAGCCGAGGCGAGGCGAGGCGCGGCGCGGGGGGAGAAAAAAAGGGCACCCGTGCAACGTCCGTGAGTCTATAATTCTCCCGCGGCGGTGCCGGAGGCGGCGGCGGCGGCTGTCGCCACAGGGATGCCGCCGACTAGACGCCCGGCCGCCGTCCGTCACCACGACCACGACACGGCCGCGACGCCGGAGCGTGTCGAGAAGCAAAATTGTGGTCATCGGGAGGGAGGGCAGGCACGACGCCTCGCCTCGCCTAGGGGTTCCCCAGTACCGAAAATGTTTGTTTCAAAAACTTTCACAAACTTCGGAAAATACGAAAAATTTCTTTTCCGCGGCTCCGCGGCCCCCCGCGAGCCGGTATCTGGACCTTGCCGGGGGGCCGGCTGCCCCGGCTGGCCGGCGGCGGCATCGCCACACCTGCTTTGGCATGGCCGGACCGCCGCCACGGACTGGACTGGCCGGGTCAGGCTCACGCCGCTGACACCCGGCGGGGCCGACCCGCGACACGATGCCGCCCCCCCCCCCCTCCCCTCCGCGGTCACAGCATTATGTCGCCCAAAATGAGGCAACGCCACCTCTCCCGCGGCCGGCCAGCACGCCCCCGATGTCGTGGGGGGGGGGGGGGGATCATCCGGGAGCATTAGGCGCACTTAAAGCCCTCCCCGGAGCGGGGATGCACACGGCGACGACGGCGAGGGTCTGGTCCGGACACGACCCCGCCCCGCATCGCATCTTATCGCACACGACCGCCGCGGGCCGCGCCTCTCCTGCCGCCGCCCGGGCCCCGGCTCAGCGACGCTATCACAGGAGAGCAGACGAAATTACAGCCGCGCCCGCGGTATTCGAACCCGAGAGTCCATAACCCGAGAGCCGGCAGGCCGTGTCCGCGGCGAGCTTTACGAGGAGGAGCCCGTCCCCATTAAGGACCTCTTGCCGCTGTGTACATGCAGCTGTGCCGCCGCGGCCGCCGCGGACCCCCCGGGCGGCCCGGGTCACCGCGAGCTCCGCGGAGGAGGGAGGGGAGGGGAGGACCACGACAGGCCACGCCCGGGGAGGTCCCCAAGGACGAGCGCGCCGGCACACAGCTTCCGGTCGGGTCGCTGATGATGATGATGACGATAACCAACCTAACCCTGTTCTGCAGCAGGAGGGAGTTGCACCAACACCACACACACACACACACACACACACACACGCCGTGTTGCCATCGACCCGACACGACCCGACGCTGCCCGCCATCGACCCGAATCCGACCCCCCCCCCCCCAAAGCCACGCCTCTGCCAACTCGCTCTTGCGCCGGCTGCAGCGACCGGCCCGGGACAGGACGGGGCGTCAGGCGGGACGGGCCGGGGGCCCCGCGGGACGGAGCCGATTCGGAGTCCCCGCACGCGTCCTCGCCCCGCTGCCGTCGCCGACGCCGTCCTGGACGGAGGACGCCACACCGGCGGCACCGTCACCGGACGACACGCCGCGACACGACAGCGGATACACACCGCCGGCGCCGCGGGGGGGACGGCCGCCCGGGACACCAAATCGGGGGAAACAAACGTGAACGACGGTCTTTTCGACATCGTGTTCGAGAGGGAAGCGGCCGCCGGGGGGGGGGGGGGGGGGGGGGCAGCCGGAGGAAGCAGTGACACAGTCGCCCCCTTTTTCCCTGAAGCATGACAGGGCGCCCCGGCCCGCGCGGCGCCGCAGCGTCGGCCGCCGGGTTTGACAGCTCCCCCCCTCCAACTCCCCCCATTGACTGCGAGCCCCCCGACACACAAGGCAGCGTCGTCTTGCATCACACGCCCGCCCCGCCGCCATCACTGATATCCCGCCGGTGGCTCTCGCGCCGTCTGATTACAGACGACTCAACATTTCGTTGTCGTTGTTTCCAGCATGATTCCGTACCCGGCGCGAATAGGCATTTCCAAAGAGGCTCCGCGCCGGAAGTTAGCGGCACATGAATACTTTCCAGGTCCGACTTAACGTTTCGCCCTCCCCCAGCAGGAGCCTGGCGTCCCCATGCTCGTGACGCTGCTGCCGCCCCTGCTGCTGCTGCTGGGGCCGTGGGGGCGGCGGGGGCCGCTGCTGGCGCTGGGGTCCGTCGTGCCGCCATCGTGGGCGGACCCGCGCCACAACCCCTGCGCCGCGCAGCCCGGCGGCTGGCAGCTCATCCTGTGGCCCGGCGACGGCCGCTGCTACCGCATCTTCCGCCGCGGCCACCCCTGCGCCGCGAGCATGGAGCTCACCCCGGGCGTGGGGCCCGGCGGCGCCCCCGGCTGCAGGTGCCCCCCCGGCACGGCCCTGCTCGCGAACCCCGCGGCCCCTGCGGCTCCCGCCGCGCAGACGTGCCACCCCCTCCTGGAGCAGGGCCCCTGTCCACCGGGGCAGTACTTGGCTCCGGTAGCCGCGGCCGCCGCCTCCGACGACAGGTGAGTTGAGTTGTCGATGTCCCCCCCTCTCCCTCACTCCCTCCCTCCGCCCACTCACTCTTGTGTTCTTCTGCTCAGGGTGCCCCAGCTCCGGGCCGCCTGCCGGCCGCCGGACCCCTGCCCACCGGACCACGTCTTCTGGGCCCGCGACGGCCGCTGCTACCCGCGGCTGACGCGCGGCCCCTGCTACCGCGGGGAGCTGCTCGTGGCCGCCCCCGCCCCCAGAGGAGCGCCCCCGTCGCCGTCGTCGCCCCCGCTGGGCGCCTGCCGGTGCGAGCCGCGGGGCGAGCTGGCGCGCTTCTACTCGCCGCAGGCCAAGACTTGCCACGAGCACTACACGCCGGGGCCCTGCCAGGAGAAGGGACTGCTCTTCCTGCCTGGCGGCCCCGGCGGCGGCCAGTGCGGCTGCAGCCCCGACCTGCCGCACTACCACCCCGACACGGGCCGCTGCTACCAGATAGGTGCGAACCGCCTGATGCAGTACCACCGATACTATTTTTTTTCCCCAGCCTTGCAAAAAGAACAAAACAAACAATTTCATTTAATTGCACGCAGATACCATCGGGCCGTGTCCGACGGGGCACCGCTTCACGGCCACGTCCAAGGGGCGCGCGCAGTGCCGCTGCAAGGGCGGCCACGTGCCGTGGGCCGGCGGCGGCGAAGAGCACCGAGCCCCCGGCCACGGCGCGCCGGGCCCGGCGCCGCCCATGCCGTGCTACCGGCCGTGGACGCGCGGGCCCTGCCCCGCCGGCCAGCTCCTGGCGGACACCTCGCAGTGCGTGGCCGCGCCCTGCCGCCCGGGCCGCCTCTACTTCCCGGCCACCGAGTCCTGCTACAAGGTGGGCGTGCGCGGCCCCTGCCCCAAGGGCCAGGTCGTCCTGTTCGAGACGGCCGTGCGGCCCGCCCTGGAGGGCATCTCGTACCGCGGCGTCTGCGGCTGCACCGGCCCCCGGCCCAGGTAGGCACGGCCCGCGCACACACACGTACACCCACACACACGCCGATGTCGCCACACCGACTCAGACTTATCCTTATCGCAGCTCCAACGACATCGCGGCCAAGGTCATCGAGGACAGCCGGTGCGGCGCCCATGACAAGGACAAGGACGCGGCGGGGGTCAAGCGATCCAGCAGCGCGGCGTCGGCCGCGACCAGGACGGACCCCGGCTGCGAGTCCAAGGCGGGGGCCGTGGTGTTCAACGGGACCTGCCACATGCTGTACTCGCAGGGGCCGTGCCCGCTCGGCCAGTGGCTGGTGCCCCAGCGGCGGAGCCGGGACCCCCGGGCCGCCAAGGAGGCCGAGGCCGGCGCCGACACCAGGCCCGAGCACGAGCTGTGGTCCGACGCCGACGCCGCCCCCGCCAGGGCGCGAGCGCGCTGCGACTGCCGCCCCGGGTACAAGGCCGTGAGGACGGGCGCCGTGCTCGAGTGCCAGCCGCCGACAGTGGTGCTGGCCTCCTTCCTCAACGCCAGGGGGTTCCTGACGGCGGCGTAGCCCCCAGCCTCCGGTCTTCCGCTGGACTGACCGTAGCACGCAACGTACGGCGTCTGCAGAAATTCTTCCAGTGCCCTAGTACTCCTAGAAACGTGCGCCTGCGCCGCGCAATGACAGACTTTGCCATCCCCTCCGAAAATCCGTTGTCCGATCTCTGTGAGATGACGCGGTTTACTTCAAGATCTCCCACGATCTGACTGCCATTTTTCCATGAAAATGTGGAATGTTCTAGAGTTACCATTTACGGGTTACTCCACGAATATGTAAGTGAATGTCTGCGTGTCCTATTCAATAGGAGTTCCAGACTGTGTTGTATCCTGAGTGATTCCCAGGAGTTACTTAATGCAAATGCAAAAAAGGTATGTACAATGTACAAACCTACGCTAAATATGTGACTGAAACATTACTGCTAGCAGTGATAAAAAGAGTATTACATATTGTAATAGGTTTAATTGTGTATGAGAGGAAAAGAAGTTGGAGAAAAAATTGGTTTCCATTTCATGACAACGATAACTGCTGTTTCCAGTTTTAGACGAGGCGAAATCCCAAAGCAGTTCCAACTTGTGATGTGCCAGAATACAATGTAGAAGGTTTTGACATTGAGTTTTTAAGTGAGGCCTAGTCAGAACATATGTGTTAGACAGCTCAAGAGTTCAAGCTGTAGGTAAAAATCAAAATGCCCCTTCAAAAAACAAATTAAAAAAAAAAGTTCACAGGGGAGATACATAGTGTAATGAAGGTTCTACTCACTCGGCAGCATAATGTAGATCGTTGACAGCCTTTTCTAACTGTTTGATTCGACTGTCCCTTTCTTGTATATCTTGGCTTAACATCTGGACTTGCTCTGCTCTTTCATCTGCAGTTCTCTGAGGGCAAAAAAATATAGAAAGACAAATATTATTAAGTAATATGTAAATCAGTGATAAGGTTTCGTCATTTCACACGAGAGAAGATGCTTACAATCAGCTCATCCTTCTCATTTTCCAATTCATTAATAGCACTATGCAATCGCTGCACCTCAGATCTCAAACCGTTCACATCTTTCTCTAAAGCAACACGGTCATATTCCAACTTTTGGATGCGTTCTTGCTGGTGAACAGTATCCGTCTGCAGCCTACTTAAATCATTCTGAGTCTGCTCCAAAGTTCTTTCAGTTTCCTCAAGTAAAACCCTGCAAAAATATGACAATTTTAATTTGGAATTATGGCCAACATAACAGAGAAACACAGATTATGAAAATAAATTTAAAAAATAATACATACTTCATTTTCATGTGATTAGCATTTGCCTGGCCCAGTGAATTTTGAAGCTCTGCCAGACGTGCTCGAGCTGCTTCTGACTGCAAGGTTGCTGCATCCAACTGCTTAGTGCGTGCGGCTAGCTGAGATCGTAACTCAAGAAGTTCCCTATCAAAGGTACGGTTTGCATCTCTGCCATCAGCTTCAAGCTCCCAAACACGTTTTTGAGTTGAATGCAGTGCATCAACAACAGCCTATATCATCAAAAGAAACAGGAATAAATTCATTAGGAGTATAAGTGTGGAAGCAAATCGTAGAGAGCTTAAATGAGGTGCAATAGGCATCTTCAGCAGAGGACATGGGGGACAGAGCACCTTCAGGTGTTCTCGAGTAGCATTGCGCTCAGCAGTCATCCGCTGAACATCATCTCTTGCAGCATATTCGTCCTTCTGAAGACGTCGTAACACCTCCTGAGAAACATGGTGGGGGAGGAGGGAAAGATGCCACTGCCTGAGAGAATTGTGCAATATCCACTTACCATCACAGTCTGAGGGGGCTTGTCGTAGCACAATTTCTCTGAGGAGCTAAACATTGTATCGGTTTTCAGTGTTTCAATGGTTTCACGAAGCCTGCGGTTGTCTTCTATTAACCGCTCTCGTTCTCGGTCCCTCTCTCTTTCCAATGTTTTATCTGTACCCTTCTGTCCACGTAGCACTTCAACCTCAACTCTAAGAGATCGGTTTTCTTCCAGAAGTCTATCCTTTTCTACATCAGCAGACTTCTTAGCTCGTAGTATATCTAATTCAACTTGCAGTGAGTATAACTCATTGCTCAGGCGCTCACGATCTTGACCCTCTCTCTGGGCAAGCAGACGTAAGGTTTCCCTTTCAGTAAGTAAGGAATGGTTTTCTTCACAAACTGAGAGAAGTTCTCGCTCCTTCTCTATTAACTTCTGTTGAACTTCGGTATACTGCACAGAACAAACACATCATCAATTATAAACAGCAATCTTCTCTTGGTGAAAAATAAAATCCAAGTATTTAAGTGACTCCATTTTATTGTTTTAAAATTAAAGCAGTCACTTAAAGCAGTAAGATCTAAGTTCTCTAATGTTCAATGCTCTAATGCTCATATAAATAAAACAAACTCTGATAAAAACAATGGAACCAACAATGTATCTATGGCAACAATTTGTGACAATCACACTCTCCCACTTGGATGTGGGTATTAGTATTGAAATAAAGTGAGCCAGCATTGAACCACACATTAGGCTCACATTCTTACCTTTTCAGCAAGAGCACGGTTTGCATCAGAATGTGAGCGACTATCAGCAGCTTCACACCTATATATAGCAGACAATTCCGCAACTTCCTGGGATAACCGATGATTTTCTGCTCTGACTGCATCAAGCTCAGCATGTGCGTCACGCAACTTCCAAAGCGAATCCGAGCTCTGAGGAGAAAAAAAAAAATGTTTTAGCTTTTGATTTATAGGAGCAGCTCTATAATTCAAAGCTTGTCTTACCCCGGGTTTTTCAGGCAAGTTATCAAGATACTCGCGAACTCTGTGGTATTCCTTTTCAAAAAAGTTGCGCTCAGCCTCAAGAGTTTTAATAATAGGACATAAATCTGGAGGTGACTAAGCAAGCCCACCAAAAAAAAACAAAAAAACACACACATATAAAAGTTCAGAAGCACATATTTTAATAAAAAGACACAGTAACAACAGTAACTCTAGATCATTATTAATCAAAATTTCAGTACAATAGGATCAGACAGCTTGCATATATTTCTAATAACCATTTCAAATCAAATACTTAAAGGGAATGAATCAAACAAAAAATTAAATTGACTAGAATAGGATTAGAAGATAATTTTCTTTTCAAATCACTTTTTGAAAGCGTTACAGTTTCTTGATTTCTGCTTCCTATACAAATGGAGATATGAGCAATAGTCATTTGAAACACTGCTGCCGCCTCTGCTAACGGCGCTGCTACAACCGCTGTCCTGGCTGTCAGCTGACCACTGCACCCTCTTTGCAGCTGCCCTTTCCTACAGTGCATATGTACTTAAAAATGTGAAGTGTAGAAGCAGCTATTGCGTACACCTTTTATCATTTTCAACTTACCTGGACATTCCATGGGCCATCGCCTGCTCCACCCTGATCCACACACGGATGGTGTTGATGGTGGAAGGTATGACTAGAATTACTATTACCTTTCCCTGCCACTTCAATTTGGACACCGCGGTCAACCTAGAGGGAAGAACTGAGAATAAATATAAGAGGTCTAACAAATATCAAACTAGTTTACCCGGATGATGTGGAATCTACAAATCTTGCCAATGTCCTAAACTGAGTAGTCTCCTTCTAAATCACTGCAGTTTTGAGAATGAGAGGGAGGGACAGGCCTGGGGAGGGAACTGGAGTGATGCGACTTGGATCCCCCAGGTTTCTGTGAGGTGACCCACAGTTATAAAGTTCACCACTCTATGTGATTATGACAGAGTAAGCAAGCATTGTGACAACATACCCTCTGGCTTGGCTGCAGTTTGTTCAGCGCAGGATCGTCATGCTTTCTAGTTTTATCACTACTTCTAGGTCTCCTTTCCTGATCTCTTCTTGATTCTTGACTCCGTCTTTCTGGCTCCTCTTCAGTGAACCTAAGATTACAAATATTTCAAGATATGAAAATTATTTAAAATTTCTAGTACTCCATGGAACTTTTCCAACAAAACTAATTAATTTACCTGTCACACACATATTCCTCCAACACCTCTGTTCGTTTTGTCTTCATCTGATCTCTTCTCCTTTCTTTCCTATAGTCCACTTCCTTGTACCTATCTCCTCCGTCACTGCCTTGTGCTTGTCTTCTCCCATCACGATAAGCTGGATCCTGATCACAGTGCTTATCAGAAAATTCACTGCTTTCGCTGAATGGTTGGTC
Source organism: Megalurothrips usitatus (assembly GCA_026979955.1). Classification (NCBI taxonomy): domain Eukaryota; kingdom Metazoa; phylum Arthropoda; class Insecta; order Thysanoptera; family Thripidae; genus Megalurothrips; species Megalurothrips usitatus. Next base: position 5,594,133 of record CM049598.1, read on the forward strand.
TGTTTGTCTAGAAGCCCTCCGCTCACGGTCCGGTTTGCTTGCACTTTCTCTCTCTGGAGGTTCATTGTAGCTTTCTCTGGGAAGATTAGCCTGCAGAGAAAAAAGTTTGTGTTTTTCACCAGGTAAATTTTCATACGCAGCCCACCTCAGCGGCATATCTGGTTTCCAGACCTGTGTTTCCTTGGAGTCTATCCTCTTCACATCCGTCTGAATTGCCGTGCTACGGTTTGATGAACGCACCTAAGACCATAGATTCAAAATTTAGAGAGATTATGAGATTCAAGGCGTCACAACTTAAAAACTGAAGATAAGAGATAAATAAACAGGAACTTTAAAACAGTATGTACCTTGCTGCTGCTTCTCCCCGCTGGTTTATTTGGTAAAGCCGAGGTCCCATTCTTTTTTACGGCCGCCTTCTGACTCTGAAACAGGGATTCACAAATGAACAGATACTTCCGCACTTGGAACGGGACGACGAGCATACCATGACGAACCGGCGAGGGGGTGGACGCCGGGGCCGGGGGATGGGGCGAGCGCCGGGGGGACGGGCGTGGGGGCCGCGGGGCCGGAGGGCGGTCCGGGCCCGGCGACCCCCGGGCGCCCCCGCGGGGGTGTCCGTAGGGGGAGGGCGACACGCGAGGCGACGAGGCCCTCTGCCACGACACCACCACCAGCAAGACCAAAATTTCAATCCGAAGGCAGACTCGGACCCGCAACCAACACGGGCGTCAACGGCACGCAACCTGCTTGTGGTGACCCCCAAGGCCGCCGATGGAGATCGACGACGGCCTGCTCGACGGCCGGCTCGTCCTCGGCTGCCCGGAGCCGTACCCGCTCTCCGTCTAGGCAGATCCACACAGCGCGTCAGGACTCGAGCCCGGGGCCCCGGACGGGGGTCGGCGCTGCGACGCCCTTTACCGCCACGCTGCGCCGACTCTTGCCGACCACGCCGACAGGGGGCCCTCGCTCAGGCTCCGGCCGCAGCTCCTCCGCCCACGTCGTCTGCGTGGCTTGCGACTCCCGCGGCGGCGCCGGCGGCGAGGCCCGGCGGCGGCCCACCTGGGTGGCCGCGTGGAAGAGCTGCTCCCGGGTGAGGACGCGGCCGCGGACATGCTGGTCGTGGACGACCCGGCCGGAGCGGGAGGGACGCAGCGACGCGAGGTCGGCGTCGTCCGCCCTGCCGCGCAGGCCGCGGTCCCCGCTGCGCGAGAGGTGCCGCCGCCCGCTCCGCTCCTGCACGTGCGGGCGTGAACGGAGGCGGACGTGCAAGGGGAAATTAAGAAAAGCTGGGGGCCTACGTGCGGGTCTCGGTGCCCGTCGTCGCGGTGCCTGGCCCTGCGAGCGGGCGCCGGAAGGGGCGTCGCCGAGGACCCCGCCCTCGGCAGGCGGCTAAGGGGCGGCGGCTTGGGCTGCGGGACAGCGAAGCACCCCTCCGTTCCCACCCGTGGCCTCGACGCGATGGTGTCGCGGGACCGCGACGTGCACGGCGGGCACCTCACCTGCCGGCGACTGCCGCCGCGGTAACGGAACCCGCCGGCGGCCTCCGCGGACCCCGACCCGGACTCGGCCTCGCTGCTGGATGAGAGGCTCTGCGGGGACTGGAGGCCGCCGTCAGCATCGCGGGGACGAGGACGCGGGCGGGGGTGGGGCGCGCCGCCGTCCGCCACTACCTTGACGGTGGGGTCGCGGGTGGACTCGGTGGCGGAGCTGCACGGGGATGACCTGGGCCCGGACTCGGAACCCGAGGCTCGCGACGGCGACGGGGTCGGCGTCGTGGTTCGCGCGGACGGCGGCCCCAGCACCGGCACCGGCACGGGGTCCGGCACCGACGGCGGCAGCGCGGGCAGCAGCTCGGCCGCGGCGGCCGCGGCCATGTGCCTCGACACCAGGTGGGGCCTGGAGTGCAGCTCCCACTCGGCCGTCAGGCTGCTGAGGGTGTTGAGCTGCGCGGAGAACTCCGTGAGAAGTACCGACATGAGCGGTTTAACTCGGACTTCGCGAATAACGCGGGTACCTGGCGGGGCGTCCGGCCCCGGGGCGGAGCAGCTCGCGGGGAGGCCGTGTGTTCGGTGCCGCTCGAAGGGTGCGGGTACTGCGGGTACTGCGGGGGCGTGTCAGGTACACAGTGCCGTCACAACGAGAAGCCGAGAGGCCGTAAAAAGCCACCGTACCTGGCCTTCAAGTCTAGGGTGGCTGCCATCAGCACGGTCATGCCCCCCGCGCCTGTTGCTGAGAGCTTCATCGGGAGACAGCGACGAATTCTACACGGGGGAGTTGAGGGGCGTTGACTACAGACAGGGGTGCCATACGTTAGTAGTTAAACATCAATTTAAAACTTCCGATCGCAACCTCATTTTGGAGAGGCCCGTCAAGGGATGTGGTATTTGTTGTGGTGGGCCTCCCAGCCGCGGACGACGCACACTCATTCGATAGGACCGTGGATAATGTGCTTTTAGCCTAAAATGATTGACAATTGGGGTCAATATGGTGTTTCCCTCTAGTAAAAAAAAAGAGAAAAAAATTTCTACAAGCAATACCTGCTCACTGGATGTTGTGAATTCACTTGCCCTCTGAGAGATAGACTCTGTAGGAGACATACTGTCCTGGCGAGTTCCCACGGAAGACTAACATCGGGGCACAAGAGTTGGTATTTTAAAATGTCATGAAATGCAATTTTTTTTATGTTAAAAAGTCAGAGTCACACCTTAACTTGAAACTGCCGAGCTTCCCCCTGAGGCTGCATACCATATGTGAGACCCATTCCAGAGCTCACCTGGTCGGGGGACAGCAGAGAAGAGGAATACACAAGGGTGGGAGATGCATGACTCCGTCTCTTCGGGGGGCAACATTTACGTAAGTTTGTGCAAGATTATGCACTTTTGGTACCAACATATACGAACTGTACAAGAGATACCTTGCTGCTGCCAGACTGGAGCGAGTCTGGGGATGGATACTTTCTGCCCAACCAGCTGCAAGCTTTGGGGAAACCCTTCCAAAATGTGAAGTGCAGGTGTCAAATCTACTTCAACAATTTTCAAATTGCAAACAAAAATGCAATAGATCCAGGTATGTACCTTACAAAATGCAGAATAAGAAAATAAAGAGCTTGGTACACTGGATATTCTGGAGTGAACATCGGGGGGTGCATGGTATGAGGGGAACTAGGAGTGGAAACTACAAAACTGTGTCACAACAAAAAAACAGATGTTCCCTTCCCCACTAAGTGAAGTTTAAAATTACTCACTGAAGTTTGGACAGAGCGCCCCGAACCAGAAGTAGAAGAGCTTTTGGATGTGGCACTGCTGGGGTCATTACTGAAGCGGACAGCTCCAGTACTGCTTGCTTGAGTCTCCTTTGTGTTGGTAACTTTTTCTTCAAGTTCGGAAATTTTTTGTTTCTGGTAGGTCACTGTTTCCACAAGGCGCTCAATTTCTTTGGTCAATTCTTGCTCTATAAAACAAAATAAAATTTCTTTAAGCCGTTTAATTCATTTCCTTTTTCAGTTTTTAAATTTTGAAAACAGTGTTTACCAATATGCTGATGCTTTGAGTGCTCAATTCGATCTGCCTGCAGATGAGTTCGGGCACTACTTAAGTGTTGGGTCTCTATAAGTTGTTTGTTTTCTAATTTTAATTTTTCTAAATCCATAAGGAGGTTTTGAGTGTTGCATCGTGATTCCACACCACTTCTCTCCATATCAGCAACTATCTTTTGATAATGGGCAAGTTGTTCCTACAAAAAAAAAAAAAAGGAAGAATGAAAAACAGAATAAGTGGAAACTTTAAAAAATTTAATCTAAATTAAGCTGATATACCTGCAGCTCAATCACTCTTTGAGAAGTTTCCTTAACAGTATGATTGCATGAATCCTCAACACGCATAGCCACATTATCCACATTTCTGATTTCAGATTGAAGAACCTGATTACGTTCAGCAAGGCGAACAGCCCGCATCATGGCTTCATGCTGTTTCCGTAAAGCATCTGTGACAATATAATGCAGGCAGACACCGTATAAATATTTCCCAGGTTCCTCTACGTAGAGACTATAAAAATCAGCTACATGCTCACCTTGAAGTTGGGATCTCAAATTCTTATTGGAATCTTCTAATGAAACTATAGCGGCTCTCAGATTGGCAATAGTATAATCGTCCTTCATAATTTCAGGGTCCCGAGCTGCCGCATGACTGCGACTGCTCTCAAGCTGGGTGTGCAACTTGGCTATATCAAGATCTCTGTCACGGACCTGCAGAAACATTTTGAAAATTATGTTGATTATGTTGATTTCTGACTTGGCATCACTTGGCAGCTGCGACTCACCTGCTGCTTCAGTGCAGATATACTTTCGTTCAGCTTCTCACTTTCTTCCCTCAGCAGCTTCATCTCGAACCGACAGGCGCGCAGCTCGGCCTGCGACCGGTCCACCATGTTGACGACGAAGGGGTCCTCCGTCTGGGTGAGCGCCCCGCCGAACACGTCCAGCCACGGCCGCCCGGGGGGCTGCTTCTTGGAGGGCCCCACCGACGACAGGATCTCAACCTTGGTCTGCTGGTTCGAGCCGGGCTTTTTCTTTCCTGCGAACCAACCACGAAGCCCCGGCGGGCGTGAGTCGAGCCTCGGCCACCCGCGACCGGCAAACCAACCGCGAGGGGCCGCGGGCCGGGCACTACCTGTCGTCACGCCGGGGGCGCCCTGGAGGCCGAGCAGCTTCTTGGACTTGTCCGCGGACTCGGCCTCCAGCGAGCGGATGCGGGCCAGGTGCTGGCTGATCAGGAACTGCAGGTCCGCGTTCTCATGCTCCAGCTTCCGGCAGCGGGCCTTGGCATCTGCAAGCCGACACGGAGATGAGTGGGCGCCCGACGCCCGACCCGCCCCGCCCCTCCCCGTCGGGCCCCGGACGCACCTGACACCGCGCCGTCGGCCTCCTCCCTGATGAGCGTGACCTGCTTGTTGAGCTCCGTGATCTGCCGGACCAGGCGCTCGTTGTCGGTGCGGTACGGCTGGACGCCGCGGTCCAGGACGCGGACTTGCTGCAAACACGACACGGAGGGGTCACCCCAGGGCGGGGACAGACAGGGGGGAGGACAGAGCCGGGCATTACCGCCAAACACCTGACGGTCACCCGCCTCGGGGCCGGCGGACCCGCGGGACCCCCCGCGGGGACCCGCGGCCGCCGGCCCTCCGCGGACCGAGACCGGGCGGCGCTGGCCGAGGCCGTCGAGGCCATGTCGGCGCTGAGAGGGACCCCCCGCGGAGCAGGGGCTCACGCCGAGTGCCACGCCGAGTGTGAGCTGTGAGCGGCGCGCCGGCCCGGCCTTCCCCCCGGGAGCACTGCGGGCTGGCCGCTGCACCCCGCCCCCGCCACGCCCCCCATCGATTCCAGCGGCGCCCCGCTGGCCTCGCGGCCCCCGCGGCGCGCGACGCCTATCCCAAGAGACCAAACCGCACACCTCGCCTCTCCGCTGCGCTGGCCGGTGCCCCGCCCCGCCCCGCTACGGCCCGCCACCCCTGCCTGCAGCCCCAGGGTCAAACCGCAACCAAGCAAACATGCACTCCAGCGCGGTGTTAGCCGGCGTTCACGCGAACCAGGCGCACCTCTGCCGAGGGTCCGAGCCCCCCCCCCCCCCCATAGCACCGACTCATGCGCCCCTTAATCAACCGCGGCAACCCGAGCACACTTACCGCGTACCGCGAAGGGCGCGTCCAAAACGTCGGCTCATCTCATCTCTGTCGCACGCACTGAACGCGGCTCGCGCGGGCGAGACAGAGAGAACCGACGCACACAAACACACACTGCAACGCACCCGCACAGTGGACGGGGGGATGACCCCGGCACGGGCCGGGCGTGACTTGCACAGCACGCCTACCTACCCCCCGGGAGGGTGTCTCTCTCTCTCTCTCTCTCTCTCTCTCTCTCTCTCTCTCTCTCTCTCTCCCTCTCCAGCTGTCCGATCCCAAGCCGCGCTCCCGCGGCCCTCTCCCTCGCACCCTCACCGGACGCCTCACACAGCACACACCGCAAATTCCACGAAAACCTCCTGCCGTCCGATTCCGAAGCAGTGCTCTAGTGCGAGAGAGATGGAGAGCAGCTGTTCGGGGCCGGCCCGCTGCGGGGCGAGTCTGCGAGGGAACGCGGTGAGGGCGGAGGGAGGACTCGCGTGTCCCTCACGGTGGCGTCTTCTCCAGCTGGCGGACGGCGGATGGAGGCGATCTCGTGACCGGCAACAAAACGCAGCGGGCCGCGGGCGGGCTGAACTCGGCACGCCGCGGGCCGGAGGGGAGGGGGGGGTGGCATTGTTCAGGGGGTGAGAGGCGCGGTGAGAGGCGTGAGGCGTGATGGAGAGGGGGAGGAGGGGGGCACGCGAGTAACAGAGGGCGGGGAGGAAATGAGGCCCGCCTGTACGACGGACAGACACCCTCCGCTCTGCCCGGCCGACCCCCACCACACTCACACTGCAGTATACGGAGTATGATATAGACACGCCACGCCGGCGGATGCGCCGCACGGCCGCACGGGGCGTGAGCGATGAGGTCCCCGCGTCCCCCCCGCCGCGACTCCAAGAGTCACTCCCGCCGCGCCCCCCGCACGGGCACGGGGGCACGGGGCGCCCCGTCGTGCCATCGCCATCGCCATCCCTCAGACGCAGAGAATCGAAATCGCTGCTCCGATACACGGAAACACTTGCGTCAAGACCCGACCCCCCACCCTGCGAACCCTCCGGGGGGTGCGTCTAGTAATCGGGGCCAAGGTGGATCCAGTATGCATGGGGTGACCCCCGAGGGCCAAAGCCCGCAAGTTTGATCGGAATACCCTATTGTTTTCTTTCGACGGGGGCCCCTGGTAGAGAGACTCTGAGTCTCTCTGAGTCTCTCTAGCCCCTGGCACCCCCAAGTACTGGGCTTCCATTCCCCAGCCCGGGAGACGCGGCGCGCCGCCGCCGACGGCGCCACAGGTAGCTTCCTCCCCTCCCCCGCGTGGCCCGTGGCAGTGGCACTCCACCCGCGAGGCACGGCGCCGCACACAGCCCCACAGCCATCATCGCGTCGACTCCGACGCCGAGGAGATGCGCCGCGGCGCTGAAGGGACAATGTAATCGCACCGCCAAATAGTTGGTGAGCCACGCCACGCCAACCCTTCCCTACCCTCCCCTCGGGCCCAAGGACTGGCGAGGCTGACGTACTTCCCCCGCGACGCCGGTCGATAGAAGGGGCGGGGGGCGCTGTTTGCGATGTCAGTAGGCTACGGGGTGAACTGTATTAGCTGCACTCGTGGAGCAGATCAGCCGAAGGCAGGGCTTGTCCTGACAGGGAGTCAGCAGCTGTCTGCCAAACTCACTTCCGCTGCGTTATCTTGATTTTGTGGGGCGTCGAGACAGGGTTTGAAGAGGCGGGAACTTGGACAGAAGGACCAACATAACACACACAGGGGATCACAGAAGGGCAGGAAATGATTACACACCCACACTGCTCATATTTGGACTTTTCACTGAACAGTGTGCATTAGTGGAATAGTCAGTGGGTTCACTCGACCGACTACTCATTATCACACTCACCTCTGTCAACTCATGGGCCTTTGCCTTGTAATGCTCTAGACTAGAAGTAGTTTGGAGGAGGTCACCGAAGAGTGCTTCAACAAGAGGCAGGCATTCTATGGCGAGAGATTGGCGAAATCCGAGTTCATCGAGTTGGGCACGGAGACTGTGATACCGCTGCTCTACCCCCCTCACATTGCAGCAGCCAATGTCACCTGGCATGATTGAAGAAATTCTTCCTGGACCAAGAAACAGGTAAAGAAATGGTTAATTATTGTTAAAGGCAGTAGGAAACAGAAAAGGGATGCTCTTTTAAAAAACTAAATAATTTGAAACACATGATACACAAACGCAAGCATACACAAAATACTAAAATTATCCTTACATTGAACGCACTGATAGTGAATTAAGAAGACACATCAAACAACAAATCGACTGACAGACGTAAAAGTAAACAAACTGCTTGAGGGGCGTGGGGTTAGAATGCCGGGTTCGCAAATTACCCTTGGAGCACTCCGATATAGTTCCGTGGCAAACTTACGCTGTCCGTCCGCTAGCGAGTTGACGAGGTTCAGAGCTTCATCGTCGCTCTAGGCCTCTCAGGAGCCAACCATCGCGAGAAGCGGACGGATCAAGGAAGCACTGTCACTTAAACTTCAAACATTCCCAATTCAAACTTGGAGGTGCCAGTGACAAAAGACAGCTCAAAAGCGTCGGGTCATGACGTCACACCAGGGTTACAGCAGAGATCGGACCCGGATGTTGACCGAAACGGACAGCAACACTGATGCGCGGCAAAACGGCTGGGTATACGATTCTCCATTCATCCTCACAGAAGTCGTCTGATGCTAGAGAGGATCAGCTGATCCTCGCTAGTCTGATGTCTTTGGCATGAGCTCGGAGGATTTATCTGACATACCAAATGTGGTGAAAAAATTCTTACGCATACTTTAAAAGTTGGGTGAAATCGTCAAATAGTGGCCAAAACCGCATATTAGCCCGTTTTGCTGTGTTTGACCCTTTGAGCCCTATTGTCCATTTTGGTCAATAGCCGGGTCCGAATCTCTGCTGTAACCCACATTACGTCACAACTGTCGTCTGCCACTCCGGGGAGGGGACAGCGGGATCCGAATCCAAATCGCAATCCATAGCCGAAACAGTGCACCGAAAAATTTGCCATGTGTATACTTGTTTTGAACGCCTGGGATACTCAGTTTACGCGGAGGTTACGAGTTATTTGTTGAAATGGACGAACTAAAGCTTCAGGACATTTGCCAGCTCCTCGAGTATTTCGCCAAAAATACGTACAAGGCGAAAGAAACAGATAAACAGGTCGGTGGCTTCGTGTTGTGCCTTATGCCGTGGCGGGTGCGGGCTCAGGGCAGGGGGCTGCGAAGGGCGTTCCGCATCGGTCCCATAACCTAAACGGCATGTAAACACCACGAAATGTTCTGCTCTAGCTGTCAGAAAGAGCGGAGCAGGAAGGGGCCTTGGCTTTGGTTCATCGTTCACGAGTATTTCCCGCACCGATCAGCTTGTGAAGTTTGAGGTCACCTGCGTTGGTGCTCCGAACATGTGGGTCCGAGGGGGGTGGTCCCGGCGCAAAATCCCCTGCACAATGTGTTTGGGTTTTGTTTGGGAAGTCTTTACAAAGTGTAGACATATCTTCTCCATCCAAAGTTACTCATTTGATACTCTGTGCTATACTAACCTTTCTGAATCAGTTCTGTGCATGAGAACAGCTGCTCACAATATATTTTAATGTTTCTTTTTTTTGCATATTGCAGGGTCAAGATATTATGCAAAGATGCATTGATTTAATATCATTGGATTATGATACCTCGGTGAGGAATTTCGTCTGCATTGAAACTGTGCTTTATCTACTCTTTATTCTATTGTTAACACCCAATGTGCTCACAGGTTGTCAGTAACACAGGAGGGGAGTTGAGTGCCCACTACCCTAGTAGTCTTATTGTGTTGGAGAGGGAACGCCTAAATACTCTCAATAAGCAAGATGTAAGGTTGCGTCAGAGTGAAACAATTTATGAGAGCTCTTCTGAATCTCTTCCTGAATCGACTAAGCTCAGAGATTTAATGAGCAAAGCAAGATTAGCCAGATGTCGAGCAAGATTTCCTCTTCCTGTCATTTTGTATCAAGGAAAACACATCTGCAGGTATTTCCTATGTAGTTTTGTGTTTCTGTTTTCACCTGTCTTTGAAGCAAATGCTCTAGATGTTTGTGCTCCTTCCTACTGTTACAGGTCAGCCACACTTTCTGGAGGGCCAGAAATTTATGGACGCTCTGGCCTTGATTATTTGTTTTCTGGAAGTGATACACAATCTGAAGAAAAGGAATCCAAGGAAGATGAGGAAGTTGATGAGAGACCACCAACCTCAGGTGATTGGCAACTTTTCGACAGAGTACGAAGTCAAGACATAAGACTTCTTAAGCTCTTTAATGTTGGAACTATCGTTGACCTCATGTTGGAGAAGAAAAAAGTTAAATTTGGTGTCAAGTATGTATTTGTTGCCTTACGTTCCTTTCAGTAGTTCAATGAGGATTTCTATTTCGCAATGGAATCCAGTTTTATAACTCCCCTTTGTATTAATTTTGAGTAATATTTTTATAGTGTCACTTCATCAGAGAAAGTTGATAAGGAAAATCGATATTCAGAATTCACCATAGTTTCACTGCCATATCCAGGCTGTGAGTTTTTCCGACAATACAGAGATAATAATTACCAAGCACAGGATCTTATATTTGACTGGGGACAGGCCCATGTAGATGCTAGTATTGTTGTACCTGAAGACCCGCTTCCTAATCAACTTCCAATTAAATGGGACAGATACAAGGTAAACACAATTTTTTTAGGATACTTTTATCATAGTGCAGTATACTGTGAATATTGTATATTTTTTATAGTAACTACTACTGTTAATTTCATGTGCGTGTGGTAACTATTTTTTTTATCTTTTTCACAGCAATGGGATTTGATTAAGTTGACTCAGAATTATATTCGTCTTCTACTTCATTACCTCTCAGAACAAAGCTCTGGTTTGCTAGTCCATTGTATTTCAGGATGGGATAGGACACCTCTATTTGTGTCTTTACTTCGTTTGTCCTTGTGGGCTGATGGCCAAGTCCATAGGTCTTTAGGACCGGCCCAAATTTTGTACCTTACAGTAGCTTATGATTGGTTACTTTTTGGGCACAATCTAGAGGACCGTTTGGACAAGGGAGAGGAAATATTTTTCTTTTGCTTTTATTTCCTAAAGCATATAACAAGTGAAGAGTTCAGTGTGGTTTCAAGGTTAGTTGGATGTGATGCGTAACTCTCACTATATCTCATCAGTGTTTGAATAATTTGGCTTGCAATAATTTTTCAAACTGATTAACAGGTCTCGGCTTAAGCAGAGTGCTGACAGTGAATCCCATCTCGACTGCCTGTCTCTCAGTGGTTCTAACGTTAGTCTCAACAGTTGGTGTAGTGCCGATAACAATCCTCCAACTGTTTTTCATCTTGGTGGCTGCGATGAGGGGTATTGTTTTAATTTATTTGTTAAAAATGTATCATTTGCTTTTGCTTTACAATAGGAGATACACATTTTACACTGTTAATTGTTCGTTCTGCTGTCTAGGTACTCAAATCAACAGTGGACATCCATGGTGGATGGGGGACCTCCTTTAGGCCCTAGTGCTCCTAGATCACCACATCCGTCCAGCAGTCGAACAAGTCCAGTGGCTGTGCCTGTTCCTAGTAGGTTACGTCAAAGACAAGAATCTAGTGGGTCTCTCAGTGTTGGGAGGTAAATAATTCCTATTTCTATGCCTTATGTCTCGGTTTATATTTGCACTTTTATTTACAAAACAACGACTACAACAACAAAACTCTCTCTGTGCAGTTGGCAACTTATATCAGGAACAGGGAGCCTTAGAGGCTCTGCTTCTACGGCATCAAACAGCGGTTCAATTACCCCACGGTCTGTGCATTCTCACAGTAGTTACAATGCTGATATGTAAGTCAAGATTTTGCATATTCTCTCTCTAATTTTGACAAATAATCCAGTTTTGTTGCAAGTGTGGCTAATTGATAATTATAAAACTACCTGTGTTGGTACAATACTTTTATAACTTTCAGGGTCGACAGCCAAGTATCTGCTGAATCAAGTTGTACATTAACAGAAGATGACTGTTTCATTCACAGTAAACAGCCTACTGCTGCTGAAATGTAAGTCTCTGTAATATTATGATTTTTTTTTTGGTATTGCTGTTATCTAATAAATTGACTGTATGTTTTGCATTCCTTCTCATTTTTTCAGGAGACAAGACAGACTAGAGAAGGTGCGCACTCTTTTCTACAATGCTTACTTTTCAACCATAGGCTTTAATCTGAAAAACTCAGATTCAGGGTTAAGCAGTATTTTAGGTAACTTTGCAGAAAAGGTGGGCATAAGAACAGTGCAACGATCCCCTGTGTAGTATTTAAGAATCAATTAGCTACACTGTTCTTTTGGGCCATTGATCTGGATAAAACAATTTGTTTTGTCCACTGTCCATTTTAACATAGCCTTGTGCAGAATGAAAAATCCCATTGGATCCAGTTTTAAATCAATTTTTAACTCCAGTCATGACATAAGCTATGGTAGGATGGATGATCTTGTGGTCTTGATTTGTAATGAATTTACTTTAAGAGGAAGTGTGTAATCTTTGCTATTCCTTGTTGAAATATTGTGATTCCTGTAAATTTGAGCTCGCATGATGTGGTCAATTTATTGCTTTTATTGCTGTTACTTTTCAAATACTTCTGCAGTTGTTTTTGTTTTAAATTGCCACAATTTTCTATTATTATTTCTTTTGTATGAATGAGAAATTAGTTCACCCTGGTATGTTTTGATTTTTGTTGACTGGGAACATGTAGCTACATTTTATTTTGTTAGACATCCCCATGGCAGTTTATGATGACATGATGTCTGAATGTTAGTCTGTTTCATGTTTGGATTGTTCTGAATTGTTCATTGTGTCTTCCATGGAACATTCTATTATTCAACTCAACTAGATAATTTCTTACTGCGATGCACGATTAACCTTGTTTGCGAACAGTTTTTTTGTTTCCATTTATATGGTTACAGTGTTAATTTTCACATAATATAGCTTTTATTTCATTTTCATTCAAAAACTCTGCAATATCTAAAGGTTGCAAACTAAGCCCTCTCTCCCTCTAATTTTCACTATGTTATGATAATGCCAAATGTTAAAGGGGTAGATAGAGTGATTTTTTTTTTACAAAATAGCTTTTCTGTTTTTGTTATGGTCATCACCTATGTGTTCTGTTACTGTCTATTTTAATGCAGTTCGTTTTATCTGTAGTGTCTTGTTCAGAGGGGCATGGAAGTGGGTGATGAGTTACTTTCCCAACAAAGGTTGTTCAGGATTAAGAACCATTTCCATCTCCACTTCTTCTGTATTTCACTCATCACTTTATCACTTGCATTCATGTCCTTCCTCTGAGATAAGAATATTAAACATTAATGTGTACTGTTATTTTGATAGTTCAGATTTTGTGACAAATTTTTACTTGGTGTACATTTGTGGCACTTGTTACCATTCCTCCTGAAGCTATGGATAAATCTCTGTTGATTGGTTAGGGACTTCCAATATTTCCCATTTGCTGTTCAACATTTTTTTCATGACAATTCAAAACTTCAGTTGGAATTCACATTGATCAAGTCCAGGGTATCAGGAGTAAGTGGTAAAAGCAGACATGCTGGGATATCAATAGCTCAATGCAAATGTCTGCTAACTGACTAACCAGCTTATGACAAGACTTTAAAATTAAATTCATATTTGAAGTTTTTATCTTGCTTTCAAAATGTGTTGAGCAAGAAACAGACCTAACTTTTGAAAAATCTTATTTTGGTGGATTCTCATAAATTGTCGGGAAACCTCAACATGCATGCTTATGTGTTCTATTCAAGGATCTCACTGTTCAATATTTAATATTTTATGAAAGGCATGTTACTTAGATCTGTATCAAGTTCTTCTCTGATAAGCAAGTTATGTTTCAATCAACTTAGTGTTTTTATTGTTACTGTTGTTACTGTGTTATGTTATAAGCAGCATTGCTGTAGTATGTCAACAATTCTATTTTTTTAGGGTTGTCACCTATTTTTTAATCTATGGACCGGATTGTTGTAATAGTTGTGTTCAATTTGACTTAATAACAAATTTGAACAGGATGTACTACACAATACTTGCATGCTGAAGTTTCTTCTTAAAACTTGAATATTTAAAAAGCACTATTCTCATGATGTGCAATGCAAAGCTTCGGCAATTAGCATTTACATCACATCAGTTTTAGATTGGGAAGAACTACCGTACAGTTAGAAGATAATAAGGCCTTTTTACACATATCTTCTGGATGCTGGTTGACATATATGGGGAATGTAGCACATGCTTTATCATAAAGGACAACACAACTTTCACTTGCTTTTAATGAAACGCTGGGCAGCAGAGGACTTCTGCTCTCTTCTCCAGGATTTGGTGCTGTTGTATCTGGGAAGTATTTGTCAGTCTGTTCCATAATTATTTTGTATTATGTCTGTCTAACATTACTGACTTTTTGAAATATCGGATTTTACAACATTTATGGTGAATCTCTGCTTTGGTGGCCAGAGTGTTAATTCATTTGTATTCAGCCTTTGAGTATTGTTTCTCCCAGTAGAGGGAAAAGTATTGCAATGCCAGTGTTGTACAAGTTCTTAAAAAAGAAAAAAAGAAGATAAAAAGACTCATTGCACGTTGACATGTGTGCCCCCTTCTGCAGCTTTGTGCTGCAGAGGTAGCTGTACAATTGGCTTTCTCCCTTGCAGTAACTCGGTGGCATTGTGAGAGATTGAGAACTCGATGTATTCAACAAGACAGCCATTTTTAACCTTAATTTGGTGGTTTTGCTTATGTATCAAATAGTACACATACCAAATTATTAGCATACTGCAATAGACGGCCTGTAATTGATGTCTGTACTCTTTAAACTCAATGGTGCTGGTATGACTAAATGGGGTGCCTGTGATTGTTACTGTGGTATGATGTCTTCCAGGGATCGGCTGGTCGTGTAAGGACGATTAACTCCCTCACCCCTTTTTGTATTGTTAGGGCTTTCCCTTGTTTAAAGTTTTATACAACTTTTTTTCCTACCTTATTTTTTCCCCAGCTTTATCTGCATGTAGACCTGTGTGTGCTGGTTTTGTTGGATGAAGTTTTCTTATTGCAGGACTTGAATTTTCTTTCCTGCCATGTTGCACGTAACCTAGTCTAAGGGAATATATCAGCTGTTTAAACCTTTATTATTATTTAATGATAATTACAGCAGTTGTGTTGTCTGACCCTTGTAGTTGTACAGTCATGGCTGTGACCATTTGCAAATATGTAAATATCCAAGCTTGCATATTGGTTTTGTACTATGAAATTGTATGTTGACTAAGGTCCAAATATATTTATTTTAATTTCATTCCATTTGTTTTTATGTCATTTTATTTGGCGACAACTCCAAAGCATTACACCAGAAGATATTTCAGTAAAATCTATTCAGTCAACATTCAAACCCAGACAGTGGGCAAACTCATAGCATATCAGTAAAGAAATCTGCTGCATTACGGACTTTGGAGGATGGCAGATTGTTCTCTGCTTTATACTTCTTCTTTTTCTGCCTTTTACAGAAAATTTCCATCTCTTCCAAGTATTTTATGTTCCAGAATTTTACATGACCCCCAGCAGCAGCAGCAGAGGCCACAATCTTACCATCATTAGAAATATCCAGACATTCTACTGAAAAACTATGTTGCCCAACAACTCCAAGATTTTGATGTGGGAAGAAATGATTTGCCCTAGAAAAGAAAAATATATTTACTTGGACTTGAAATAGAAAATAGAGAAAATCAGAGACGACGCCTGAAGTATAAATGGAAAACTTACCTTATCTTTCCATCTTCCCACCCACTGACAACACATGAATCTGAGACAGCTAACAATGAGCACATGGGTTGCTTAAATCCAGCAGTCTGCTCAGTGTGTAGCCCAATTTCACCCCAGTTGAAGACGTACATGGTCCCCTTTGCTGAGCCTGCGATAAGCTTTCTATCACTTCGTATGGTACCAAGACATGTAAAATCATGTTCGTACTCCTCAGACTGAAATCAGAATTTAAAATAAAGGCAATGAATTTTTTAAAAATTAATGAGGTCACATTTGAAGATAGTTTCATACCTGGACAAAACCTTTCCTTGCGGCATTTGTATAAATGGTGGAGATCACACCCCCACAAGCAACCGCTATGTGCTTGTTATCAGATGTAGAAATAATGGCATTGACAATATCCACCATTACTTGTGTAGAAAATATAGGCTCTTTTTGTCTTGTGTCCCACACTGTAAGTAAGGTCAGGTTACAATAATTCACATACATTTAATACCGTCTTGCTAGCTTCACATTCTTACATTTCACATAGCCTTCCTCGCATCCGGAAACAAATCGGTTTTCATCAAGAATGTACAACGTGTTAACAGGAGATCTAAACAAAATTAAGGTGCGTTACAAACAAGAGTAGGTCAAGATCAGGATTTTCCTCCCGAAAAACTACAAACACTATACATACGAATGAGCCTCATCCCATGCATTTTTCAGCTTTCCAGTTTCCAAGTCGGTAACTAGGATGGATTTATCTTTAGATGATGATACTAGACATTTCCCATCTTTGTTAAATTGAATATCCCGGATGGCTTTCATATGCAGCTCATGAGTATTTTTAAGTTCACAATTTTCATTGGAATATTCATATCTGAAACATGAAAAGACAGGTAAAAAATTTGTAGAAGTACGTAAAAACAGCTTTGACCGAACAAAAAGAAAATTGGAGAATTGACAGATCAAACTTACATAGCAACATCTCCTGTAAATGTTCCTATGGCAATCAATTGTTGCTCTGGATGGAGGGACAGAGACGCCACTCCGTCTTCAATTTCTATGGTAGGGGGATGTTCTCTATGTTTTTCTCTTGCCCGTAGGATGGCTTGTACAACATCATCATCATCGGTCGCATCTTCCCGCCCGGCCATTAGTTCAGCTAATTCCTCTGGGAGAGCGACCGGAATTGCTGGAATCAGCAAAACTTAGTAAATCTTTTATAAAAGAAATGTCTCAATCACAAGCACAAGTGTTATGTGCAGATGCTGTAGTTCATTCGTTGGCCTAGAAATCTTGAGCCACCCATAACTTAAGATTTTGAAATGTGTTTGTTGAGATGTGACATCAATTCAAATAAAAGTTATTATCTGACAAGAAACAGAGTCATTTAATGAAAATCAGTATTTACAGGATGACAAAAATTAAAAAAATTACCACATTTAAACCAAAATAACTTTTAAGTCTGAAGCAACAGACTTCTGGTATAGTATAATTGGTACAAAGTAACAAATGAAAAAACTAAATTATGAAAAAATCAGCTTTGTTCTGCAGTATCACCATTTTGCCATATAAAAAATGGTGTAACAAAACAGGGAAATATTGAAGTAACTTGGACATTCCTAACTAGTATCACGAAGTATCACAAAGAACCTTCTACACTTAAGACTCAAACTAGTATGTCAGGAGATCAATGGTAACTGAGCACACCACATACATCTTCTAAAAGGTGATATTGGTAAAAGACAAGACTTGAGAAGATGCAAATGGGATTTCACTAAGACACAATCACAAATCAGTTTACAGGCATTGAGAAGTCAAGCATTTCATACTCTCATATCTATCATAATAAATGTAGGATCAAAAGTTTAAACAACAAAATGTGGCCAAAATGAAAGTTAAGTAAAATCAAAGGAAAACTAAAACGCTTCCACAAGTTCGTGTATATGCAACAGATCACTCTTCTCGGTTTTCTGACTGAATAGAGCTGATGCGAACAATTACATTCTGTAAGTTCTGCACAGCAGCGGAAACGTTTCTAGTAGAAAATGGTCTTGTAGCAAAGGTCTCAATAACATCAAATGCTTGCACAACTACTTCTAAAAACTCCATCATCATTGGTAAGTCTGCTCGACTGAATGACGTTGATACAGCATACTCTGTAGAAGAAAATAGCAATTCCATAAGAGCACAAAGATGTGGGATTCATCCCCAAAGGAGATTGCTGTAATCTTGATTCTCCCTGGACATAAACCTCAAGAACCCCTAAAAGAATGTGCAGTGCCAACAGCCAACTTAAGCCCGTATAAGCTGTGTCAAAAACGGAAAAATTACATTACTATAGCATGGTTTCAACGGCACATCAAAAGAGAAACACATACCCCCTGAATATATGTAGTAAAATGAACAAATATCATTCATGTTTTCAAACAAAAAAATAAAATTAAAAAAATACCTTCACGAGCCTCGGTGGTCTCCACCTCAGATTCCTCGACTGCTGACATATCGGAGTCTGAATCAGAATCCAGATCCGTGTCCATCTCCTCCGAGCTGTCGGCGGCATCCTGGGGGGCTCCCACTTCAGTGTCCGCGTCGGAGTCTGAATCTTCATCATTGTTCACGTTTCCCCCGTCCACTTCTGCCATGTCTCCCGACTCCTGCTCAGTTGGATTACTCGAGTTGCCATCCGAAGAGGTGCCCGCCTGATCATTGGCAGGGTTAGTGGCCGTCTTTGACTCCTTTGCAGGTTCATTGTCAGGGAGCATGGTCTTGGTCTACGAGAGAGCGTCGCAGAAAGTGAACGATAGCACAGTTACAGAGGGGAAAACAGCAAATGCGGGACGAGGGCGGGACCAGAGACAGACTTTGAGTACAACGACCGTCACGTAACCACACGAAATAACACTGCTAAGGAGCTGACATGTGCGTGACAGGCTTGAAAGTACCTCCACTCAGAACTTACTTTGCGATAACCCTGATGGGCACGTAAATCTAGTTTTCAAACACAGTTCTTTTCAGTTTCAATCACTGGCATGTGTAAAAGTTGGGTTGGCTCGACCACGCTCACGCTACACAACACTTCTCCCCCCACCACCACCACTCGTCCGCTTGTGCTGCCACCTAGCAGTGGTTTGAAGATTTTGAGATACTTCTTTGGGGGTAACGTACTCGCCTAGTAGTGGGTGGCTGCAAGAAATGCTGTTTACGCGTTAGGTTCTAGTAAGACTTAACAGATAAATGTGGTAAGATGCCTCACGGGCGTATTCTATTTCGTGTTCGACGACTGTCACCCACGTTGGCCATGTCATTTGTGTTTTGTTGTCCCATATGTGATCTGTGATTCGTTGACTAGGTTAAATAAATGAACAGGTGTTCGTTAACCTCGATACCTTCTAAAAAATTAATTTTGGTTATCCGGAAGGTTCTAAAAGAAACGCGTAACTGGCAGTATTTTGTAATAACTTTCTGTCCGAGGCTATCAGTTCGTAAGCTTATTTTTAGAGAGGGCGGGAGCATGGAATTTTTTTTGGTGTTGTTGTTGTTGTGTGTGTGTGGGGGGGGGGGGGGGAGAGATATGCCCAATCAGTCCCGAACCTGCCTAACCCCCGGGTCTCCATGTTACAGAGGTGCGTGACAGACGTGCGCAGACGGCGGGAGCATGGAGGCGATTGAGTCCTTGACGGTGGGGGCTTCAGCCGCCGCCAAGGCCTTGCGGCGCCACCGCTACCGCTGCACCGAGTGCAACAAGCGCTACGGGAACCGCACCAACTTTATGGACCACCTGCAGGGGCACCTCACGGGCGGCTACCGCTGCGACTGGTGCCCGGCCGCGTTCGGGAGCCGCTACAGCGTCAAGAGGCACATGCGGGACAAGCACCGGGCCGCGGCCGGGGAGGCCGAGCTCGACGCGGGCAGCGACGGCCGCGACGCCGACTCCGACGCCGACTCCGGCGAGGACGGCGTAAGCGCCGACCTCCTGCAGTGCGCGCTGTGCCCGTGGAAGTTTGAGACGCCGCAGTCGCTGACCTACCACGTGCTGTCCTCGCATGCCCCGCCGTCGCCGTCGCCGCCGCCGGTGGTCGAGAGGCTGGCCTGCACTCTGTGCGAGGCGGAGTTCAAGTCTGGCGACGCGCTGCGCGAGCACGTGTGGACCCACGTCCCGGACGACGCTCAGGACGTCGGCGCGCAGGGCGGGGGGGCCGAAGAGGAGCCGGGTCGGCGAGTGCTGCCGTGCCCTCAGTGCGGCCGCGAGTTCACGCGGCGGAACCACCTCTCCAACCACCTCCGCGGCCACGCCCGCCGGCAGCGCGTCAGCGCTCGCGGAGGCAGGGGCCTCGCCCGGGAGGGCGTCACGAAGCCGCGAGGCCGCGAGGCCGCCGTCGATGACCGGCACGTGGCCGGCACGCGAGCGCCGGCGGCCGAGCGAAGCGCTGCCCTGCCGTTCGCGTGCGACATCTGCCCCCGGCTGTTCCCGACCCAGTTCGGCCTGCTGTTCCACGAGAGGGTGCACATGCTGGGCCGCCAGTACATCTGCCGCCAGTGCTACCAGGTGTACAAGTCCCCGCACTCGCTCCGGTACCACCTGGCCGAGGCGGGCTCGCCGTGCGGGGCGCAGTTCTCGCGGCGGGAGCCGGAGCCGCCGCCCACGCCCGGGCCGCCGCGCCACGCGACGGTCAGGGGGAAGGCGGTGGTCAAGGTTAGGCTGGAGCCCGGCGGCGGCGACCCCAAGAAGGCCAAGGCCAAGGCGAGGGCGCACCGGGTCCCGGCCGACGTGGTCCGGAGGACCTGCAGGCTGTGCCGGCGGCGGTGCTTCGACCTCCGAGGGCTCATGATCCACATCGCCCACCGCCACAAGGGCCGCGCCGACGAGGCCCGCCCCGCCCGCCTCGCCCGTCCTCTCCACCGCATCGAGAAAAAGTCCAGATGCAAACCGGGTGACCCGGGCTGGGCCTCGAGACCATACGCGTGCCCTAGTTGTCCCTGGAGGTTCAAGAGTCCGGGCCATCTGCGGGATCACATTCAGTACAAGCATGTTGCCGTGAAGGCTTTCCGGTGTGAAGCTTGTGAAAAGTCCTTTGCTCTGGAGAGGTTGTGGAGAAGTCATGTCCACCTTTACCATAGAAGCGAGTCTGTGCTTTAAATTGAATTGTTGTGCACTTTGGGAACTGCACATGTGAATCTCGTTAACGTTTGATTGCATTTATTTTTATTTTGTATTTTTTATTCTCATTCCTTTGTATGTTAGGTCTAGCATTTATTTGATATATTTGTTTTGTTTCTTACATTCCATAATATTTGAATGTTTTTTTTTATTCATTAAACTTGTTTTCTAAGCGGATACAGTATTTGGAATAATTGCTCAAATCCTTGAAATCAAATTCCTCTGGATTTTTCCAAGTTTGTGTTTTTAATTATATGACGTGAATCACATTCCTTTAACTATTTTCTATATTTTACAATATTGTTGGATACTCAATAAAAACATAAGTCTGCACCAAAGCCTGTTTTCATTTCCAAGCCATTCCCAGCACCGCTTCACTTTCAAATTATTCAGAACTATTTTCTAATTTCCCACCTCGAGAACCATTGTTGTTGGTTTAATGAAAAAAAAAAAAACTCCATTCAGAATTTGCTTTCACAAGCAGCTTGTGCCATTCCAGGCACAAGAAGGCAAAATAAAGGAGACGAGCGAAACGACATGACCGATATTGATATCGAGGAGGTTGGCGGCCTCGCCGCCTGGTCCTGGTGCGGACGCACCCCCGGCGCGCGCGTGCCGTGCGGGTCGGCCTACCCCGCCGTCTGCGGGCGGAGTGCCGGTGGAGCCGGGGGCCGCCGCACTGCCGCCGGCCGGCGTTTCTACCAGGCCAGGGACGATTGAAACGCGTCCCGACGTTCCAAACTTGCGTCATGCGGACAGCGGAGTAACGGGGCGGCGGGGAGGGTGGGGAGGAAGCGGCGCAGGGCAGGGCAGGGCCACGCACGGAGACCGGGGCTCGCCAGGTAGGCGATTAGAATGGTGGACTTTGGCCACCAAAGGACGGGGGAAGGAGAGGGGGCCCCCTCCTGGCGGGCCCCAGACCAACCTAGCGCGGCGGCGCAGCGCGAACCGTGTGTTTGCGTCTCGTCAAGCCAAGCGGCGCGCGAGCGCCGCACAAGTATACAACACGGGGACGGGCATAGCCGGCAGAGCAGAGGCAGGTTCGATAAGACGCCGCGGACCCCGTGCGGGGCGCAGCGGCAGCAGCGCGGCAGCGCAGCGGGCGGGGACGCGCGCCTCCCGGCAGACGGCGACGGGCACGCGCCGCGGCCAGCAGACAGCGCGCCGAGCGCCGCCGCGCACCGCCGGCCACCACAACCGGCACCCGAGCCTGCACGCCAGCGGAGGCCGCCGGCCATGGCACGAGGTACGAGGTGGACTCCCTGCGGCGCGGCCCTGGGGCGGCCCGCGCACGCCGCCGTGTGCCCCTTGTGACGCACTGCTTGTGCTCGTGTCGGCAGCGAGATGGGTGCAGCAGCGGTACGTGCTGGCCGTCATGATGCTGCTGGCGGTCATGAACATCTACACGATGCGCGTCTGCCTGTCGGTGGCCATCGTGGAGATGGCGACTCCCACACCAACGGCTGCCGCCACCAACAGCAGCACCGAGGTGGTCGCCGACCCCGACCGCTGTCCGGCCCGGGACGGCGACCCGGCCGCTGACGCCGCCGGCGCGTCCTCCGTCGAACACGTGAGTTATTCTTAGCGCGTCGGCCCGCGGCGAAACGCCCCGCGCCTCCGCTCCCTCTCCGTCGACGCCAACATGTCCCTCTGCCGCAGCACGGCGAGTTCTCCTGGACGCCGGCGCTGCAGGGCGCCATCCTGAGCTCCTTCTACGGCGGCTACGTCCTCTCCCACCTGCCCGGGGGCGTGTTCGCGGACCGCTTCGGCGGCAAGCACGCCCTCGGCCTGGGGCTGCTGGTGACCAGCATCACGACGCTGCTGTCGCCGCCCGCCGCGCGCCTCGGCGCCGGCTACCTCATCGCCGTCAGGGTCATCATGGGGCTCGGCGAGGTGCGTCCGCGTCGTGGCCGGCGAGGCGGCGAGGTCTAGGCCGGCGCCTCGGCCTCCCGCCTAAGCCGGGAGCCTGCGGCCCGCGGTGCTTTATGGCCGCCCCGCCTATCGCAGTGGACCGCGCACCCCCCGCCCCGCCCCGCCCGCCCCACTTGTCTGTCATGAGCGCCCACCCGTCTAGACTGGCGTCCTCCGCCGTAGCGGCGGCCGCGACCGCCAAGTGCCTCCCGAATACCTCACCGCTAAGTCCCCTCTAGACTAAACAGAGAGAGAGAGAGAGACAGGGAGAGAGAGAGCACTGCGTTGCGGACCGCCGGCCCGAGGCTTCGGTCCGAGTCCCCAGCCAGCAGCGCCTGCCGCACCGGAACCTAAACGAAAATAAAGGTCTCGGGTCGAATCCGAATCGATACCCGTCCCTCGAGTTCTGTCCAGACCTCGTGAGCCCCGAGAGTTTCCTGACTCTGCCGCGCGCCGCACTCGCCGCGAGTAATCTCCCCCAGAGCCGCGCGAGTTACTCCGGACGTCCTCCGCGACGACGACGTCGACGCCGAGGCCGCCCGTTAATCCGGGGCAATCCGAGGGTAATCGCGGACCCGGGCCGCGGCCGTGACGTCACCCGTCGCCAGCGTCGCCGCGGTGTAAATAGAGGAAACGGGAGGGCGCTCGACGCAGCGGGTGCAGCAGCGCAGCGGAGCGGTTCCGAACTCCATAACAAGCCCACGAGTGCGACAGAGACAGAGCGGCCTGATGCGGCCTTTGCGCTCTGGGGGTGGCGTGGCCGTGGCGCTCTCCCACGGCAACGCGGCGATGTGCTCCAGACGTCACCACGCCGAGCACCCCCCCCTCCACCCCCCCCCCCCTCTCTCTCTCTCTCTCTCTCTCTCTCTCTCTCTCTAACCTCGTATTCCGGCGCCCCACCTCGTGTTTCAGGGCGTCACATTTCCAGCCATCAGCGCGTTGCTGGGGCAGTGGGTGCCGCTGGCCGAGCGCAGCCGCCTGGGCGCCCTCGTATACGCGGGTAAGTCGGGGGAAGAGGGAGGGAGACAGAGACATAGGCAGTGTGTGTGTGGGTGTGTGTTCATGGAGAGTTGACGCAGGGGCCCAGCTGGGCAGCGTGCTGGGCACGGCCGGCACGGGCCTGCTGCTGCACTGGTACGCGTGGCCCTCGGCGTTCTACGTGTTCGGCGCCCTGGGCGTGGCGTGGTACGTCCTTTGGCTGCTGCTCTGCTACTCGTCCCCCGACGAGCACCCCTACATCTCGGCCGGCGAGCGCGCCTACATCGCCTCGCACCTCAAGCAGGTGGGACATCAGCATTCTCCACGGGAGCCGGGGGCAAGGGCCTTGCCTTGCCTGGAAACCGTTCCGTCTCTCTCTCTCTCTCTTGTCCCGTAAGGTGGGCGTGGGCGTAACAGAGACGGAAGGCGCCCGATTAGGATGAGGAATGCGCCTCGCCCCGAGGAGCGCCCAGCCCTAGCGGCCTAGCGCCTGTGAGGTAGGCAGGCGGCGGGCCGGCCGCGCCGCAGTGCCGTGCGGGCCGGCCTACCCTCTGCCTGGCGGGCGCTAGCCGCTGGCTGACTCAGACTCCTCTCTCCCTCTCTGGCCGGCAGCTGGACTGCGGGGGCAAGCGGCCCCGCACGCCCTGGCGGGGCATCCTCACGTCCTGGCCCGTGTGGGGGCTGGTGGTGATCCAGGTGGGCCACGACTGGGGCTTCTTCACCATGCTGACGGACCTGCCCAAGTACATGCGGAGCGTCCTGCGCTACAACATCGCCCAGGTGCCGTGCCCCGCAGCGCCGCGACAGACCCGGGACAGCCGGGACAGCCGGGCGGACGGACGCGCTGACGTCGGCGACGTGTTACAGAACGGGCTGCTGTCGTCGCTGCCCTACCTCACCATGTGGGTCACCTCGATGGCGTTCGGCGCCCTGGCGGACTGGTGCATCGTCAAGGACGTGCTGTCCGTCCTCAACGTGCGCCGCGTCTTCACGTCCATCGGTGAGCCCGGCGCGGAGAGGCAGAGATACAGAGACAGGGTTTCTAGTCCCGAAAACTTGAATTAAATTTTCGGAAAATTTCACAAATTAAAAAAAAATCACGTAAAAAAATTATGGAATTTTTCCGAAATTTTCGAAAAATTTCACAAATTAAAAAAAATCTCTTGAAAAAAATATGGAATTTTTCCGAAAGTTTCTTTGAAAATTTCGTGACTAGAAACCCTAGACAGGGGTTGAAGAAGGCGGTGTTCGGGACCGGCCCGGCGCCCTGCTCATCGCCTCCTGTCCCGCAGCGTCGCTGGTGTGCGCGCTGGGCATCCTGGCCGCCTCGTACGCGGGCTGCGACGCGGCGGCCGCCGTCGCGCTGCTCGTGGTGGGCATCGGCGGCATGGGCGCGGCCTACAGCGGCATGCGCGTCAACGCCCTGGACCTGTCGCGGCGCCACCCCGGCACCGTCATGGCGCTCGTCAACGGCGTGGGCGCCATCTCGGGCCTCGTCTCGCCCCTGCTCATCGGACTGCTCACGCCTCACGTAAATCTCTCATTTTCTCGACCAAAGATAGCGACCAGAAATCGATTTTTTCCCCCCGGTATCTCGTCAGCTGATTCTTGATTATTTTTCTTTTTACTGCTCTGCAGGAGACGATGGCGGAGTGGCGACTCACGTTCTGGGTGGTGTTCGCGGTGCTCGTCGTCTCCAACACGGTCTACGTGGTGTTGGCGCGCGCCCACGTGCAGCCCTGGGACCATGCCGGCGACGGGGACGCGGAGGACCGCCGGAGGACCGCCAGCCAGACGTCCTACTGACGCCCCCCCCCCCCCCCCCCCGTCATCAAGTGCATCAACTCTGACGACTGATTGGTGTGATGGGCTGTGTGGGCACACCCCTGCAGGGCCTCCTCGGGCCCTCAAGGCGCTGCACAAGACAGAAGCACCGCGTAGCCACCCACAGACGTTCGTCTTCGGTCCCTCGTGTCGCTATGTGATTTTCGAGTTGTTGTTGTCGTGTGCGTGCCCGGTGCCGTTGGGTGCGCAAAATTGAAGCAGCTTCACAAGTACTGAAACGTTATAATTTTATACACATTTTTTTTTTGTAAATATACATTGTACCTTTTCCTTCTTTAGTAAATGGAGCCCTCTGTGGATCGAACACCCAAATCCCCATGACTGAACAGACCGGTAGGAGAGGCTAGCACGTGTACACCTTGATGTCCTCGCAGGTGCAGGAGACGGTGCCGTTGCTCTGCGCGGCGTCCGGGTTCGAGTCCTTGCCGCTGAACTGGACGAGGACCACGACGTAGGTGACGATCGTGCCCGCCACCTGTCACAGAGTGTCGCCGCGTGTCACGCACCACGCGCCACGCGCCACGCGCAGGCAGCAAACTTTCCCCGTCAATGCCCTTCCGGCAGCCGCACCGCACGCGGGGAAACATTAACCTGGGGGGAGAATGCAGAGGATACGGGGAAAGTGGAGCGAAGCCCGCCGCGGCCTGCTTCGCGACTGCGCCGAAGTGGTGGCGGTTGGGAGGGGAGGGGGGGGGGGAGGCACCTGGCGTGCTCCCCCTGCGAGGCGGCGGGAAGTTCCGGCCGGGGGACACACGCTCGGAGTTTCGGGCCGGACAAAGTATGAAGGGCCGTAAAGACCTGCGACAAAGTTACTCCTCCCGCCCTGCCCTCCCTCCTAAGGCCCAGGCGCGGCGCGTGGCTCCACTGTTTTTTTTTTTTTTTTCCCCTTTAACGAACGCCTATACTGGCGCGCCGCGGTTGCTCTCCCGGCCGCCACAACACGCGAGTGAGTGAGTCACGAGTGGCGGGTCTTTAAGATTACCGCGGCGGGCGGCGGCGGCGGCATCAGGCGGCCACTGAGAGGCTAATCTGCTGCCGGCACTCGAGCCGCCGCGCGCCGCGGCCGGGCGTGCGCACCTTGAGTAGGAAGGACCTCGAGATGGAGAAGAAGTTGCAGCCCGTCAGGGCCACGTTGTCCGTCAGGACCTGCATGAGGAACCGCTCCGCCTGGAGCAGGAGTCGAGAGCACGGCTCAAACACTTGGCAGACATTGCGCGAAAAGAAAAAAAAAAGTAAACTTCCGAGGTGTGACGGCGGCACTTGTGCGGCCACTCGCCTCGATGGAGTAGGAGGAGGACGGGATGCTAAAGAGGACCTCCCGCGGCCGCTTGCTCTCCTCGTTGATGTTGGCGGCCAGGTACGTCATGAGGGTCATGCGGAGCAGCAGGTACGACATGGAGAAGACGAAGAAGGCCTTGTGGAACCAGGACACGCCCGAGGGGCTGCGGGCACACGGACACACTCACTCGGCTGGCCCGCCCCCGCCGCCGGCCCCGCCGGCCCCGCCGCCCTCAAGCTCACTCACTTCATGATGGACAGCAGCTGCAGGCAGATGAAGTACAGGTCGGTGGTGTACGCCACGAGGACGAGCGGGCCCAGCAGCGCGTCCACGCGCCGCACCAGCTCGGCCAGGGCGTTGTAGTGCTTCCGCTTCTTGCGCCAGAAGTCGCCGCCGTAGGCCTGCGGTTCGGATTCGGGTTCGGTTAGGGGTCGGCGCTGAGGACCTGATTCGGATTCGGGTTCGGCGCTCGCCTCGGCGTGCAGCGCCAGCGCCTCCAGCTCGGCGTTGACCAGGCGGAAGCGCGCCGACAGGCCCATGGCGACCAGCGCGACGAACAGGTCCATGAAGTTCCAGACGAACACGTTGATGATCTGCAGCGCCAGCAGCAGCACCGCCTTCCACGACGCGAACGTGGTGAGCGTGAAGGTCTGCAAGCCGAGGAGAAGGAGCCGGGCAGCCGGGCGGTCGTGCGGAGGGGTGTGCGGCCGGACGGCTGCGGGGCCTCACCTTGAGGTACTTGGTGAAGAAGTAGCCCTGCCAGACCAGCTGCAGCCCCCCGCGCCGGTAGCACGGCCACACGTAGAAGAGCGTGCCGGCGTTGGACAGGCAGTGCTCGACTGCAAGAGAGCACGGTGCTGTTGAGCGGAGCGCGCCGCAGCCGGCGGCGCGTGCCGTGTCGGTTGGGCTGCCTAACCGCCAGCCGGCGGGCGCTGACGCTGACGCTGACACGCCACCGAGGGGCTCTTTACTCGTGAAAACAGCGCGTACCGTGATTTCAAATCAAAATTTTACTTTTTGACATTTATTTGATTTTTCCAATTGTTTTTTTTTTTCCTTTTTAATTTTTTTTAAAATTTATGTTATTTTTGACTTGCCACTAGCTGTGTTCGTAACGCCTTCTTGGTTTTGAGCTCCCAGTCCTGGTCTGGAATTTACCGCCAGCTTTTTATTTTTTTGTTGATTTAATCAAGTGCGCACGCCATTTTTCTAGAGGTGAAGGACCTCCCGCGACAGCCGCCGACTCACCCACGGCCATGGTGAGGGAGGCGGCCGTGAGCACCAGCATGCGCGGCCGCAGCCCCGGCGGCGGCCCGTACGCGCGCAGGCAGTTGTCGTCCACGCGGCTCATGTCCTGCAGCAGGCGCGGCCAGGCGCCGCTCAGGCGCAGGAACAGCACCTGCGCCATGGCCGTCACGCCGAAGAACATGGCGTGGACTGAAAGTGACGAAATGGAAAAGCCTGCCGACCTTTTCGTTTCTTTTGTTTGCCTTCCTCCCGTGCGATTCGATCCGACTGACTTTACCGGAGGTGTTGAAGTTGACGCCGTTCTCCAGCATGCGGGCCGAGGCCAGGCCCGACTCGAGGACGGCGCCGACGATGATGACCACGGACAGGGCCGTCCGGGGCGACTTCCAGTTGAAGGCCGCCCCGGTCGGGTCCGACGGTTTGCTCACGGGGAGAAGGCAGAAGACCTGCGGCAGCACAGAGGGCCGCGCCGTACCGTACCGCTACCGTCCCGAAGGGCGCGCGCCCGGCTGCGGAAACGGAGGCTCTCATGTGTTCGGGCACCGCCTCGCCCCTCACCTGCGCCACGGCGAGGGCGGGCTTGAAGCCCTCCAGGAAGGCGTGCGACCCGCCGACCTCCGCCGACCCGCCGCCGCCGCCGCCGGGCTTGGCGCCGCCGACGCCGCGGAGGGCGCGGAGGCCGCCGACGACAAACGGTCCCCCGGGCGCGGGGCCGGGGTTGGTGGGCAGCGTCCAGGCGCGCTTCCGCACCACGACGGCGCGCGAGTCCGCACCATCGCGGCTAGTGTCATGACCCTCGAGGTCGAGGTGGGCGTCGAGGTGGCGGTCGCTGCGGGCGCGGCCCGCATCTGCACAGAGCCACCGTGACGGCGGGGTCGGAGTCGGAGTCGGGGTCGGGGCCGGGCGACGGGGCGGCGACGGCGGCCTCACCTCGGAACTGCAGCGGGTTCAAGTCGAAGGGCATGGCCAGGACGGCGGGGCTCGGCCTCCGGCGCGGCCTGCAGCTGGGCCCCAGACCCTCGGCGACGTCGACGCCCCGCTGGCCTCATCGCGCGCCTCGACCCCGACTACAGTGCCATCCAGCCGGGCCGGATCCGGGACCGGAGCCGCGACGGACCAGGGCGGGGGACGCGGTGGAGCTGCGCGGCGACGCAGGGGCGGCTCGGCGGAGCTCGGCGGCGGGGGGGCTGGGATTGGAGCACCCGGGCCTCGCGTGAGCGCCCTCCCCGGACTGCCACCGCTGGTCACCGTGCCGTGGCGGGTCAGAACGACATCAACAACCCCCTCCCCCTCCCCCACACCACACTCCGGCTCAGCGCGGGCCAGACACCCCCTCGCAGACAGGCCCCACCCCCACCGCCGCAGCCGCAGCCGCCCCCGCCGGCCGTAGGCAAACACTTACATGTCACGGGGACAAAGTGACACGAGAGAATGCGCTCCGCGATTGCGCGCGTTCTTCGAAATTGGTGTACAGAGAAATTCGGCGACTGGCAGGTACACCGTGGTTCAAATCCTGTCGGCTCTCCGCTTTTTCACACTTTTTTTTTCCCCGGCTGCAGGCCGACGGGGCACAAGTAGACGGTTAGCGTTTTTGTCGTTGAGGTGTACAGCTCGGCACGGCTCGTGTGATGCGCTCACAGAGCTCGGCTCAGCTCCCGTGTATGCATGGGTGTTTGTGTGTCGCTCGCGGCAAGTGGCGCGTGCATACACACACACACACACACACACACACTGCTGTAAATAATCAATCCCGTCGCATGCCGTGGTATCCACAGCCATTAGCTGCCCTGACCTGCCTCAGCACCTGTGTGTGTGTGTGTGTGTGTGTGTGTGTGTGTGTGTGTTGCTCCACCCCTCCCCCTTCCGCACCCAGTTTTCCATACTGCGGAGCGAGCAATCGGGACAGACAAACAACACCGCCTCGCTGCGCCGTGCTTCGACACTGGCTGCCACGCGAACCGGGCAAATAACGGAGACGTGTCGGTTCGGTATAAAAAGTCAGCGAGGTTTATTGAGGATGCTGCTAAGGTTCCGGGTGTAGGTCGGTCTAGCAGTCCTGCTTGGTGGGCTTGAAGGCCTTCCTGTTGAGGCCCGCCGCCTTGATGGCGTTCTCCACCTCGACCTTGGAGACATCGTCGAGCACGGGGGAGCGGCTGAGGATCCAGGCGGACTCTGTAACGGCGTCGAGGACGTGGGTGAGACAAGGTCGGGGGCACGGCGCGGTGTTCGCGGCGCGGGACCTGCCGGGTAGGCCGGCCCGCAGACCCGTGCACGGGGACGCGGACGTGGACGTACCGAACTTGATGAGGCCGGCGAGGTCGGTGCAGGAGTAGACGACCGAGTAAGTTTCGTAGTCGGTGGCCAAGACCCAGTAGTTGGCCTGGCGCTTGCCGAAGATCGGGACCTGGAAAGTGACCAGCAGCTCGGCGTCGCCGTTCTCGCTGGTGACCTCGGCGTAGCCCTCCTGCGTGATGTCGTTGCCCAGCCAGAACCTCATGGCGTTCTTGACGTGCACCTTGCCGTCTTTCTGGAGCGAGTATTCGGCGGTGGAGCACTTGCCGCCCAGCTCCCAGATCTGGGAGTAGGCCTCGACCTCGTACCACCTGCCGGTGTACTGTGGGCACGGCAGCAGGCAGAAGCGTCAGACGCTGTCGCCGTCCTAACCAGCCGCGGCTCCCCGCCAGGCGAGACTCACCCAGTGGACGTTAAAGTGCTTCTTGATGACGGTGGGCGCCTTGGGGCAGGCGCCGGGGCTGATGTCGAAGGCGAGGCCCTGGCCGGCCAGGCACAGGCAGACGAGGAGGGCGGCGGCGGCGGCGGCGGCGTGCATGTTGCTGTCGGCGGCGGGGGACGACTGTGTCCCGACTAGTGCACCCCGTCCCTTTTATTCGCCTCCGCAAGTGCAGAATCTGGCCGTTACGAAACAGAGCGCGGCCCTGCAGTTCAAGTGGCCCTTTCGACGTCGGCGACACTCGTTATATAACGAGAGAAGTTTGGAACCCGCTGAAGAGGGCGCTTCTAGAACATCCCGGTACCCGCGACGTCACACGGCACCGCGGGCCTCAAGTGACAGCTGCAAAGACGGTCGGGAAAATACGGGAAAATGTCGAAATAAAAAGGGACTCAGAAAACGCGGGAGGCGATCCCGCGAACGCGGCTCGACGTTGCCTGTCCCAGGCCTCTCTAAATCACCTCGCATGTAAAGTCGACGCCAAACTTGACAAATGAGGGCAAGACAAGTGAAAAACAAACAAGTCCGTAATGTGGCCAAAGTGGTTTAGGTGTTAGTGGAACCTGCAACGTTTTGGTACCAAAAACGTTCGTGACTGGAGCCACTCGTACGCGGCGGTAAACAAACAAACTGATTTTCCAATAATGAAGTGAAACGGCAACAAAATTCCGTAGCCGAAGTCTTGGTTATTGATTGCTCAATGTCGCACCGATTAGAGCCCGGCTATCAGACCCACTCGAATGAGTCAATTTTTAATTTTTCATCAAGGGTCGGCTCGGCTGAGGCGGAGCAGGCGGAGGGGTTAGTGCGAACATCCTGCCCAATATTGACTGACTCCCTCTCTTTTTTTTTTTACCCCTCTTTCATTCGCGTTCGTCATACGAGTACGACGGGCACGGGCGGGATGTGAGATCATGCAGACTTCCTGCTCTCCCTCCCTCTCTCTTTCTCTCTCTCTCCCTTCCTTCCTCCCTCCCTCCCTCCCCTCCCCGCTCGGACAGTGTGAGCTGGCCGCTGCCGCGGCCACCACGCTCGCTGCAACGTGACTTGGAGCCGCGGGCCGGCCGCGGCGTGGCCCCACACCCGCCCAGCCTAACGATAACGGGTTCGGAGTGCCGGTCCCACCGCACCGCCCGCGGAGCCCAGCCCCGTGCCGCCCACTCCAAACGTGCTGTTTTCGCACCCAAGTCAATAGTGCCCTGAATTAAATCGAGCGGTGGCGGAGGCACGGCTTTTTTTCTGTGTCTGTACTTTGTATGTGTGTGGCTGTGTGTGTTCAGCACGGATCTCTGTCTCTCTCTGCCTCTCTCTATCTCCCCCATCTTTCTCTCTCCCTCTCACGCTCTCTCTATCCCCCCCCCTCTCTCTCTCTCTCTCTCTCTCTCTCGCCCCCTTTCCCTAATAGAATCGACGCTGATATCCACATTCGGGGCAGGGTGGTGGCACGCCCGCGAGTATGGATATGAATCAGAATATTGATTCCCTGTTTATTCGCGGATTTGAGTGACGGCCGCCCGGACGACGCCG
The DNA here is from genome assembly GCA_026979955.1 of Megalurothrips usitatus. Taxonomy (NCBI): domain Eukaryota; kingdom Metazoa; phylum Arthropoda; class Insecta; order Thysanoptera; family Thripidae; genus Megalurothrips; species Megalurothrips usitatus. The sequence goes on from CM049598.1 coordinate 5,626,299, forward strand.
GCGGTGGTGGGGGCTCTGGAGGGGGGGGGGGCAGCGGCTGCCAACTTTGCTGACAGCTTTCCATTCTGTCGTGTGACACTGTTTTAATTTCTGCTTCCGCCGTCGGCCGATGTCATGATTCGGACCAATCCGTCGTGTTGTTGTTGACGTGTCGGGGCCGGGGGGGGGGGGGGGGGGGGGGGTCGTGGCTCGAGGACACGAGTCGGGCGGGAGGGCCGGAGGCCGCCGCCCCCGCACCGGACGCTCCCACTGGCCACGGAAACTACACGGCGGCTACTGCAGCTTCTCAGTGTAGTCGACACTTGAGACCGGCTGCGGCGGGGGGTGGTCTGTGCGGGAGCGCGAGGGAGAGGGGGAGCTGGCAGTGCGGGGACGTACGAGAGTGAGAGTGAGACAGGGCGAGGATGCTGCCGCCGCTGCACCCTTGCGAGGGCCCCTCGCGCCGCCGCCGCCGTCCCCCCGCCGCCCGCCCCGCCGCCCGCCCGCCCGGCCCTTGGAGGCAGACGGGAGTATTGACCTTGGATGACCCTGAACTTGCCCGCTGCAGAGGAGAGCCGCGCCGTGCCGCCACCTGGCGGGCGTGCGCTCAACTACCCGGCGCGCGGCCCCAGGCCCCGCGCACCCGGGTGCCGCCACCCCCCGCGAGAGGGCGCCTCCGGCGCTGCCGCCGACGCCGCCGGCCGCTCCGGAGCCGCGGCTTTTCGGAACAAAGAAAAAGTTGCCCGTAAGCGAGAGAAGAACGCCCCCGCCCGCTTTTGCGTCGTCCGTTGCGAACGAACGCCTCGCGAAACGGAGGCGGCGCGGTCCGCGTGGCCGTGGCGGCGCTAAGCGGCAGCCGAGGCCGCCGCACAGCTTCCTCCGCTATTCCTTTGTTCGCGGAGAGTTGCGTCCACGCCGGCCGCCCCCCACGGCGTCGCCAGGCTCCTCCGCCGGGGGCCCTTACGGTCGCCTCCGGTCGCCTCCGGTCGCCTCCGATCGCCTCCGTTCGCCTCCGGTGGCCTCCTTACGTCCCGCCGCGTCCGCCCCCCTGATCCCGCCTCCGGGCCGCTTTGTGCGGCGGACGCGTTGGCAGCCCTGCTCACACCCCCGGCAGCCCCCTGGAGCCGCCCCCCACCCCCTACCACCACACCCCGGAGCTCCCTGGAGCAGCACGCGGAAGGCCACCAGAGAGCCGAGCTCGGCTTAACATATCCTGCAGCAGACCAATCCGCTCTCGACGCTCTGGCCGCGTGTGTGTGCGTGTGTGTGTGCGTGTATGGTGCGTGTTAGGCCAGAATGGTTGACGCCTTTGGCCCCTTTGTGTAATCCTTTCGGTCCTGCATCGATCAAAGTCGAAAGCAATTTCGTGATGTGATGCACGCCCCGCCCCCTCACACATGCACACACACACGCACACACACGCACACACACACGGTACACGCCTGTGCTGCTGCGCCGCTCGCCGCCACTCCCCTCTCCTTTCGGCAGGAGACTGATGGCGGTCGAGCCCCGTGTGGTACGTTCGCCTAATGCGGTGTGGTGTGGGAATGGTGCGAGTCCGCGGAACTGAGCGCTCTCTCTCTCTCTCTCTCTCTCTCTCTCTCTCTCTCTCTCTCTCTATGTCTCTCTGTCTCTCTGTCTCTCTCTCTCTCTCTCTCTCTCTCTCTCTCCGACCAAGACATACGGCACTTCCGCTAGACGACGTCTTGCTGTTCCGCTCCCCATCCATTTTTTTTTTAAATTCTGGGACGCTTCCCCTGAAAAATTCTCTAAAAAATTTCTGGACTATAGAAACCCTAGCTCCGCAGCTCCGCCGCTGCGCCGCTGGGCCCCGGCCGGCGGGCCGGGCTGTGTGACACGTCGGGGCCACGCCACACTCTGGACTCGGGGAGCGGAGGCCGAGGCCGCCGAGGTATAGAGGAGCGCGGAGGGCGGCATGACGGGCCGGTCCGGCACATGGGGGGTGTTGTAGTTCCCTGGGGGCGGCCTGGACCCGGAGCCCCGCCGGCTCCGATCCCAAGTCCGGGCCGCCGCCGCCGAGGCTACTGCTGCTGCTGCCGCGGCCGCGGCGACGGCGGCGTCCGGCATTCTCTTTGATGTCTGACGTGCAGACGCCATGGCGTCGGCTCCCGACTGCTTTCTGGTCTCTGCGCTCTCAGTCCCCCCCCCCCTCTCTCTCTCTCTCTCTGCCCCCGCCACCTCCCTCGGGTGTCGAGCAGCGTGGATTCGCGAAAGAGATAGTGTGTGTGTGTGTGAGAGTGAGAGAGAGAGAGAGAGCACTGCTGAATGATCGACTCGACCACCATTAAGAGGCGGTGGGGTAGGGGGGGGGGGGGGGATCTGGCTTCCATCGGAGAGCTAAATAAGCTAGTAAGTGCTGTGGGGACAGACGCTGCCGCCGCCCCCTAGAGACGCTGCAGCTGCCGCCACGACACTACGACTATCGAAAGTTTTAACCGTCTTGCAAATCCTCCGGCTTTCCTCCTCCTCTCCCCTCCCCTCTCCGTCCCCGCAGCAGCGGCCCTCAACACCCCGAGATTTGGAGGGGTTGGGAGCGTAAGGGATGACAGCACAGACAAGGGGGGCGGGGGCGGCGGGGGCGGCGGGCTGTTTGATTGCTTGAGCAACTCGTGGCATCCGCGTTGCCATAACAACTCATCGGCCGGGGCGGCCGGGGTGTCTGTGGTGGGGAGGGGCGAGTGGGGTAGCGGCGCGCGGGAGGTGAAGGGGTGGGGAGGGAAGGGGGAGAGAACCCGCAAAGTTTCCACATTATTATCAGCAGGGTGGTTCTTTTGTCTTACCAAACAGAATCCTTTGCATCCATCTTTGTTCCCCTGCCGCTCTGAGCCCCAATAGCCTTAACCCTTCCGCACCCCCCGCTCTCTCTCTCTCTCTCTCTCTCTCTCTCTCTCTCTGTCTGTCCTTCTGTCTGTCTCTCTCTCTCTCTCACGGACACACACACACACACACAAACACGCGCGCGCACGCGCCGTGGGGATGAACCACGTAGTTTTCCAGGGGATGGGGAAAGTCTGTGACCAGGGTCACGGCCGGGTCACGGCTGTGCCGACACGCCGCTCCGGCTGCTTGCGGGGCACCTCACCGCTTCCAGTCTTGTAGACACTCTCCAGTCACTCTCCAGTCACTCTCCAGTTAAGACACCCCGCTGCAAGTTTGTCACACGGTGTGTCGGCGTGCAGCGAGGCCAGCGGTACTTTTCCTCCGCCCGCGGCTCCCGCGGCCGGACCGCCGGCATACCGCGGCCGCCCCCCGCCGGGCCGCGGCCCCATCCGCCGGACCGCCCGCGCCTGCCAGTGCGAGCCGCGCCCCCGCGAATCGAACCCGACCTTCGCGCCGCGGGTCCGCGTCCCGGAAACTTGTGAAAATACCGGCCGCGATGCGTCCCCGCGCGGCCGCCGCGCTGCTGTTGGGGGCCGTCGCCGGCGTGCTGCTGGCCGCCGTCGTCGAGGCCGCCGCCGCCGAGCGGACCTACCCCAGCTTCAGGAGCTACTTGGAGTCGGTGCGCCGCGTGTCGCCGTCCACGGCACGGCGGCGCGGTCCGCCGTCGGGGGCGGCGGACGTCCACGACGGTGGTGATGGCGGCGGCCGAGTCGGACAAGTTAAGGCAGCCTCGGCCTCCCCGGGGACGGCGGCGGCGGCGGCGGCGGCGACAACCAGCTCGGAGACATCGCGGCCGAAACTGGCAAAGTTGGAGAAATCACGGGGCGTGGTCGGGAAAGAACCGCGAGCAGGCGCGAAGAACAGCGGGCCCTTAACTCACGGCCCGGCCCCGCAGCCCCGGGGGCGGGGGCTGCTCGACTGGGCGCGCCTCGGCGGGGACCCCGAGGAGTGGGACTTTGTGGTGGTCGGCGGCGGCACGGCGGGGGCGGTGCTCGCCAGCCGGCTGTCGGAGGAGCCGTCCTGGACGGTGCTGCTGCTGGAGGCCGGCGGCGAGGAGGAGCCCGCCTCCCGGGTGAGTGCTGGCGGCGCTGGCGGCGCTGGCGGCGCGGCGCGGCGGACTTCCTCATCGTCGTCATCCCCTCCGCCTCCCGCTCCCACAGGTGCCGTTCCACGTCACGGACGTGCTGACCCAGCGTCGGGAGCAGGTGTGGCCGTTCTCCAGCGAGCCGCACGAGTGAGTAGAGCACCTCCCCCAGCAGCGGTAGCAGTGACGCTGCCCTGCCTGTGATGCACCAGGTGCGAAAACAGGGATCGAAGTGACCTCCGGATGCTCGTTTTCGAATTTTTTTTAGCTTTCTAGTCCCGGAATTCTCATTTTCTCTCTCAAGAAACACTTAAAATGTTTTTCTTAATTCGAAATATTTAGAAAGTGTCCGAAATTTTTGGGTCTCCTAGTCGAAGTAGTATCCGGAAGGAATATTGTTTCTGTGCCGTCCCGTGTCGCAGCGCGGCCTGCCGTGGCCTGCGCCGCCGCCGCTGCCCGCTGCCCCGCGGCCGGGGGCTCGGGGGGACGTCTGCCGTGGGCTACATGCTGCGGACGCGGCCGCCCGCCGCCGACCTCCGCCGCTGGCCCCGCGGCGCCGACGCCGACTGGGGACCGGAGGAGGCGCTGCGCTACTTCAAGAAGGTGAGGGCGAGGTCAAGGGGGGGGGGGGGGGAGAGATCGCGGGTTCGAATACCAAGCCGAAGGCCTACTTCCCCCGTTCACGTCACGCCCGCAGGCCGAGGACCAGCAGACGGCGGACCGGTGGCCCGGGAGCGCCCACGCCACGGGCGGCCCCGTGCCCGTCACGGACGGTCCCTTCTACACGCCGCTATCCGCCGCCTTCCTCGAGGCGGCCGCCTGGCTCGGCTACCGCGTGCACCGCGGCGACAACGGCACCGTCAGCGGCTTCAGCCGGCTCCAGGTAGCCGCCGACGAGCACGACGACGACGGCGGCGGCGACCTCTCGCGCGACTATCTCCCCTCTGGGACGGTCAAGCTCCTGACGCCCTGCTCGGTGTTGCAGGCGACGCTGAGGGACGGCGGGCGGTGCAGCGCCGCCTGCGCCTACCTGCCGCCGGCCGTCCGCGCCCGCCCCAACCTGCGCGTCGAACCGGGGGCGGCGGTGACGCGGGTGCTGTGGCGCGGCGAGGGCCGCGCGGCCGGCGTCGAGGTGCGGCCGGGGCTCCTGTCCGGCGGGCGGGTGGTGCGCGCGCGCAGGGAGGTGCTGCTGGCCGCGGGCGCCGTCGGCTCGCCGCATCTCCTCATGCTGTCCGGCGTCGGCCCGCGGGCCCACCTCGAGGTCAGAGCCGGTCGCCGACCGTCTTTGTCTTGCCGGCGCGCGCCAAGTTTAAAATGAGAACTTATCTCATTTCCGCGCGGGCAGCTCCCTCCTCCTCCCCCCCGCCAGGGCTCTGCCGCGGGGCTCTGAGCTCCGGGTCTGGGCTCTGGATGGAACAGGTCTGTCGGACGGCCTTCTTTCGCCCGCTCGCTTTCTCATCTCGCCTTCCGTCCTGTCCGCCCCGCTCTGTTCGTGTTCGAACGCGCACCTGTCTCTCTCTCTCTCCCCCCCCCCCTCCCCGTCTCTTTCTTCTTTCATCCCCTGCTTTTCACCTTCTCTCTCTCTCTCTCTCTCTCTCTCTCTCTCTCTCTCTCTCTCTCTCTCCCTCTCTTGTTGATGTGCCGCCCGCTGCAAACAATACGCGTTCCCAGCAGCATCGGCACGCGGCACAAGCGGACAATGCAAAGGCACCGGGGCTCGCCGTGGCATTGAAAGATTTCTCTTATTATTATTTTCCCCCCTTTTTCGCAATTTCCCCCGTCACAAAAGGTACAAGCAGAGCCCTTCCACAATCTGCACAGGTGCTTAATTGGATATTGATCCCGATCCCACGGTGGCGCCGGCCGCGCGGGTACGGGCAGCCGCGAACCACACGCGGAACAAATTAATATTTTCTTTTAAAAAAAAAGCGAGAACTTGGAATTGACGTAAACAAATACGAGTACATGCTTTACTGTACTGCGTTCGACAGAGCGTGGGCGTTGCCGTGGTGCGGGACCTCCCCGTCGGGCAGAACCTCCAGGACCACGTCGGCGTGGGCGGGCTGACGTGGACGCTGCACCCGGGCGCCGACGGCGAGCATGCGGCCGCGGGTGCGGGCCTGGTGGACGCGGCCGTGCGGACGGCGGCCAACGCCTGGGAGTGGCTGCGGCACGGCCGAGGGCCCCTGGCCGCCCTGGTGGGCGGGGAGGCCGCCGGCTTCCTCAGCTCCGGCCACGAGCCTCTGGACGAGCACGGTCAGTTTATATCACCCGTCCCCTTATGTTGCCAACCCTGTTTTGTTTTTGAGTTTTTTTTTATCGTCCGAAAAAAAGGGCACAAAAAAATGGCCCGCTTTTCTGATCATTCCGTTCCATCTTTCTGTAAACATGCGCCGACCGCGTGCCACCTGACAGATGACAGCCCGAACGTGGCGCTCGTCTTCACCCCCGCCTCCCCCGCCTCGCTGCCGGGGCTGGCGGCCGCGCACGGCCTCGGCGACGTCCTCTATGACACCGTGTTCGCCCCCCTGGCCGGCAACCAGACCTTCACCATCACGCCGATGGGTGAGTGCGACTCTCTCTCTCTCATTCTCTCCCCCCCCCCCCTCTCTCTCTCTCTCTCTCTCTGCCAGACTCCCCACGGCCCTACGGCCCCCGCTGCTTGCTCCCCCCCGTCATCTTTGTCTCCTTTCACACGATACATCAGCTGCCGCTGCTATTCTATTCCCTCTCCCTCTCGCTCTCGTCAGGTGGGCCCCGTGTGAGTTCGACCCCAACACACGCACACACACACACACACACACACACACACACGCACACACACACACGCACACGTAGGCCGCCTTTGATGGCACACCCTCCCCTGCGTCCCCTGCCCCCTTTGCCCCTGCTATGAAGCTGCGCCCCCGAAGGGCGAACGGGGCGACCAGACCGTCTTAAATCGCCTAACGTAATTTACGTCCCCCTGGATGGGGGCGGCGGTGGGGGCTGCACGTATGCCCACGCCGCCCGGGCCCGAGCCCTGGCAGCTGCGCGTTCGTCGTCGGCTGGGTATGGGGAGGAGGTTGAGGGCTGCGCGCCCTCCCCCCACCACTCTCACCCGCTTACATCTCCCCTCTCTCTCTGCGGCGTGTTCCCAGGCAGAGTCTAACCTGCCGCCGGCCGGAGTTACGGCCAGTAAATGGACAAATTAACCTGACGTTAGGGGCCCAGGGGTGGGGGGGTCCCACCCCCCAGCCCCGCCCCCCCGCAGCGCGGCGCGGTTCTTAGAAGCCGCCACACCTCACCAGCGTCCTCAGGTCCTCAGCTGGGGCCCCGGCTTGAATCGCACCCTCCTCTTCGCGCTGTGCGACCCGGTCCAGTCTTCGTTCTCTGCCCGCTGTTTCTCTCGGACCCCGCGGCCGCGGGCCGTGGACGCGGGACCTCGCCGTCGTCGCCGCCGCCGCCGCGGCAGCGCCCCCCCCCCCTCCTCCCCCGCGGAGCAGCCCCGGAGCAGCCGGAGGCGCCTAACTTTTCCGGTGCCCAGGTTGGCGCGGACGTGCTCGGAATGTGGGCGCCCGGCGGTGCCGCCCCGCGCCGTCTCCCTCGTCCCCACCAACGAGTGCCGCCCGGGCTACCGGGACACCTCGGCTCGGCACCGGGTACTCCACGTGCGGCACCGTTACCCGGGGCACTCGCCCCTCCGTCCGGCCGCGGCTGTTCCCGTCGCACACGGGCTCCCAATCGTCCCTGACCTCGTCGCACACGCAGCGGGCCCGCCTTGCCACACGAGGGCATCTTCTTTTGCGGAACGGGCTGAAAAAACTGAACCCGATGAGACGACCCCCCACGAAGCGTAGGTGGTGCCGGAGGGCCGGAGACGGCTTCGCGGAAGCCCTTGGCAGCGAGGCTCGGAGAACGCTCTCTTACTCTGCTATTTCTTTGCGTTTCGCCCCTCTCGAAATGGACGACTTTCTCTCTCTCTCCCTCTCTCTCTCTCTCTCTCACTCGGGACGCACCCGCTTCCCCTGCTCTGCTATCCTCGGTGATGTTTCGCATCAGTTGCGTAACTAACGCTCTCTCTCTGTCTCTCTCTCTCTCTCTCTCTCTCTCTCCGTTTCACTCTCTACGCCGCCCCTGCCTGCATTCTGTCGTAAACCATTAAGAGCCCTTCAAAGTTTCTGGTGCTGGCGATGTACGTACGCGCTCCGTACTAAAACGCACCTCCCACCGCTACGGCCAACATTTGCTGCACCTCCCCCGCGCCGCCAGCTGCCTGGCCGCCTGCCTGCCCGCCAGCCTTGCCTGCCCGCCCGAGCCCTGCTGAGTCGGCGGCGGCTGCGCTGCTACTACAGGAGGCAGGGCCGGGAACAAAATGGAAGGAAAAGAAAAACACGCGGGGAAAGAAAAAAGGAGAAGGCGGTGAGATGTTTGACGTTCCGCTTCTCGTCTCCTGCGTGCGGGGCGCAGCGGCAGAAGCGGCGGCTTCATGAACCTCGGGGAGGGAAGGCGAGGAGGAAGGAGAAGAAGATGAAGGAAGTCGTTGTGGTGGTGTTGAAGGTGGAGGAGGAGGAGGAGGAGGAGGAGAGGGAGAGGAAGGGGGGGGGGGGGAGAGGAAGAGTCGGGGAGGAGAACCTCAACACAGCAACTTGGATGGTCTGTTATAGCCAGAGAGGGAAGTACGTAGGCAGGTAGTGACAGAGAGAGAGAGAGAGAGAGAGAGAGAGAGAGAGGAAGAGAGAAAAGGCGAATTGTGCGTAGGTGTAAAGGGGTAGCTAAGCGGATGAGGCGGCGGAGCGCAGCCCGAGTCCGGTGGGAGCGAGGCGGATAGCGGCAGGAAGTCAAGTCGATCGAGTTGAGCGTTTGGAAGGTAAACGGAGCAGGATGGGGGCCCGCCGGCAGGGGGTGGGAGGGGGTCGAGGCCGAGAATAGTGCCGGGGGAAATCTGCCGTGATCAAGGAGGCCAGGTAGCCTTCCGGGCCTGGGGCCCGGAGCCTGCAGGGGGCAGGGATTTGCGCAGCACATGCCGGAGCGCCTTTGGAGTGGCACCGCGGCGCCGCCGCCGCCGTGCCCCCGCCCGCCCGCCCGCCCGCCCGCCAGCCAGCCAGCCAGCCGGATCTGGGCAGCGGCAGCCTCTCCCTTTATGCGGCTTCTGTCAACTTACTCCCGCCAATGGGGACGCAGCAGCGGCGCCGCTCCAGCGCTAAACACCGCCGCCCCTACAGGCCCTCCAGGCCCTCCAGAGCCCTCCAGAGCCCTCCAGACGCTACCCCTCCAGCACGGGATTCATTTAAAGCCCTTTTCCGCGCGGGGCCCTCACGGCTCCTCTCTAACGTGTCATGACAACCTCTACTGAAAGCGGACTATCATTTTAGTGTTTGTGTTTCAAACGTCGGAGATATCTTTCCGGGTTGTGCATTATTTTTACGAGGGCGTGACGGCACTAACAAAAAGTAAAAGGAAAGATTTTCCCGTTCTCTGGCTCTCTGACTAACAGGGGGTGGGTACGCAAGTTACACAAGCACAGAACGTGCCCCGGCTGCCTGTCATGCGCCAGGTACGTCCCGGGCGCCCTGTCTCCCCCGAGGAGGGCGTCTCCCGGGCACTCGTCCGCAGCCACTGTCAGCGTCAGGTGCCAGCCGAGGCCGGGCTACGTTACCCGGAACAGTCTCTCTCTCTCTCTCTCTCTCTCTCTCTCTCTCTCTCTCTCTCTCCCTCTCTCTCTCGCTCTCTCGCTGCCCACAGTTCTGCACCCGGCGTCCCGGGGCCGGCTGACGCTGCGCTCCAAGGACCCGTCGGCGCCGCCCGTGCTGCAGCCGGGGTACCTGACGCACCCGCAGGACGTGGCCGTGGCCCTGGAGGGCGTCCGCGTGGCCCTGCACCTCGGCGACGCGCCGCCGCTGCGCCGCCGCGGCGCGCGACTCCTCACCACGCCGACGCCCGGCTGCGAGCAGCACCCCTTCGCCACCACGGCCTACTGGGAGTGCCAGCTGCGCACCTACACCGTGCCCGGACACAACCTCGTAAACTCATTTCCATGAATATTTTCTTCTTCTTTTTTTTTGTGGAAAGGAGCGGATGTGAAACAAAAATTTTTCTGTTGCCAGGTTGGCACGTGCAGGATGGGGTACGACGCGGGCTCCGTGGTGGACGGCCGCCTCCGCGTCCGGGGCACGGCCGGGCTGCGCGTCGTGGACGCCTCCGTCGTGCCGGCGCCGCCCGCCGCCTACCTCGAGTCGGTCGTCACCATGCTGGCCGAGAAGGCCGCCGACCTGGTCAAGCAGGACTGGGGGGTGTACCGGCCGCCGCCGCCGCCCCCGCCGCCGCCGGCGTCGCCGGAGGCCGACCCCTTCCTCGGCACGACGGCCGCCCCGACCGCCGCCACCGCCGCCGCCGGCACTTCCCCGACGGGGGCAGCTTCAACTTCTTCCGGCACGGCGACGCCCGATCAAACAGGCGCCTCGGCAGCCGGACCCGCACAGCCAACAGTGGCCGGCATCAGCAGCGGCAGCAGCGGGGCCTCGAGTGCCCTCCTCGACAGCAAGGCAACTTTCAATAAGCCGGCAGCCGGCAGCGGCGGCAGCGCCGGCCCCGGGACCACCCCGTCTCCTCCCCCGGCCGGGTACTACCGTGAGCCGCGAGCCCGACTGTAGTTCCACCAGTCGGCCAGCTGGGCTGCACTGACAAGGAATACGCCTGATGATTTATCTTGACAAACATCAGGGTCCGGATGTTGTATTTCTGTTTATTTTCTTTTAATGCACGGATGCCGAGGTTTTTTACTCTTCCTGACCGGCGCGCTGTACTGATACACGCTCGCCTTGCCTCTAACTACTACGTCTTCCGACGTCGGCGCCGCCCGCCCGGACGGACTCCGCAAACGGTTCGCATTCCGCCCCAAACTACTCGCAGCCCCCGGGGCCGCGGGCCGGGGCGGGGCAGGGACGGGGAACAACAACTGTAGCCGAACGGCGACAGCCGGCGACAGTCCGACGGCCTAACTGCGCCGCCTGACTCGGGGGGGTTAATTCTCCAGACCGGCGGCGCGGCGGCGGCGGCGGTACTGCGATGCCAGACGTGCTGCTGGAGGGGCAAAGAAGACAAAAACTCCACAGCGAAAACAGGGAGCGAGTGAGAGGGGGAAAAAACAAAGAGCGGCGGCGGCGGCGGGAAACACTTTGGACTTGACCTCCGACGACCGTAGACATTCGCGTCGCCTCCGGACTCCGGGCTCCGACTCGGCTTTGTGGGGGCCGCTGGAGTGGCGGTGCAGTCCGGAGCCGCCCAAACATGCAGCTCTGTAATTACTTCTGAGTTCCACTCTCTGCTTGCGACGACAACGACACCGCTGCCGAACCAACGGCCGCTGTTTCTCCCCCCCCCCCCCCCCCGGGGGCGCGGCCGCGGCGGTCCACTGACGTCGGCCGCCATCAGCACGCTGTGAAACCGAGAGCGGGGGGAGCACCTTATTTTGGTCGCGATGGAGACGGCCGGGGACACCGCGGCCGCGAGCCGTGGGCTGCTCTGTACGGCGGGCTGCGGCGCCACAGTACAGCCGGTGCAGCGGGAGGAGGAGGAGGAGGAGGAGGAGGAGGAGGAGGAGGAGGAGGAGGAGGAGGAGGAGGAGGAGGAGGAGAGGAGGATAGCGGCGTGATTTAATCGCCAGTCATTCATCAGCCTTCCCCCCGCCCCCTCCGCACCCCGGGGCACCGGCCGGCCACGGCCCCTGCCGACGCGCCATCTCTCTCTCCGCACGCCGTCCCTCCTCTCTCTCTCTCTCTCTCTCTCTCTCTCTCTCTCTCTCTCTCTCTCTCTCTCTCTCTCCCTCTCTCTTCTTTTTCAACACCATTCACCCGCCACGCCACACCCTCTGCAGCAAATGAATACGACCGGGCCAAGTTAAGTAGATCATATTTCAAGGGAAGGTGCAGGCGGCCGAGCCGGCGCTGCTGGCGCCCCCCCCCCTTCCTGGTGCCGCCCCTGGCCCCCCCCCCCCCGCAGCGCACAACGCGGCGCTAATCGGGGCCGCCCCCCCGCGGGGCCTCCTCCGGGAACGCGAGAGCAACACGCGCACCGGAGCGGATAGCTTCGCGAGTACGCTTCGCCGCTCCGCTTCGTGTAACTTTGAAGTCGTCGAAGGTGACGGGCGGCGCTGGTACTTGGCGTCGTCGGATCGCCTGCTCCTCAAGGAGTCGGCTCGTCGGCGCCGAAGGGAGGAGGGGGAGGGGAGGAGGGGGAGGAGTGATGCTGGGATGGGATTGGCGGGGGGCGCCGCTGCTGCCGGTGATGCCGCTCCAGGTTGATGGATTGTGGCGAAGACGTCGTGCCGCGTGTTGTGCGGCCAGTCAATTCATCCGGGAGCAGAGGAAAGAGGCGGGGAGAGGAGGAAGAGAGGGGAGGGGGAGGTGGGTGCGAGCCCGCAGTGCGGGCGGAGGCGCGCACATACGGGCAGCACCTGAAGCGCCCGGCAGCCGGCGGGTAGGCCGTCCCGCCGAGCAGCCGCGCTGAGCGGTCGGCCTACCCAGTCAGGCGTCCGCCGCATGCGGGGCGATGCGCCGTGGAGACGCTCGCCTCCTCCCCCGCCTCCTCCGCCACCTCCTCCCCCGCCTCCTCCCCCGCCTCCGCCGCCACAATGCCTCCTCCTCCGTGACCCTCTTGCTGATTGAATCGGGCGACAGGTCCGCCCCCCCCCCCCCCCCTGATCCCGGCGGGCGGATGGGGGCCGTGCCGGGCCGTGCCGGGCCTTGTGTGTGCATCGGGGCTTTCGGAGCAATCAGGCCGGACGAAGAGACCTCCCCGCCCTGTGTGCACCTCCGCCGCCCCCGCGCCGCCCCCGCGCCGCCCCCGCGCCGCCCCCGCGCCGCGCCTCCCGGAATGCAAAAAACGGCCTTTCATCACGTCCTTCGCTCCCCCCTCGCTCGCTATCTTGGGGCCTGAATTCACCCCGACACGCAAATTTTATTGCTGTTGGGGGCGGGACGGGACGGGACGGGCAGGCGGGGGTCCCCTGCCGCGATCCTAACCTCGCCGACCAGGCGACTCTCCATGTGTACATCACCGTCCTGCACCTTTTTTTTTCACCATGAAATTTTAAATATCGGGGAGGAGGGTGAAAAAGTTAATTCCCGTGGAATTTTAAATGAACCTCATCAACTTTCAGGGAAGTGCAGGCTGAGTTCCGTTTCGGAACCCGGGACCTCCACTACATTAACCATGCGGCGCGCCCAAGTTTCCGAATATACCAGTTGCTGACCTCGCAGCGGCGGCGGGCGGCCGGCGGCGCCGAGGTGCAGGGCGGCGGCGGCGGCGGCATGCGGCTGGCCAAGCTCCCCTGCTCCTTGGCCGTCCTCCCGGACACCCCGCTAGTGAGGGCGAGGCCGGGCCGCGCCGCCCCGAAGCTATGAATATGATGATGTCACCGCATACCTCGGGCCCGAGGGCCGAGGGCCGGGGGCCAGGCGGCAGGCCGGCAGGGGCGGGGCCGGCCAGGGAGGGCGGAAGTCGATCCCAAACTGGTACCGGACAAACTTTGATGGGAAGTGAAGTGCCGTGCCGCTCCCCTGCTGCCGAGCCAGGGGAGCCTCCGTCCCCCCCCCCCCCCCCACACGGAGGCTACCGCCCGTGTGCGCGCACAGAATCAGGATTCCGGTCGGGAATAAAGCAGAGCGATTTTCCCTGGAGCTGCGGGGGCGTCGCAGGAGCCGTCTGAACCGTTCCTGCCGACGCGGGGAGGGGGCGGGGGGGGGGGGGGGGGGGGGGGGGGGCTGGCGGTGAGCGGGGCGGATACGACGTGCACTCGGTCCCCTGTTGGTTCATTTAGTTTACCCCGCCCCGCGCGCCCGACTCGCCGGGGCTGGGCGGCCCGGACCGCTTTAGGGTGTTAATCACTCAGTGCTGTCTGTTGCCGCGGCGCGCCCCCGCCGGGGCCCCCGCCGGGGCACCGTGTTCTCCGGAGACTTTATACGCACCTCCCCGCTCGGCGCGGCCCTGCCGGCCCTCCCTGCCTTTTCCCTCCCCTCCCCGCGCTGCCCGAACTCCTAATATTTTAAGCCCGGCCGCCCGCGGGGCAAAACAAATTGAATGGGTACTTTTGTCCCAGAAATACCTACCCCCTCCCCGGCCCGACGCGGAATCCGCCCCGGCACAGGACTGCCTCTGTCGTCCATACTAATTCATTTGAAAATCCAAAACGCAAAATATTGATGAAAAATTACAGGTTTAGGGCGCAGTGACTTCGGATCAAACCTTGCGGTTTCGTCGTAGCTTTGCATTTCGTGGAGGCTTTCTTCCTCTTTCCTCCGGCATGCCACACCTTGATCCCCATGGGCTCGTCGTTCATCTTCCTGCCCCGTACGCCCCACCTGGTCGGCCCCCGCGCCCCCCGCGGCCCCTGCCGCCCCTGAGACTTCCCCTTCCTCCCTTCGTGCATGTAAATAATTTCTTACGAGGCACGGCCGGCGCCGCTGAGCCGCAGGGGGTCTTATATGACTACATTAAGCAGTTGGGCCTCACCTGTCCCCCCCCCACCACCACCACCACCTGTAACCTCACTTCTGACGGCGGTGAGCGATCACCAAAGACTCCCGCCGCGAGCCACCTGTGCGAGTCTCCAGGGGAGTACTTTCATTTCAAACATATTGGAAAGGTCCACTCCGGCGCCGGGGATGATCCGAATACGAAGCCGTCGTCCGTCTCACTCCCGCCGCCGCCGCGCCGCCTCGCTCCGTCTCACTCTAGTCACCGCCTATCATCGCCGCCGCCGGACTCTTGTGGGCGGCCCGGGACGGCGGCGGACCCTGGGCGAGGAGGGGAGGGCCGGGCAGGGTCGGTAGGGCCGGGAGGGCCGGAGGGCCCCCTTTGTGCGGGAGTCTATGGGGCACCGTGGCGCCGCGTAGCGCCTCCCACGTGAACTACATAAGTAAGAGGCTGCGGGCGGCAACAGACAACCCCAGCCCCCCTGGCCCCGCTGGCGGACCACGGCGGCCACGGCACGGACAGCATCACCAGCCCCACTCTCAGCCTTATGGAGGCCCGAGACGTGGGCTGCAGGCAGAGGAGTGAGTGGGGCTGGAGAGTGCGAGAGAGAGAGAGAGAGAGAGAGAGAGAGAGAGGTGCGCGAGCAGCAAAAGCAGCAGAAAAGTGCGCAGTAGAGAGCAGAGGGGGGGGCTAGGAATAGAGCGTGCGGGGCGGAGGGACAGGTGTCGCCTTTCGGCCCGGATCTGCCTCCACCTCCGCCTCCGCCTCCGCCTCCGCCTCCGCGCCGTCCTGCCCCGTCCCGTCCCGTCCCGTCCCGTCCTCTCGGATGACGCTAACCGCCCAGCGCCGCCGAGCCGAACCCGACGCCAAGACGTTCTCGATCGGGACCGTGCGAGAATTACGGGCGACAGGCGAAATCCGTTTGCGTTGGAGCGAATCGGAAAAGATCCGCGGCGGTGCTGCTCGCGGGGTCAGGGGGGGCCGGGGTCTTCTCTCTCTCTCTCTCTCTCACTCTCTCTCTCTCTTTCCCTCTCTCTCCCACCACGTGCCCCCTCATACATCCCACACCATCCTGTTTTCCTTGTCTGACCGTGTGAGTGTTATTAACCGGAGCGTGTGTGCCAAAAAATAAGAGAGAGAGAGAGAGAGAGAGAGAGAGAGAGAGAGAGAGAGAGAGGGAGGGAGAGAGGACGAGCGTGGGTCCGCCATCACCAGCGGCCCCCGGACAGCGGCGTCGTATCACGGCAGGCGTGTGATCACCCAGCGGAGGACGCCGTGGTACACAGCGACGCCTATGTGGGGCTTAACCAAGTTTGGTATGTGTGCGGAAGGAGGGGGAGGGGGAGGGGGAGGGGGTGGGGGGCGAATAGCAATGCGAATGTGTGGGGAGAATGGTGTAAGAGAGGCGGCGCGGGCCACCGGTTACGGCGGCGGTGCCGGGGGCGGTGCCGGGGGCGGTGCCCGAGGAGGGAGTAAGGGCGACACCGAGCGAGGCGAGGTGTGGAGCCAGCCCCTCATATCCATATCTCTGAGTTTGTGTGCCGGCGTGCCGCCGCCGCCGCCGCCGCCGCCGCCGCCGCCGCGAGCCCGGCCCGGCGGCGGCACGCCTCGCAAACACATTCGCGTGCTGCGTAAGCACTAGAATCAACTCATCTTTCGTAAGCACTTAGTCCCCTCCTCCCTGCGCCTGCTGCTGTGCTGCGGGCAGGAGGAGGAGGAGGAGGAGGTGGAGGAGGACGAGGAGGTGGAGGAGGAGGAGGAGGAGGAGGAGGAGGAGGAGGAGGAGGAGGAGGAGGAGGAGGAGGGCCGCGTCTGCCCCGCAGCACGCCCTACCCACCCGCCCAGTCCAAACGCACGCACCTTCGCGAAACGCGGCCGGGAAGGAGGAAGATTCCAGCGCCTACAACACAATTAGTCAAGGCAGCAGGATGCTGCAGCAGTGGCGCCTGTGCGGAGAAACGAATATGAAGTCGAGTTGTCGCGCTGCGGAGAGCTCCTCGCCTGGTTCGATCTCCAAAAAAAAAAAAAAACATGGTCAAGTATTATTGATTCTGCTCTCGCAGGCGGGGGCGGCAAGGAGCGGATGCAGCAAATGAAGACGAAACAGGCACAGGAGAGGCACCGCAGCTGCCGCAGCTGCCGCAGCTGCCGCAGCTGCCGTGCACCCAGGGGCCCGGGGGTGTCGTCCCCCCTGGCAGGTAGGCGGGGCGGCGGGCACGGCCGGGCGGGACCGGCTCTGTTACACTACTCACACGTACGCGCACTTTCGGCCGGCCCTCTCGACGCGAAAGGCCCGCAAAATGTATTCATGGCCGAGGCCGGGGGCGGGCCCGGGACGGGCCTCGGCCCGCGGCGCCGCGCACGCTGCCGGGGCCGAGGCCCGGCCGGAAGGAGCATAAATTAAACGCCGGTTTAAAGACACCGCGAGCTTTGAATACTGATGCGCCCACGACGGCCAGGGAGGTGAGAGGGGCGGGCGTCACGGGGGGGGGGGGGGGGGGGGGCGTCAACGGGGGGGCCGTCAACGGGGGAGGTGACAGCGGTACGGGCGCATCAGCAAAAACACGCCGAGAAATTCTCTTGATTATCAGCGTTATTCCACTGTCTTGTTTCTCTTGGCTGTTATCGAAGAGGGCTTATAGTGAGGGAAGATACCGAGAATAAGAGAGAGAGAGAGGTAGAGAAACAGAGATAGAAATGTGTATATATATATATATATAATGAGAGAGAGAGAGAGAGAGAGAGAGAGAGAGAGAGAGAGAGGGGGGGGGGGGCAGGACTTATTACTACATCGCATCGCTTGCCGTCTCTTCAGGAGAACGATTCATTTTTCGCCAAACTCGCGTCGGCATCAGTGGGACGTCGATTCCCATTATGCGTCGTCCATTGGTGGGAAACTTTGAGGAGGGAGGCGGCCGCCGTGGCGAGGCTGGGCGGGGCTGGGCTGGGCTGAGGGGAGGAGCACGCCGGGCCTTTGAACCTAATTGCGAAAACATATTTAAGGAGGGCTCCGGTGGGCTTCAGGGACGCCCGTCCCGGTGTGGCGTCCGGGGCCTCGGCCGGGGCTTGGGGGGCCGGGTGCCCCCCCCCCCAGGCCCCTCCCCTTTGAAGTGGATCGCCGCCCGTGGCAGCCATACCGGGCTACTCAACCGTGACCCAATATTTCTCTTCTGAGCGGCGACTCGCCTAAGAGGGCAGCCAAAGGCTGCCGCGCCGCGGTGCAAAAGATGTCGCCATATATTCCAGTGCGAGTGAGAGAGAGAAAGAGAGAGGGTGGGGGGATGGTCAATTCTGAGAGACTGTAACCTCCTTTTGTGGCAACCATTTAATGCATGAGAGAGAGAGAGAGAGAGGGAGAGAACGAGAAGTGTGTCTGCGGTGGGTAACCACACAGAGGCTGCCTGTTCGCCGCTGCCTGTGCAAACATTGCGCCTTGGTCGGTCATGTTGTGTTTCTCTTTCGTAATTTGGGGGCGTTCTGGTGGGCGCCCGGAGAGCGGCGGGGCGGGTGACCACGGGCCGGGCCCTTGCCCCCCTGGCCTTACCTATGGTAATCCCCGGAGCCCTACAAGTTAACGCGTGGCGGCAGCGGCGGAATGGAACTTTTATTTTAAAAATAGTCAACAATAGTGAAGAGATAAAAAAAAACCATGTATGGTCAAACTACTCCGGCCTCCATCATAGACGTCTGACCACAGCCACGCTTTGCGAAAGAAAAAAGACGAAAAAATAGCCGCACAAAAAAATGAACGACATATTTTTTCTCGCATCTGAAAAATTCATCGATATAGGGGTCGGGTTGGATGGTTCTCGTGGTGGACGCAACTAATTGCAGAGAACGGGGGGTTGGCGTGTGTGCTGTTGTCGAACATCAAAGACTGGGACTTAATTAAGCTCTCTCGCTTGCTCACTCGCTTGCTCTCCGGCCTGCTCTCTCGCTCGCTCTCTCGCTCGCTCCCGCCGCTCCTCTCTTGTCTCGCTGCAAACTCGTCTGCAGCGAGAAGAGGCGGAACTTTAAGCAGGTGGCTGCTCCGGCGGCGGCCGCTCAAGCTCTCCGCCTGGGGCCGACTGGCGAGGGGGGCGGGAGGGGAGGGGGGATGCGTCAGTCCCTCCTCCCCCTCCCCCTCCCTTGTGACAACTGCGCAGCGCGCCACTCACACGCGGCGCCAGCCTAGTGTTTCTTATCCTGAAAATTTCGAAAAATCCGTAATATTTCAGAAAAATTCACAATTTTTTTAAATAATTTCTTTGAAAATTTCGGGACTTCATTTTCAAACGATTTAAAAAAAAAAAAATAATTTCGGCACTGTGCGTTTTGGACCGACCCCTCGTATTGATTCGGTTCACCACGATACCAAGAACCCGGAGGAGCCGAGAGACGCATGAATAAGGACCACACCCAGCAGCTCTATTGTGCCGACGTACCCCGGGCGGGGGAGGGGGGGACTCTGCCGCGAGCTGGGACCTCTGGAATTTTTCCCTCTCTTTTGAACTCAGTCACCAACTGCCGTTCCCTCCTTAATTTGTTTCCTGATTCTGCGCAGGAGCACGGTGACAGAGAAAGTGAGAGGGAAGCGAGAGAGAGAGAGAGAGAGAGAGAGAGAGAGAGAGGGGGGGGGGGGGGGGGAGAGGGGTAGGGGAGGTGGGCGGTGGCTCGTGACTTCACCAGATATATGGTACGAAGACTCAGCAAGTTTTAAGGGGGATTGCATCCCAAAGAGGGACACCCCGCGCGGGATGTTTGAACCTCGGCGGCAGGGCTGGTTGGTGGAGGCGGGGGTGGGTTGGGCCTTCATCCCCGGCCCCGCGCTCATCGCATATTGGGTGCATTTGGGGGGCGGGCCGGACTGCAGATAGGACTGTTTAAACTTGCGGTGCGGTGCGGCGTTCCAAAGAAGATCGCTCCCTCCCCTCGCAAGTCCTTCGGGGAGGAGTGGAAGGGGGGGGGGGGGGGTGCCACGGCAGCACAAACACCACAGCAGCAGCAGCAGCAGCAATCTCTGACCAACGGAGGCCTCTGCGGCCTCTCGGCCGGCCAACCCTCTCAAGAGCTTGCGGTCCGCGCGGCCGGCTGTCCGGCGGGGCCGCTGCCGCTGCTGCTACCGCCGCTGCTGCTACCGCCGCTGCTGCTACCGCCGCTGCTGCTACCGCCACTGCTGCGGCCGGTGTGGGCCCCACACTGTGGGAGCCCGGCCGTCAGCAGCGGAAGGGATTTGTAGTCCTTATCGCTGTGATAACAGCACCGGAGGCCGCCGGGGCCAGCCGGGAGCACCGTTGGAGGCGATAAGAGTTGAGTCCTTACAACCCGCCAGGCACGACCCCCCGGGAAATATATATGTATGTATGTGTGTGTGTGTGTGTGTGTGTGCACAATCAGCGCGCGGAACATCACCGCGACTGACGACTGCCCTCTCTACTCGGCAGGGTGTGGCTCCGGGGGGGGGGGGGGGCGGCCGGCACGCCACCAGTGAGTGGCGAGGTCGGCGCGTGGCGAGCTGTGCGGAGCTGAGCGCTTCGCCCCCCGCACACCAATATTTGCCTCGATCGGGATTATATAACTTTTGCAGTAGGGCCGGACCGCCTCCCCCCCCCCTCCCCCTCCCCCGCGAGAGGCGCATCGGCGGCCGTGACGTCGTCGTCGGCCTTCACACCGCATCACCACTGCCAGAGGCTCACTCCGCACCGCACCGGGGCCGACGTGTCTCGTGTTTATCTCGGCCGTGCCGCGGGAAGCGAGCCGGACGCCGCTGCAGGGCGGCCATGCTGTGCCGGAGGCGGCCGGAGGCCAGTCAGCCGGGGGGGGGGGGGGGGGGGGCGGCCAGAGGCAATCTCACCCCCAAGTTCCCTCATTAGCCACGTCGCAGACTGCCAGAGCATCCCTCTCACTCCCCCCTCCCCGTCTCTCTCTCTCTCTCTCTCTATCTATCTATCTATCTATCTCTCTCTCTAAGTCTCTCTCGCCTCGCTGGTACGATTCATTTTTAATTCCTCCGCGAGCTCCGCAGCCTCCCGGCCGCCGGCGCCGACTCCGCCTCGTGGTCCGCTACCTCCGAGGCGCTCCGCTGTAGCAGCGGCAGCGTCAGCGTAGCGTAACACACAAGCCAGCGAGCCGGTCTGTTGAGCGTCCTCAGAGAGAGAGAGAGAGAGAGAGAGAGAGAGAGAGAGAGAGAGAGAGAGAGAGAGAGAAGGGGTGGAAATCGAACGAGGAGAGTGGGGTGGGGGAGCACCGCTGAGCTTGACGCCCGCGAATGCCCGGGTAGGCCGCCCGCTCGACGCGCGTGTGCGGCCGCGGCTCCCCGGCCGGTGGCCGCGGCGGCGGAGGCCGGCGGGGAGGCCCGTACCTGTTGGTTCCCCGCGGCACGGCCGCGGCCCCCTTGAAGGCCACTCCCATTAGCCGACGGCGGGCGGCCTGTGGAGCCTCGCGGCGGCCCCGGCGGCCCCGGCGCTACTTATTTCCCCGGCCCCGCTCGACGCGGCGCCCACTCGAAACCCTCCGATCCGGTTCGGCGTGCGGGGCGGCGGTGCGTCGTATCACGAGCGGTAATTGGCTCTCGGGCCCCCTTGGCACGCACGCGCCGGCGTCGCACACACGCACACACACACACACACACACACGAAGGGGTGGGTCTTATGGTCTACCTGAGACGGCACGCGACGAAGGCGCCGCCGCCGCCGCCGCCGCCGCCGACGACGACGGCGGCGACGTCCAGGGAAATTAAGCTCCTGCGAAATCTGGCATTCAAGGTTCTCCTGGGGGAGGTGGGTAGGGGGGGGGGGGGTGCTAGGCGCCCCAGGCGGCACCCAATGCGCCAGCAGCAGCAGCAGCAGCAGCGGCAGCCGTCCGTAACCCTCGAAAACTTGCGAAGGCCCGGCGGCCCGCCGCCCGCCCGGGCCCCCGGTCCGGCCCCCGGCCCTCCGTGCCTCGCGGAGTATCAGCCGAATTTTTTTTGCATAACGAGGCCGCTTCCCATTAAAGCTTAAAGGACATCAAAAGACAAATTGAGCAGTTTTTTCTCTTCCTTATTACAAAAAAAAATATTTTATCGTTTACGTTGGCAAAGTTAGTATTGAATCTGGAATTGGCGGATCGCGTTGCGCTTGCTGGTGGTCCGCCTTGAGTGCGGGAGACGTGTGCCCAGCGCAGCCCAGCGCAGCTGCATCTCCCTCGCACCGCCGCACTGAAAGCGAGGCGGCGGCACTTGCCGTCTCACTTGCACTCCTATGCCACCAGGCCGCCACACGGGTCGGCCGGTCAAAGCTTTGCTGGGCTGACAGACATCGTTGGACGGACGGACGGACGGACAGACAGACAGACAGACGAGACATCACACATGAGCCCTGGGAGCGACCTCCCCCCCACCCTCCCTCGGCACCCGGCGGCACCTCACCGCGGCGCTCACACACACACACGCGACCCTCATCGAGCAGGCTTGCCGGGCTGATGGAGTTCATTAGCGCCCTCTACCTCGGCATTCGAACCGAGGAGCGCCGAGCGTGCGTCTGTCTGGGGCGTAACCTAACCTAACGCAGCGGGGCGCAGCGCCGATGCCGCCGCCGCCCGGCCCCGCTAACGAGATATCGTCTCGCGCCGACTCGACCTATCGTGGCAGCGGCCCGCTTTGTAGTCCTCCACTTCCTCTACTGTTATTCCGCGCTCAAGCTCCCTCTCTCCCTCTCTCTCTCTCTCTCTCTCTCTCTCTCTCTCTCTCTCTCTCTTTCTGTCCTCTCGCTGCAATATGGTCGCCTCCCTCTCTCTCTCTCTCTCTCTCTCTCTCCCTCTCGCTATGGAAGCCGCGACCAAACATTCGCTGCTGCCGCTCGGTCGTGGTTAACAAGATGGCAGCCCTCGTGCCGCGCAACGTTTGTCTGCTTCCGGTGCTCTCTCTCTCTCTCTCTCTCTCTCTCTATCTGCCTTTCCCCCTCTATCTCTATCGCTCCCTCTCCCTCTCTCTCTCTCTCTCTCTCTCTCTCTCTCTCTCTCTCTCTCTCTCTCGCACGCACGCGCACTCTCCCCTCGTCGCTCATCCACCGCGCTCCCCGACAAAGACCCTGCCCACATATAAATAATCGTGCATTGACATGCCATGCCTCATTGCTGCGATTGATTTTAGGGTTTGTGTGTGTGTTTGTGTGTGTGTTTGTAGGGGAGGGGTGGGGGGCGTGTCGGGTTGCTACAAATGCCCCCCCCCCCCCCCTCGCGTTGGGAGGGCGCACACTGTGGGGCGCGCGGCGAAGGGCGGCGGCGCCGGCACGGCAGGAAAAAAAAATGTGAATGCAATTAAACGAAACACGGGCCGCGTCAGGAAATATACACCGCCGCGGGTGTCCCAGGGTGGAGGGAGGGGCCACTGCGGGGGAGGAGAGAGAGAGAGAGAGAGAATGAGGCGTCTAATAGGCTGCCGGGCAGCGTCACTCCCTGCTGGTATCGGGGTATAATATCTCAGGCGGCGCGGCGAGACATTTTCGAAAAATTCCGAAACTTTTTGAAATATTATGGACTGTTTCTACAAAAGTTCGTCGCAAGCAAGCCTAATATGAAGGAGTCTGATATGAAGAAAAGACAGCGGCACGGCAACTGCACCCTCTGTCCGGCATCTTCGCTCGCATCGGTTCCCCCGCTCGGCCCGGCGCGCCCGCGAAGTCCGGGGTAGGCAACCCAACTCGCACGCAGGGCGGCGCGCTGCCTACCGCCCCGGCGCCCGGCCCGCCCAGCCCGGCCCAGCCTCTGCCCCGCATACCTCAGCAGCGCTGCTGCCGGACCCACCCTCCCGCCCCGGCTATGTATGCATATTCATCTCAGGCCCAGCCGAGCGTGGCGGGAGGGGCGGGGCGGGGCCCGCGGGGGACACATCAAATTGAATTCCGTCTGGATTTCACGGTCCACGTGCGGAGCCCCGCGGGCCCGCCGGCCCCGGCTGCTTCAACAGTCCACATTCATGCCAGTGACCCGCCCCCGCCGCGCGGCGCCCGCTGCGCTCCCCCCCCCCCCCCCCCCCCCCCCCCCCCGCGGCCCGCGTTGCTGCGTCTCCCCGCCGCCGCCGTGGCGGACGGGTACGACTGCTCGGCGCCGTAATGGGTCTGGAATCAAATTTGTGAAAGATGTTGGCGTCCAGCGACGCACGCAGTCAGTGGCGGCAGTGCGGAGTAGCCGGCTGCCGGGCTGCCCATAGCGCTGCCGGCGGGGACCCGGGGACCGGTGACCTGTTGATGCGGTACCCAGCGCTGCAGCGTGCCGGTCACGTAGCGCGGACCGCCCCCGCCGCCCCCCGCCGCCCCCCGCCGCCCCCCGCCGCCCCCCGCTGCCCCCCGGGCGGACCGGGGAATGTTCCGCTACGCCTCACCATGCTGGGGAAGTCCTGTTGATCCCCCTTAGAGAGGGGCTAGCGCTCCGCCCCGCCACTGGCTTTACTCATAAAGCCTTCCCCCGCCCCCCGCCCCCTTCCCTCTCACTCCCACTGGTGTCAAACTGAAATCCCCAGCTCGCCTCGGCCCGGGTGCGCGTGCGTCTCGCAGTGGACGCCCAGGACGGTATGGTCCTTTGCACCTCACTCACTCACTCACACACTCACAAACACACACACTCACTCACTCACTCACTCACTCACTCACTCACTCACTCACTCACTCACTCACTCACTCACTCACTCACTCACTCACTCACTCACTCACTCACTCACTCACTCACACACTCACAAACACACACACTCACATAGAGTGCACTTGTAGGCTTTGGCGTAGCCCCTCTGAAAAGCAGCTCATTTCTAGTCCATTTCGATGCACGAACAGACCACAACGCGGGCACGGGCGGCTAAACCACAAGGAAGGTGCTTCTAGAGAGAGAGAGAGGCAGACAGAGAGAGACACAAAAACAGAGCGAAACTCCCGTGGGAATCTAACCCCTTCCCCGTCAACTTCAAAACAGAACGGCATAAAACAAAAAAAAATGAGGCAGGGGGGGGGGGGGGCAGCTTTTGTAGTATTCACTTGGTTATTTTCCCTAGCGGCCGATAAGACAATTGCCTCCCACAATAACAGTGCTCACCCGGAGGGCCCCCGAGTGGAGCCTGGAAGGGCCTCGGTGCCCCCGGAGGGGCCTCGGTGGCCCCGGAGGGGCCAGAGGGGCCGGAGAGGGGCCCCGCCCGGAACACATTTCTATTTCGATCCTCGCCGGTGTTATTTAGGCTCGCTGACTCGCCTCGCCGGCCCGCCAAGCCAACTGTTTTCATTACCCTCTCCCTCTCCCCCTCCTCCCCCCTTTCCCTCCCCATCCTCCCCCCTTCCCCTCCCCCTCCTCTCCCACTCCCTCACACCACCAATCCAGCGCACAGTTTGCTTCAATACGCCGAGTAAACAGCAGTGCATTGATCTACTCCATCTCCGGAGGGTTAGCGGGGACCAGCCGCCGGGGCCTGCTTGATGGCGGCAGCGGTGGTCTCTATGGCGGCGTGCGGGAGCGTGGGGGAACTCCATCTCCCATGATACACGCCCGCAGATGTCCGCCTGGAAAGTAGGCAACTCGCATAGTATGACCTGAATCCCTCCGAAAACTCCAGCCGGCTGTATACGTGCCTGGCAGCACCAGCAGCAGCAGCGCTGCTCTGGGAGCCCGGACACGGGCCCCCACCAGCGCGCCGCGTCCCTCGGCATTCCTCTAGCACCAGCACCAGCCACGCGCCCCGTGCCTCTACAGCTCCGCAGCGCCTCCAGCGGCTCCAGCGCTGGCTCCAGCGCCGGCTCCAGCCGCTCCCCGGCGCCTCCAGATGTCACCGCTCGTCACCGCGGCGGCGCGTGGCTCGGCGCCCGATCGAGGTGGCGGCTCCGATTTAATTTCATGGCGAGCGGCGCGCGGTGAATATTGATGCCGGCCGCCAGGGCCGCCAGGGCCGCCAGGACCCCGGGAGCCTCGAGGGGCCGCCGCCGCCGCCGCCGCCGCCGCCGCCGCCCGCACACTTTTAATAGGCCGTCCGCACCGCCCTCTGTCTCTCCCCCGGCGCCCCGCCGCCGCGTGGCTGAGGCCGCACGTCCTTCACCCTCAGCGACGCCGCCGCCGCCGCCGCCTCCCGCGGCCCGTCACACAGCCTCGACCCGGGACCGACGGAGCCGGCGGGGGCAGGAACCGGAAGTGCTGTCCCGAAAAGGGGTTCGGCAATATAAAACCCGGCGGGGGTGCTGCGGGTCGCCGCCCCGGGAAGGGAAAGAGAGCCTTGCTGGAGCCTTGCTGGAGCCCTGCTGGAGCCGGCTGGAGCGGAGGTGACACGGGCAGCGCAGGGTCCCTGCACGCCTCACCTGTGATTGGGTTCCGGCACCGCAGGCTCCAGAGCAGCGGCGCCTGATGGCCACGCATGGCTGCATGACCCCGGCATCGCCCTGTGGCGGGTGCCCTGTGGCCGGTGCCCTGTGGCCGGTGCCCTGTGGCCGGTGTCCTGTGGCCGGCGCCCCCTGCTGTGGCGCCGCGCAGATCGCAGATCCCATGGGACGGCTGCCCTGGCCGCCCGGCCCGTAGTCCAGTCCCGTCGCCCTTTGAGTCGCTCACCAACACACCAATTCCGATGAGCCGACCCCCCCCCCTCTCCCCTCTCCTCCATGTGGACCGGCCGGCTGATTCCGTACACTGCCGTCGTAGCTCTGTCTCTGTCGCACCCGCGAGGTGCCTCGTGAGAGAGCGAGAGAGAAGGTGACGTCCGAGTTCACAGTGTTCGGAACCGGCCTGCAGCAGGGAGAGGGCCGCTGGACATGGATGGACAGGGGAGGGGGGGGGGGGGGGTAGTAGTCAGGGAAGGGATTAGCTGGGGACGTGATGCGATGAAATGCGGAGAGAGAGAGAGAGAGAGAGAGAGAGAGAGAGAGGGAGGGGAGAGGGGGAAGGAGAGCGGATGGAAAGAGAAAGATGGAGAGGGTGGGGGAGGGAAAGTGAGAGTGGCTGCGCCCCCTCTCCCACTCGATCCACCTCCACCCTCCACCCCGTGCGCCCAAATGGCCGCAAATGACTCCTTTGCTAACATTTTCGGCGGACGGTAGCACACCTCCCGCTCCCCCTCCCCTCCCTCTCCCCTTCCAAAGTCTCCGTTTCGCCCTTTTTCTCTAATTGCGCCAAGCAAAGGGGAGCACCTGGGACGTCGTGATAATGACTGGGACCCGATAAATTGAAGAGGCCGCACCCAGCAGCAGGGCGGTGCGAGCCCTGTGGGGCGGGGGGGGGGGGGGGGGGGGCGAACGCTGCGGGGGGTCGGGGGCGGGCAAACCCTAGGGGGGGGGGGCACTGTGCGGGGTCTGGGGGGACCACGAGGCCACCGCACCACGTGCCGAGCCCGCCGCCGGTCGTGTGCGGAACCTGCTCTCTCGGTGTTCGCCCGCTCGCGCCGCGCCGCCGTGGCCTCGGAAAATTTCTCAGAGGGCGCGGCGCGCGGCGGTTCGAAAAAATAAGAAACATAAATAGAACAGAGGAGGCCAAGGGGCGCGGCGGCGGCGGCGGCGGCGGCGGCGGCAGCGGTACAACGGCACGGCGAGGCCGCGCGGCGTCTTGCCCTTTGGAAAGCGCTCCGCCCGTGGTCCATCCGGTGTTTACTCTGGGCGGGGCCGGCGGGGGCGAGGCGGGGCGGGGCAGCAAGGGCGCGGGCCACGCGCTCGCGACGCTCTGTCTCGCTCGCGGGCGCTGTTCTCCACCCGCTGCCGCCTTCTTCCACGGCAGCTGGCAGCGCGGAAGCCCTCCCCGCATGGCCCCGGCAGGGCCCCGGCAGGGCCCCCGCAGGGCCTCGTGGCGACGTGGATTCCTCCGGCATCCACCCCCTTGGCCTCACCCGGCCTCGCCCGGCCTCGCCCGGCCTCGCCCGGCCTCGCCCGGCCTCGCCCGGCCTCGCCCGGCCTCGCCCGGCCTCGCCTACGTCCTACGGTGCGCAGATCAAAGGAACAGCAGCCAACTCTCTGAAGGGCAAAAAAAAAAATCAAGTCAAATCGACCAAGCAGGTTCAATGTGACGAAAATAACAATGAAAAAAAATGTGTTCAAAAACGTCGCGATCCGCGCACGGCGGGAAATGAATCGTTTTCGCGAGCGTTCAGTGCGGCAAACGCGACCAAATTCAATGAGGCGCGGTGATTTATTTCAATCCATTTTTATTTTATTTCAATTCGCCCTCAAAAAAGCTTTTGGCACGTCTTTTTGGGGGCCGCGGAACACCACGCGGGGCTGGTCACAAAACCGTACGAGGCGGAGATGGGAGGACGAAACGATGGGTAGGGGGCGGGGTGGAGGAGGAGGGGGTAGGGGGGGCGGGGCTGGGGAGGGGCAGGGGAGGGGCGACGGCGGTTGGCATTCACTCTCATCACGCGTTTGATGTTTATCAGATGAGAGCGGGGCGAATTATATTATCGTGTCCGTGGCGTGGGCTCCGCGCAGCCCGGCGGGCCCACAGCCTCGCGCCGCCCACTCCCTCCGGCCGCCATGTTGTCGCCGCTGATCTCCCGCTCTTGTGCCGCGGTACAGTCGGCGCCAGCAACACACCCCCCTCACACTCCCGGCACCCGACGAGAGCCGGACGCGGTACCCGTTCCTGCCGCGCGCGGATCAAAAAGTTTTCACTCGGCGTCGTGCTCGGCTCTTCGGGCCCGCCGCCGCCGCCGCCGCCGCGCGGCCACTCCACCCGAGGCAAAACACGTCGCAAGTTTTGAGTCGTCTCTTTTCCTCTTATTCCTTTTTTTTTACCTCCCCGTGCCTCCGTAGGCGTGGACGCTGACGTCACCGCGGGCGACGACTCGCCGCCGCCGCCGTCGCCGTCGCCGTCCTCCCCTGACCTAGTTGCTGTCGGGCACCGCTCCGTCCACTCCGCGCCACGCCAGCGCCCCCGCGCCGTCCATGTGTCATACCCGTTGTCGTACCCCCCGCGGCCCCGCGGCCCGGCCACCTCACTGGGGACACATTTCCCCCGGCTCGCCCACCAGATGGCGTCGTGCGCTAACCTGGCCAAGGCCTTCCTGGCCTCTCTGTGCGTGAGTGTGCGTGAGTGTGCGTGTGTGTGTGTTGGCCATTAGGTGTGTCCGGGCGGGCCTGCGCTGTGTAACAAAGGGATGACCGCACTGGAGGTGACTTCACCACATTTCTGCAGACATACTCTCCCGGCCTGGGCGCCCCGGCTGCCTGCTCTAAGTTACCCCACCTCCCCCAAGAGAATAATTCAAGCTATATTTTCTAGATATTATTTTCTCATAGTGTTTTTGTTTTTGTTGACGATTGCAAGGTTACGAGCGAGTGCCTTATACCCGGACGACACTCATATGCACTTACCGCTGCGGTTTACTTTGCTCCGCTCGCCACCGCTCCGCCAGCCCCACCCCAACACACACACACACACACACACACACACACACAACACAGCAGCAGCGAGGGGCGTAAATGAACAACCTTGAGCATTATTAAATAAGACCGGAGCTCGCCGCAGCGTGCTGTTCCCAACTGCGGCCCCCCGACGGGCCCACGCGGCCGGGGCCTACCCACGCTCGTCTAACCGGCCAGATAATCCAAAAGGGAGGGAGAGAGGCCCCCGTCCCACCCCTCCCTCTCGCCGCCTCCCACAGGAGTTGCTTGCTATGCGCTGGCACCGAGAAAGGTGAAGGCAGACACACCCCCAACTTTGTTATTCCCTTGTATCCACGTCCTCTCGGCGAAAGGTGTTGCTTGTGTAATGGGATCACCTGTGGTGTGTTTTGTGAGGTTTTGAGATTGGTGAGGAAGCTCGGGGCTACACCTAACAACCGCCACCCGTGTCGCCACCTCTCTGAGCTCTTACAGAATGAATAACAGACCTCACATCACGAATGTTTTTGTTTATTAACACACGCAATCGCCTACAATGCAAATGTTTTCTGCCCGAGTAGCGTACAGCGACTGTCTTGACACAGAGATATCATTTGTAATCGCGCTCTCATACCTCTAAAGTCTTCTGTGTTCGGGCCTGCGGCGCGCAGATGGAGGCCTGACTCTTTCCCATTCCTGCCCCGCTCCCCACAGTCGGCGGGGGGCATTTGACATTCATTCGGCTCTGTTCCACTGTAACGAGTTCTCGGGGGCCTCAAAGAGCCCAAGGCCGCGGCCGCCGGGCCGGCCTTGCTGCGCAAACAGCTGAGGACGCCCCTCTGCTTACACCTCGCGGCAGGCCTGAAACCAGCGGGCCGCGCTGCTGCCGGCTGCGGCGGAACAGGCGCAGGTATCCGCCTTAAGTCGCCGCGTTTCACTTTTAAAGTCGGCGGGCGGAGCGGGCGGCGCGGGCGGCGCCAGAGAGGACCCGCGCCAGTCTGTTTCGTAATGGGAAAGAGATTGGCTGACGACGCTGTTATGGCGGCCCGGAGGCCCGACGCGGGCGGCGCGGAGTTGCGATGAGGACGCCCAGGGATGAGGGAGGCAGAGCCGCACTCGGAGCCGGAGGTCACTCGCTGTGCCGCTGCGGGACCGCCGCCGGCCGCCCCCGCCTGCCGAACATTATTGACCCAAGTAAACATGTTTGCGCACAGTTCAAGCGACCTGCAAATACAGTTTACGGGGGGAGGGATAGCGGCTGGAGGCGGTGCTGCTGCGACGTCACGGGCGGTGCAGCCCCGTGGACGAAACCCGCCGCCCCGCGAAACGTGGCGGAATAACATCATCTGAGGCGGGGATGGTTTTCGAATTAAAAGTGGCGAGCTGAGAAGCGGGGTAGCGGCCCGTTGATGGCCGCGGCAGCCTCGGGCGGCGACTCGGCCGCCCACTGTGTCGCCGGCTGTCGCTGTGTACCCGCTCGGGTTGAATGGGGCGGTCTCGGGCGGTCGGCGCGCGCGTCCGCGGACGGCGGGCGAGCACTGGGTGTTGATGGAGTTGGGAGCGCGGGGGCGTGCCCCCCCCCCTCCCCACACCCCGACAGTTCGCAAACCCTCGCCTTTGCTCCTATTTTTTTCTTTGGTCGCTAACGTGACCGACCCGAGGAAACACACACTCACCGAAGTGATTTCTCCACACACACACATACACACACACACACACACACACACACACACACACACACACACACACTGCTTTCGGGAACATTTAATGCGTCCTACTTCCGTCTTTTTGAAGGACCTTATTCATGGAACCTTCCGCTATTAGGGCTGGGGGCGAGGTGGCGGCGGTAGGGGGGTGTGTGTTTTTTCCGCGACCCAAGGTTCCTCTCAGTCACATCCATATTTCGATTTCAGCGAAACGCCCCCCTCCCCCCCCCTTCCCCACCTCTCCTGGACCCGCCCCCTGCAAGGCTGCCTGCCCCCGGGGCGCGTCGGATAACATTACCATGTAAATATGTGTGTACATTAATGCAGACGTGCGCGGTACTACTCGAGTCCTTCATCTGCCCTCGTCGCACTCCCTGCTTCTCGCACCCCTCCGGCTGTCCCGTCGTCTCTCTCTCACACACACACACGCTCTCTCTCTCTCTCTCTCTCTCTCTCTCTCTCCCACTGAATAACCTTCCATGCGACCCCCTGCTCTGTGTGCAGCAGCCGCCGCCGCCGCCGCCGCCGCCGCCGCCGCCGCCGCCGCCGCCACGGCCGCGCGCGGGACTTTCTGAAAATAATAACAATGCAAAGTCCCTCACTGCGCGGCGCGGACCCCGCAGAGCCCGAGCGGAGCCGGTCGCCGGTCCCCCACCGTGAAGTGTGCAGGCTTAGCCAGACGCGCTCTCCGGTGATTAATTGAAATAAAAAAAAATATCAGCGCGCGATCGCGCGACCGGTCTGTTGAGGTAGGAAGGGGAGGAGGCGGGCCCCTGCGCGGACAAAAGGGACGGGGGAGAGGAGGGGACGGGACGGGAGGGGAGGGGAGGGAGCGGAGGGGAGGGGAGGGGATATCGGCAGCTGCCGCGGCTCCCGCCGCTCCCTCGCGGTGCCAGCTGCCGTGCATGACAATGACAGACCACGCGGGCCGCGATGTGAGGAGCCGCGGACACACGTAACAACGTAACTTACTGCGCGCTCCTCACGCCACGAGGACGCGAATCACTCTTACAATGGATGCAACCAGGGGGTATTTTTTATTTCCCCTCTCTTCTAAAAAAAAGGTTTTCCTTTGCCAATAGAGGTCTCTCTTTCTCTCTCTCTCTTTCTCTCTCTCTCTCTCTCTCTCCCTCTCTCTCTCTCTTTTACTCATTCTGTGCCGCTCGCGCGAGTGCGCGTCCTATATTTGCCCCGCACGAATGAATGCACGAATGAACGCCGCTGGTAATGCATGGGAATGACTCCGGGACGACTGCCTGCCATGAACGGGCACGGCGGCGGCACGGCGGCGGCACGGCTGCCGGGTATGACTGTAATGGAGAAGGGAGAATGAGTGCAAGTGCGCCCCCCTCGTCCCCCCCAGCGGCTCCCGGTCGCCCGCTGATGGCATTCCCGGCAGCGCACCGCCACAATATATTGTAACTATGAAAAATTGCCAATTTAGTTTCTCCCCCGAAATGCGTGTCCTCATTTCGTGGGCTTCACTAATCGGGCGGGAGCCGCGTGGAGCGAGCGGCAGCAGCGGCAGCAGCGGCAGCAGCGGCAGCAGCAGCAGCGGCAGCAGCGTCTCAGGGAGTGTGGGGTGCGGAGGCAGCGGAGGCAGCGGACAATGAGAGCGGCACGCGCGCGCCACGGGCCGCGCACGCGGTGGCAGGTGAGGGGGGAGGAGGCACGCGGCGCGAGGCACGCGGCACGCGGGCTCCCAGAGGCTCCCACAGGCTCCCACAGGCTCCCAATCAAGGGCCGAGGCGATACGGGGGGCTCCGCGCGGGGGCGTTGCGATGCAAAGCCTATTGCCGTCCGACAGATGGAGACAGATGGAGTCGTATCTCAGCGCTGCCGCCGGCAGGACACCCTGCACGCATGCACCCGGCAGGGGCCGAGAGGGGCCGGGAGGGGCCGGGAGGGGCCGGGAGGGGCGTGCCACGGCCGCCACCTGGGCCCGCCGCACCCCCTGGGGCCGCACTATGCAGCCCGCTGGGCCGGCCAAACTGTTACCAGCGAGAGGCCATTCAAATCCACTACACTTAATTGGTGGACGAGCTGCGGCGGCGGAGGGCAGCAGGGCCCGGAGGAACAGGAGGGACAGGAGCAACAGCAGGACCGGGAACAACAGCAGGACCGGGAACAACAGCAGGACCGGGAACAACAGCAGGACCGGGAACAACAGCATATCGTTCTGTGATGGGCCCCCTCAGTGTGGCGGAGGGCCGCGGAGGAGTAAGAGGAAGTAAGTGACTTTTGGGACGACAGCAGCACGGCCGCGGCGGCCCCCGACACCTCAACAAAGAAAACATTTTTCCGTGGAGGGGGCGGAGGCGGTAACACCGCTGACGCGCCCCACACCTGTTGCCGTTGCAGTAGCTTCGGCTCCCTGTAACGCCCTGCGGTTCGCTCCCAACCCGACCACCGCACATCCATCCCTCTCTCCCCGTCTCTCTCCCCCTCCCAGTCATCATTACTGCACAGAATCCCTCCCTCTCCCCTCTCTGTCTCTCCTGTGCGAAATGGCGGCGGACAAAGGAATGGGAACAGTGTATTTAGAGGCACAAAGGAGAAGGGGGCTGCATATCAAACCATCATTTTTACGGTGCGGCGACGTCAGCTCCCGTGGGGGGGGGGGGGGGGGGGGGGGGGCTGTGGGCACCGGGACTGCGGGAGGACGGCGGCGACCAACTCTGGCAGAAACTCAGCCGTGTACGCAACACATCTCACCGGGGGGGGGGGGGGGAGTCGTCACGCATTCTGTGCGGCGACTTACCGGCCGGATACCCAACTTCCACAATCAGGCGGCGCGGGCGCGGCTGGAGCGGTGCTGGAGCCGTGCTGGAGCGGTGCTGGAGCGGCGGCTGGCGCTAGGGGGGGGGGGCAGCGCGCCGCCGTATTTCGTCAGCAAACACTCAGGTGGGCCGTGGATGGGGGCGGTCGGATGGCGCTGTGCCTACAAAACAAACATCTCAGCGGCCGCCGTGTGTTGGGTTTGGTACGGAGTCGCGAGGCTGCGGCTTGCGGGAGCGCCCCCAGCAGGGCACGGCGGCCCCAAAGCCGTGTGCCGAGCGATCAATAGGCTGATCCGGAGAAAACCGAAAACGGAAGCAAGAAGCTGTAACGGCGAAGCGGGGGGGGGGGGGGGGGGGGGGGGAGGCGCTCGTGGCTGCAATACCCATGAGCTCGTTGTGGCGTCGTGCCGCGCGGACCGACTCCAAATAAACTCGTTTCATGGCGCTGGTCAGACCATCCAGGCACTATTGCATAGTCGTATGAATGGTCTTGCCGTTAATGCGGGTTCGATGGGACCGCTGCCTCGTGCGCCGCCCCTCTCGGGGTGACCGGGGCCACTGGCCCGGCAGACAATGCCGCGCCCGCGTGTTTAAAAGGCTGTGAAATCGACGCACTGTAGCTAGGTGTTGCGCACATGCTACACTTTGGTACAGTCTGTCGAGAATACCGCCGATAGGGACTTCTGACTGCAGACGGCACTGCATGACCGGGCACCAACCTGGCTGGCTTTGACTGTACCACTTAGAATGGGCTACACTTTTTAAAACAAGGTCGGCGACCGCTGACAATGAAGGATTGGCGGTTACCTCTCTCTCTCTCTCTCATTGTGCTCCTCTGCTTCTCTCACTCTGGCGCACATGGCAGCGCTGCTGCTGCTATGTGCGAGGCAGCGCACGGTTCACGCCAGACTGCGTGCCCAAGTGCCCGCGAGCCTCATCGAGGCCCCCGCCACGAGCAAGTGCGGGGGATGAGTCCGCGGAAGGCCGCCCGCGGTGCGCGAAACGTTTTCATGGACACAGATGTGACTACCCAGACGCAATCAAGTGTCCTCCAGAGAGAGAGAGAGAGAGAGAGAGAGAGAGAGAGAGAGAGAGAGAGAGAGAGAGAGAGAGAGAGAGGGAGAGGGAGCGAGAGAGCGCAAGCGGCGCCTCCGCCGGGCCTGGCTGCGCGGCTTCCTGACGGCGTCCTGACGGCGTCCTGACGCGCCCACCGCGCGCCAAAAACTTTCCCGAATGAGTCGTCCGCCGCCGTCACTTCCCCGGCCGCGCGTTATAAAAGTTGTTTCCCTGATTCAAAGGGGGGCGACTCATTTTGGCGGAGCTAAGCCCGTTGCGGCAAAGCCGGCTCAGCGCCCGCGCCCGCGCCCGCGCGCGTGTGTGTGTAGCCTTGTGTGTGTGTGTGTAGCCGCGTTTGACGGGCTTTGGCTCGCAGCAGCCCGCAGCGAGGAGCCCCCGTCGTTCGTTCTCTCCGCCCCTGCAGAACTTGCGAACACGCACGCAGCACAGGCGATAATGGAACGCGCCCGCCGTGTGAGGACTTCGGCCCGCGCGCCCGACTTGCAGGGAAACACGCACGGCGAGGCGCATTTGACCGCACACACCGCGCCGAAGTTTTCTCCTTCCGTTCCTGTTTCACGAGAGGGAGTTTCCGTGAACAGCAGCCGGAAGGGGGGCCCCTGCGCGGCCGCGGAGGAGGTGCGAGTTGGCCTGCCTCGTCCTTGGAACAACTGCCTCGCGACAGCTCTACGGGGCCTGCGGGCGCCTGCGGAAACGCCGACGGCGAGGAATTTTTTATTGGACACGGCCGCCCCCTCCCGACCGTATCTGGGCGAAAGATGACGAGAATATTATGTCGGATCCCCCTCTCCCTGTGCGGAGAGGGAGAGAGACAGCGAGAGAGAGAGAGGGAGAGAGAGAGAGTAGTAGTGGAAGAAGGGGAAGAAAGTCATCTGGAGAGATCAGCCAGTCGTGTGGTATAGAAAGAGTAAGGGAGTGACATCGCAATGTGAAGGTTATTGTTTTGTGCCATTCATGACGGTCGTCCTGCGCGTGCGTGGGTGACTGTGGGCAAGCAAGAAGAAGAGAGAGAGAGAGAGAGAGAGAGAGAGAGAGAGAGAGAGAGGGCAGCAGGCGGGGGGGTGGGGTGGTGGGAGGAGGACAAAAGATGAAGACAGGAAGGGGGTGACACTGATATCTCGCGTGTGCTGCGCGCCGCAAGCGCTCGTGGCGGCGGCGGAGAGGAGATCAGGGGGAGTCGCGGGGCGGCGGGGCGGCGGGCCCGGAAGGATGAGGAAGGGGCCGGCCGGCCGCGCGGCTACCGGAAGTGCGAGAATGGATCGAGAGGCGCGGCCCCGATTGGTGGGCGGGGCCTCTATAAGTCGGCTCTGCTTCTGCTCTGTCACGCGCCCGCCGACTCTTCTTTTTCTCGTTCTCTGTCTCTCTCTCTCTCTCTCTCTCTCTCTATGTCTCTCTCTCTCTCTATCTCTCTTCCTCAGTCACGTACGGGATGCGACCATGCGTCACCTCGGGCGCCCCATGACGGTGACCGAACGTACCACAGCCAGGTCAGAGTCATTTTCGACACCCTGCTCTCGTGCCTGGAATGAGTTGCTTCGCAACTCTGGTTGTGGTTGCGAACGGGGCACCACCACCAGCGCCGCGAAGCAGGAAGTCCAGAGTCCGTCCGTACGTCGGGAGGAAACCGCTCAGTTTCGATCTCCCCGTCCCTAACGGCCCCTGTTCATTATTACCGAACAATTCTGGCCTTGTCTCCCAGCGTCACGTCACGCAGCGGGCTGTGATGTGCTGCCACAAACACGCCCCCTCCCGGGGCCTCCCAGGGCCCCCGGCGGGGGGGGGGGGGCAGAGCCCCCGCGCCTCCCTCTATTGGCAGCAGCGAGACTCTTTTGTTTCAGGAGAAGCCCCTGATTAAAATTCCGCCATTGTTCATTTGTTTACTTTCGGGTGTCGCATTCGCGTCAAAGCCCCCCCCCCCATAGGGAGCTGCGTGGGGGGGAAGGCGGGGGGGGGGGGGGGGGGGGGAGGACCAGGCAGGACCAAATGAGCCATTCATCGGATACGGATTGTCACAAGACAGTTCTGAATGCGATACGGAGACGGCCGCACCGATCTGGATCAGCTTCAGTCGCGCACGCAATGATCGTGGGGCTGCGGTGCGCCTCGCTGCTTTTTATGCACATTAATGCGAGCTGCGTTGCCGTGCCGCGGCGTGTCGGCGGCATCCGAGCACATTTCAATTCAGCCATCGAATCGGGCACCCGCCGATTTGGACGCTGAAGAGCCTCGCCTCGCCCGGCGGCGCCCTTCCTTGCCGCGTTTTCCATCTCTCATTCTCTCTCCCCCTCCCCCTCCTCCTCCTCCCCCTCCTCCTCCTCCTCCCCCTCCTCCTCCTCCTCCTCCTCCTCCTCCTCCTCCTCCTCCTCCTCCTCCTCCTCTTTTCGAGCTGGCGTTCGCACGCTGCCGCCCGCCTGATTTCTCATTATCGTCAAATTCGTTTCCCTTGTCACTCTGGCGCGCCCAAGTCCACTCTAATCCCCACCCTGCTCCCCCAATCCGCTGAGAGTGCCGCACCCCCACCCAACGATCCCTCCCCCCCACCCTCCCCCTCCAAACGAATCGTTCTGTGTATTCGTCCTCGCCGACACTAGCCGCGGCTCTAGCCGCCCCCGGAGGCCCGGCGTGGTGCAAACTGATGGTCAAAGAAAATGTTCCCGCGCGCGGGGGGCAGTGAACTCCGTGCAGACCGCTTTCGGCTATATACGTGTATGTTTCTGCCCTCACACACGTCGCGCTGTGAACAAGAAAAGGGTTTTGAGGGTTTTTTTCCCATGTGTGTGTGTGTGTGTGGCGGCAGCGCGATGGCTGATTATTGCCGGTTTCGCGGCGTGTCACACACACGCACGCACGCTCGCACACACACACGCACAGCGTCACCCCTGCTTGGCCGCGCCTGGCTGCGTCGCACGTCCTATGGCACCACAAGGGTAAATGGGCTTCGATCAATACGCGATGCAGTGGGGTAGGTTATGCCGTCGCACGCTGTCGCACAGGGCAGCCTCCTCCTGCCCCTCCTCAACACATCGCCCAAAAAAATATAACAAAAAATAAAACAGTATTAGAATGGCACGCGTAGGAGTGCGAACCAAGTATTTGAACCCTCGCCACCATTTCTCCTCTGCTTTCGAAGGCTGTGAGAGTGAGAGAGAGAGCAGCTCGCCGCTCCAGAGGACACCCCGCGCCGCCCGCGCCACGCTCGCGGCCAATCTCTCCACATTTATTCCGCGCCCCCACCCCCACTCTCACGCGGCAACTTTTAATTACTCCCGTCCTATAATTATATGCAGCTTTCCATGCCGAAAAAAAAATAGAATAAAATGATAAAAAGAAATTGGCCTCGTTGATAGCGGTGCTTGTGTATGAGAAGTACCGTGGGCAGAGTGCCGGCAGGGAGCCCCCGCCCCGCGGGCCTCCTGGCGGCCCAGCGGCAGTGACAGGCCCGCCGAGTGCGTCCTGATTTATCCCGGCCGTTGTTTGCTCGTGTATGGCGGGCAGGGACGCCTCGGACGCACCGACATGGCCGCCGCCGCCGCCTCCACCGCCACCGCGGATTGATCGAGATTTCCGCCGCTGCCCGCGCCTCACATCTCCCGTCAAAGAGGACTGCCCCCCCCACCCCCTCGCTTCATCCCCTCTTTGTCACTCATTTCTTACCCCCTCATCTCTCCTTCTCACTCACTCTCTCTCTCTCTCTCCTCCCCGCACCTTTTTTTGCCGTTCTCAACATGCCGGGATATTGGTGTACATATTGGTCCGGGTCGAATGTACTTATATTAGCAAGCAGTATATTTGCATGTGCTTCTTTTTAAAATATTTTATTTTTATTTTGGCTGTCTCTCCCGGGACACACCTGCGTGTGTGCCGTGGTCTTGCTGCCCCCCCATCCCCTATACCCTCGCCCCCGTGTGAGAGGGGTGATTGGGCGCCCGCGTAATGTTCGCATCATTCACTTCGCGTGTTCGCGGTCCACGATCACAGGGGTCCGCGGCAGCGCCGAGGCTGCAGGGCCCACGCATCCACTGCTGCGGGGAACGGACCATTTTTTTTTCTGCCCCCCCCCCTGCCCATTTTCATTCCCCAATCCCTTCTCTCTCTCTCTCTCTCTCTCTCTCTCTCTCTCTCTCTCTCTCTCTCTCTCTCTCTCTCTCTCTCTCTCTCCCCCTTTCTCTCTATCGCCCCTCGGTGCGGGACGCTCGAGCATGGGTCGAGCGCGATGAACAAGCCTGCCTGTTGTTGTGTACATACATCGAGCACGTACACCCACCCACACACACACACACACACACACACACGTGCCGACACGCACACAGAGCGACCCCAATAAGTTATCGAGTAAAAACTTACTCGACAAGTTTTCTCGCGCGAACTAACGCGTGTGATTGAACTTCCCCCGACACTTTCCCTCTGTGAAATTTGGCAGCTGGTATGGAAATATTTCCACACGGCAGCAAGTGCTTCAAAGCGACGACGTCGCCGCCGCCCCGTTCAACGCTCGCGGCGACTTTGCGAAGCGCAGGCAGAAGGCTTTTGAGGCAGGAGGCGGTGCGGGGTCATTAGAGAAGGCCGCCTGGGGCCCCGAGGACCCCTCGCACCTCGGCAGCGGCCCCGGCGGCCCGGCGGCGCGTCGCCACCAGCCTTTCCTGCTCTTCCTCAGCCAGATCCGGCCAGATCCAGTGCGACGGGGCAAGGTCCCCTTGTCCCCCCCCCCCCCCGGCCTTGCTGTCCCGGGCAGCCAGCATAGCCGGCTAAATGAATGAATGAATAAATGAATGAATGAACGAATGAATGAATGAATGAATGAATGAATGAATGAATGAATGAATGAATGAATGAATGAATGAATGAATGAATGAATGAATGAATGAATGAATGAATGAATGAATGCTGCGGTGGTGTCGCGTGCCCCTCGGATTTGATTGGTCCCCGGGTGATCCCGGATGATCCCCTCGCTCCCGCACGCGCGCCCGTGTCGTTTCGCGTGTTCTGCGTGCAGTTCATGTCGAGAGCGGGATTTTGTTGCGGCGGGCGCGGACACAGCTCCAATTATTCCTTCTCCCTCGCACTGGCGGATGGATAACCCCTCCCTAAACGTACCGGACAGACCGGTGAGTGAGTGAGAGAGAGAGAGAGAGAGAGAGAGAGAGAGAGGGAGGGAGGGAGGGGGGGAGGGAGACCACGGGTAGCGCCATCAAATATGGAATATGCAATTCATCATGCTGGAAAGAGCATGCGGAGCACACATTTGCCCTCAGATCCCCGACGGCCCGCACGTTCCCTGATGCCGCTCCCCTCTCTCTCTCTCTCTCTCTCTCTCTCTCTCTCTCTCTCTCTCTCTCTCTCTCTCTCTCTCCCTCTCTGGAGTGTGGAAAGTAATCAAGTTTAAAAACCCCAAATATCTTTTTGAATTCTTTAGTGATGTACAAAGTTCCAATGTCAGACACGGTAGATCATCTGTTCAGAGACTTGTAATACCACAGCATAGAACAACCACTTTTACAAATTCTTTTACTGTTACATCATGCAGACTTTGGAATAACTACCACATTTTCAATTATATAAGCTGCCTCACTCCTGTTACTTTAAAGCGTGATATATCTCTAAGACTGTTAGAACTTTATGTCTAGAATGCATTCTATTATGTTTCTCTGTTATAATTTATTTTTAGTGTTAATTATTTTTAAAAAATAATTTAATATATGTAACAAAATTCTTGTTTATGTAAGAGAGCGGTAGGGGTGTGACAGTGGGGCTGGAAAAGCCCTTTATGCATTCCTACCATAAATAAATAAATCAAATAAATAAATAAATAAATAAATCAAATCTCTCTCTCCGAAGCGCACGCGCACGCGGTTCTCACTATTTATTTTTCCGCATCTGCACGGGGGCCTATGCAAGCTCCTCCTGCTGTTGCCCGCTCCCCGCACGCCTGGGTCTGCGGGCGACAAACTTGCCTCGTACATTTTGTCCCGTTCCGGTGGTGCGCATGGCCGGGGACGCACGTGAAGACGATTACTGCGACAAGTTTGGCCAGCCTGCGCCCCCTCCTCCCCCCGCCTACCTCTTCTCAAAATGAACCTCCCGCCCCTGTCTCCCGATTATCCCTGCCCGAGGAGCAACGCGCGGAGATTAATTTTCTTGCGTACGCAGTCTACGTAGTGCACACTTCGACCTGACGACCTGGTCATTAAATTCCCGGCGCATTATTTTTTCGGTGCTGCACTCTGGCGGCAGGCGGCGGCACGGGACGGTGGGAGGAGGGGGGAGGGAGGGAGGTGGTGGTGGTGGTGGTGGTGGGGGAAGCTTTTGGCGTGTCGCGCACGGGGGAGGAACAACCTGTAAAGCGGGCGACCCAAGGGCCAACCCGTGTCAGAGCGAGAGGCGAGGCGCGGCGGCGACGCCGGGCCACGAGGCACGCTCTGCAACATTGTAGAGAGTGAGGGGACCGTCGGGAGGGCGCCTCTGCAGGGAGAGGCCATGATGCCCGTGATGTGATAGGCAGACCGCAGGAGCAGGGGCCGCAGCCGCAGGGGCCGCCGCAGGGGCCGCAGGCGGCGCAGGGGCTGGCGCGGCGGTAGGCGCGGCCCAGAGGCCTGTGGAATTAGATGCGCCCCCCGCCGCTGCCCCCGGCGCCCCCGGCGCCCCCGGCACGGCGTCACGGCCGTCAACTGCACCTGGGAGCGCTCACGTATATCCGAAGAGGACGGGAGCGAGGGAGGGAGCGAGGGAGGGAGGGAGGGAGGGAGGGAGGGAGGGAGGAGCGGCCGTCGGGGGGGGCTTTACCGCTCGCAGCCCTCGGAGGGCTGTCACCGCTCCATCCCGCACGCCACTGGCCAGATTATAATCCTTGCTGGAGGAGACGTGGCACGGCCAGAAGGTTGACCTGTTGGTGGTGGTGTTTGGCAAGCCCCCCCACCCCCTCT
Source organism: Megalurothrips usitatus (assembly GCA_026979955.1). Lineage (NCBI taxonomy): Eukaryota > Metazoa > Arthropoda > Insecta > Thysanoptera > Thripidae > Megalurothrips > Megalurothrips usitatus. Next base: position 5,667,489 of record CM049598.1, read on the forward strand.
CTTTCCCACGACGGCCTCTCACGGCCTGCTTCTCACTCCCTCTCTCTCTTTCTCCCTACTTTCTTTCTCCGCCTCTCTTTCTCTCGGTCTCGCTCGCCGAGGCCGATGCCATGTGTAACAGGTGTGTCGGCGCTCGCGAAGAGCTCACGACCGCTCACTTTTAACAGCGCGCGAGAAGATTTGTTTTATTTATTCATATTTTTAATTAATTTTCCGAGCGCGCGTACTACGTCTGTACACCGGCCGCCCGGTTTTTTTGTCACGAATTTCGTGCCCCGTAACGCCTATTACAACATATATATTTCATCGTGTCCAGTCGCGCAGCGTCGTTGTGGTCACTTTGTCATACCGCGCCGTGCGCCCCCCCGGTGCGTTTAACCTCCGGCAGGGCGGCGCCGCCGGGGCCGACGGACGGAGCCACTGACCCCCCCGTGCCGCCGCCGCCGCCGCCGCTGCCGCCGCCGCTGCCCACGGCGCTCCCGGCCTCCCTCCCCCCTCCGTCCTCGGCGCCCTCCGTCCCTCCCGCTGTTCACCCGTCGCCCTTTCAATTTGTCTTCCTTCCAATCCGAGAGGCGCCTGACGACGCACAAAGAGCCCCGGCTCAGAGCTCGCCGGGCGGCCAGCATGGCAGCCGCTGGCAGCCGCCCCCCGGCCACGGCCCCGGTCCAGCTCTGCTACCCCCTCGGCTCGGCCCGGCCGGCCCCGCCGCGGCCTGCCAGCCGGTATTGTGGCCTGGCTTTGGGCCGCGCCGGGCCGATGCACTCGGTTCGGGTCGGCGGCCTCTCACCTCCCCGCCAAGCGGCCGCCGTCAGGGCCCTCCTCCCTTCTATCCTGGCGGTATTGTCACGACCGTTGCTGTCATTGCCGCGCCGTTGGCAGCGTTGGCAGCGTTGGCGGCTCGTGATGACGACGTGGCAGCTGTCACGGGGAGCGGCAGCAGCAGCAGCAGCAGCAGCAGCAGCAGGGTGCGGCGCGAGGGGGAGAGCACGAGTTTTGGATTTTGTGAAAGTCGCGCGGGGCGCGGGCGGTGAGATAACTTTTCAGTTTCCAGCGGAGCTCGCGTCGTCGCCGTTTCGCGCGGCGCCGTTGCCGAGGAAAAGATGGGAGGGGGCGGCGGAGGCCAACTTATGAGGCAGTTTCGGTGCCGCCGCCGCCGCCGCCGCTGCTGTCGCGCCCCCCACATTTCTGCTACAATGTAAGAGAGCCATAGCGGCCGCGGAGAATGACTGCAAGTGCGTGGGGCACAGTCAGGCAGGCGGTGACTGGCGATGCGTCCGCGCGTGGCGGCTCGTGGCGGCGGCCTGCCGCGCGCGTGCCCAGAGTCTGCGGGGGGGCGCGTGGCCACGCGTCGCCACCTGTTTCTGCTGATACTGGCGGCCCCTGCAGCCTGACTGTGGACTCGGACTTCTCTCTCGCTCTCTTATGAAGCCATTCCACGAGTGCGACAGAAACGTGGGTAGTGTTCGGATCAGCCTGGATGTGCTTGCCCGCACCATCGGATGAGTGGGAGAGAGAGAGAGAGAGAGAGAGAGAGAGAGAGAGAGAGAGAGAGAGAGAGAGAGAGAGAGAGAGAGAGAGGGGGGGGGGGAGGTCCGCTGCGCGGCTATGGCCCTTCATCTGTACTCGCAATTTTTCTTTTTCAATTTTCGTCGGCCCTATTAAAAGGTCATTTGCATGTAAATTGAAACGGGAACGTTCATCACGCTCCATAGGGGGCCGCGGGGGGGACCGCCGCGACTTCATGGGACTTTTTTTTATGACCTCATGACTGGACGTGGCGGGGGGAGCGCGGCCATGAAGCGCTCAGACGCGATGCGGGACTGTCAGCAAAACCTCATTTGGTGAGGGGAACTATGATTGGGGAGATGCTCTCTCCAGGTCGGAGTGAAGGAGGTGTGGAACGCCGAAGGTCAGTCTGAGAGTTTCGGGTAGCACAACGAAGCTCATGGCGTGCGCCTTCTTTTGGTTCGGATTGTACACGCTGCTGTGACGCCTGACCTCCCCCCACCCCCCTCTCTCCCTCTCTCTTTCCTCCTTTATTTTCCACGAGCCGCGAAAAGCTTATAATAAACACGTTTATTCCGCCCCCCGCCTTTGAGGTCCCTTCGTCCCCGCCACCACCCCCACCCCTGCATTGTCCGATTCGTAAAAATGAATATTCGCACTCTAATGACAGCAGACACGCAGCCGGAGGAGGAGAGAGGGGAAGAAAAATATATACGTGGCGGGAAAAGTTATACAAGAGAGAGAGAGAGAGAGAGAGAGAGAGAGAGAGAGAGAGAGAGAGAGAGAGAGAGAGAGAGAGTTTTTTAGTTTTAAGCATGTTTTTATTGGGGGGTTTTAGTAAGACAGGGGACAGGGGAAGGTAGTCTACCCACGCGACACGCCAGCAGGGGCCACCACACGTCTCCCCCAGGACGCCGAGGCCCTCATGCAGGACGCGAGGTGAAATATATTGACGGTAGGGTTTTCTAGTCCCCAAATTTTCCGAGAAACTTTCTGAAAAATATCCAGATTTTTTTTTCAGAAAAAAAATTAAAAAAAAAAATATTATGGATTTTTAAAATGAAAATTTCCTCGAAATTTTCGGGACTTGAAACCGTGGTTAGGAGATGAGGCGACTCACAGCCATAGCGACACCAGCCAGTCGGAACGGAACGGAACGCGCGGATGATAATTGCGTCTCTTCGTCGCGCAAACATTTCCATTTCTTTCAAACGCCTCCGCGCGCTTCTTGTTGTTCTTTATGCCGTTATTATTACTTTGATTATTCCTGGAGACGCGGCCATCCCAGTTCCTCCGGTGACAGTGAGTTGCGCTCCTCCAGCCGGCTGCTCCAGCCCGCCGCGTGGACATCTCCCTCCGAACGGTCTGAAAATAAACTGTACGGGGGCGGCTGGCGACACGAGGCGGCGGCGACTGCCTCTGCAGTTAGCAGGCGTCCTGCATCTCAGAATAATCCCAGCGGGTGGTGTCCGTGACGCTCTCCCCGTCTCAAAAAAAAAAAAAAGAAGGAAAGAGAATAACGCGCTTCTGAAGGTGTGAAGAGGCGAGGTATAGGCGTCGCTCTTTGCTTTCTCGGAGGGCGCATCGCGCAGCACCTGCTGGAACACCTAACGTGATTTACCCCGCAGCTTCCCCCCCTCCGTCTCACTCCTTCCTCAGAGGCATTCGGCGCGTCTTCATTTTTCTGCCTCGTCCGCCTGGATGTGGTTAGGCGGCGGTGGCGTCGTTCCGCTTCAGGTTTCGCTCCGCCGTGCCATCGCTGGCATTTTTCCGCACCGGAGGGGACGGCCCCCGGCCGGCTCTTCCCTTTGAGCGGGCGGTGCGGCGGCGGCGGTGGTGGCGGCGGGCCAGAGCACAGAGGAGAAAGTGAGTGCAGATGGACGGATAGCCTAATCTCAGAGCACCGCGAGCGCCCAGTGCGTCACCGCTCCCGGACAAAAATCACAAAATTAAAAGTAATCCAAAATAATTTCCATTTCTTAAAAAACTTTTCTTTTTTTTTTTCTATACGTTTTTTTTGGGTGTTGTTACATCGGAAATACCGAACTGCGTTCCAAAATAAAGACCGCAGTAGAAACCTTTTTTTTTCTCTGGGGCACTCCTGACTGACGTTGCACGCCAACCCTTTCAGGTGGCTTGCTTGACGCCCGACCCTTCACTTTACCTCTCTCTCTCTCTCTCTCTCTCTCTCTCTCTCTCTCTCGCTAGGCGCGTAAACGAGTAGAAAATCCGTGGTGAGTGACGGACGGAGTTTCTGCGCGCATGGTTCAACAGGTCTGTTGCGGTCCCAGGCCGGGACGCCCATTCCCCCCCCCCCCTCCTTTCTCTCTCTCTATCTCTCTCTCTCTCTCTCTCTCTCTCTTCCGCTGCCGCACACGTCGCGTGCCGGACGCGTTCCGATATGAAAACATTTGTCAAACTCTGTCACCACCTCGTCATGGGCAGGGGAGGGCAGGCCGCGGGCCGCACACCCGCCGCACCGCACGCGCCCTGAGGTAGGAGGTATTTCCACGACGCGGTGCCCGACGACCCGATCCGACCAGGTCGATGAGCTATCGGCCGGATATCGGCACAGTAACGAGGCGTACTGCAGCCGCGCTCCACTGTCTCGGCTGATCGGTGACATCCGGCCGCTGGGTACCCCGCGCTGCGCCATTGGTTTCTAGCGGCGGCCATTTTCGGGACGCATCGCAAAAACTGTATAAAATTGCCTGACATTGAATAATCGGGGCTGCAGGAAACTCTCCCCGTACATCTCTTCACTTCAGCTTTTTTTTTTCTCTGTCACCTTCCTCATTTTTCAAGTTTGACTTGGGTATGCGAGCTAGTGATATCGGTCTCTCTCTCTCTCTCTCTCTCTCTCTCTCTCTCTCTCTCTCTCTCTCTCCGAGGCACGATCCTTCGCTGGGAATCAGCGACCCGGCCAGCAGCCTGCCGGACAGCTGCCGGCGCAGAAGCATAGAGCCAAACAAACGCGCGGAGAGGGAGAGGGCAAGAGGAGGGAGAGATAGAGCGAGAGAGAGCGAGAGAGAGAGAGAGAGAGAGAGAGAGAGAGAGAGAGAGAGAGAGAGAGAGAGAGGAGGGGGCGGGGGAAAAGAAGCGCGAAAACGGGAGAGAAAAGAAATTGGACGAAACTCTTTTTAATCCGATTCGTTTTCCGTGGAACGGTCCTCGGAGCGATAAGAGGAGGCGAACAACCTGTTCGCGCTGCGCTGCCTCCACTGGCTCCGCTGGCTGCGCTCTCGACGAGTCTTTCACCCCATGTACCGCCTACCCTCGCAGCCCTTATTAAAGCACCCTCTCTTTCTGTCTCTCTCTCGCCCTTCTCACCCCCTATCCGTCTATCTCCCTTCTCCGGCCGCCCTTCCGCAGGCCGCAGGGCCCGTGGGACGTGCACCAGGCGGGAGAATCGTTCATCTTTATGGCAAAAGAAGGGAGGGAGAAGAGAGAGAGAGAGAGAGAGAGAGAGAGAGAGAGAGAGAGATTGAGATGGAGAGAGAGAGAGAGAGAGAGGAGAGAAAGAGAGGGTGGGCGGTGCCGAGCGACCTAGCCGGTTCCGACCGGCCGCGGGGCAGGGGTGGCACACAAGGCGACACTCCTATTTCAGCCGCCTCGGACGTGGATGGCGAGCGGGGCCCTCCAGGTCCGGAGGCGCCTCCAGAGCCGAGCGGAGCCGAGCGGAGCCGAGCGGAGCCGAGCGGAGCCGAGCGGAGCCGAGCGGAGCCGAGCCGAGCCGAGTCGGGGCCGAGGGGCACTCAAGGTGCGAGTTCACTGCGGCAACTGAGCCGGGCAGCCGTGCCGTGAAATATCAATCCGCGAGAGGAGATAGTGGTGGCCGCAACTAGTGTCCCGCCACGACCTCGGCGGCGGGCGGGGTCGTGGGGAACAAAGCGGCCGGGAGCAACAGGACCGGTGCCCCGCGGTGGCTGCGAGGCTGCGTGGCTGCGTCGCCGGGTCCCAGACCCCCTTCCCAAAGTTCATTCGCCCCGGGACCCCTCTCCTCTCACCCCCTTCGCCCATCATCATGATAAATCCCGCCTCTTTCACCGGCAAACAGCCAAATAATGGGCAAAGTTGGAGGGGGCGGTGGGGCAGAGCAGCGGCGCAGCGCGGCGGCGGCGGCGGCGGCGGCCGTCGGGTTCGATTTCGAGGTGCCCTGTCCAGCGGTGCAGGCTGGACTCGGCAGCCTCGGCCCGCCCCGCGGCCCTTAGGAGCCAAGCGCAGCCAGCGGCGGGAAGTTGTTCCCAACTCATCCGGCACCACGATCAGGGATCAGAAGACGTGCTCCGACTTCCGGGCCCCGGGCCGCCGCTTCGCTGGACACACACACACACACACACACGCCCGGTTCTCAGGGGGGGCCAACAGTCGCCGTGAGCACAACACGTTTCACTTGGACATATTGACGCAGACGGGCCCCGCTGAATCATTGATGGAACACGCGCGGGAGCGCGGCCCCATTCAAATACAGTTATTGGTGACGCGTCTGCGTTATGCAGGTGGGTGTGACTCTGCAAGTAGTCTGCTCTGGACTTTGGGGAGGGGGGGGGGGGGGGCGAGAAGGAACAAGAGGGTGGTAATCGTGTCGCCCCCGCTGCAAGTTTGATGAGCAGTGAGCGCGCCGGTGACGGTACTTCCACACTCAACAACAGGACTCCCCAAAATTCAGCATCGCCTGAAAATCTTCCATGGGCTCTGCGGTTCGGCGTTGCTGCCGTCCATGACTGCCAAAAATGCAAACACGACCCAATGCGTGGGAAGTGACATCAGGTTTCTTATCACGTGAGAACCCTGCGGACCGCCTAATTGCGGGTCCAGTCCTGGCAGCGTGCGGAGGGGATGCTGGACGTGGGCAGGGTGGTCCGGTTGACGTGACAGGCAGCGCCCCCCCGTCCAGATGGTGGTCAGACAGATCACGTGACTGACTAGATCTTGTCAGCCAGGAGCGGTCATCAGCGCGCCCGCCGCTCCCGAAATCGCCCCCGACCTGTTTCGGCCGCGGCAACCCTCTGCCTACCGTCAGCGGTCGGACGAGAACCAAACAGGGAGTTACAGCAGTTGTCCGTCACGAGCTGAAAAAGCTCGCCGTACACATTGGGGAGTTTCACGGCCGCGGAAGCTTGTGTTTCGGCTCGAGGTACTATTACCTGGTCGCCCTTGGCTCTGGTAATCTATACGAAAACTCCAAACGTGAATACGTCCTCGGGCCGCATACCTCCAGCATGCCTCCAGGCAGCAGCAGTGGATACGGTGCGACGGGGCAGACGGGGGGTCCGGGCATTGAGCAAGGGTCGGCTCCCTGACATTGAAATTGTCTAATGCGCGGCGGGGGCAAAGCGCGAGTGACCTTCGGCGCGGAGGCCCTGGGAGGGAAAACGGGAGCCCGACAAGTCCATTGTGGATCGTTTTCATTGCCATTGTGGACGTGTCGTTGATGTGGCGGATTAGAAGTCGCCGCGGCGAGGTGGCCCGGCCCCTCGAGACGCACCTTTACGGTATAATTATGCGTAAGTACGGGCGGGGCCGCCCCGCGGGCCCCGGCCCTGGGAACGTGTCACCGGCATCAAACTTTATGACGTCTCCAGCCCCGCCGCCCGCCCCCTTTGTTGTCCCGTGTTGGCGGCAGGGTTTTCGTCACCGTCCTCCCCAAAGAAAACACCCAGCACCTCCAGACGCTTTGCCGCGATTATCCCAATAAATGATCGCGGACAGCCTCTGCCAAAAATAACTCACAGTGCGTTCTCGGGGGAGAAGAAACGGATTAGGCGGATTGTGTGTTTGGAGTCCTGGTTGACCAAGGGGCACTTTCAACGACGCGTTGCAGGAAGAGAACTACAAACCTGTGGCCCTCTGGAAAGCCTCTCACTGGTGGCAGTGCCTGGTCCTTGGTCCTTTCATTGGGAGGGTACCAGCAATTATATCACGCTCATTATCTCTTCTTGTTCGGAGAGCCCTTTCCTCCGGTCGAAGCAAATTACATCGCCGTGCCTTCCAGCACGCCGAGCTGAGCGCAAACGAAGGAACCCCGTCCACGGCTCCGGTCCGGGTACAGCGCAGTCCATACCTTCATCAGGATGCCAATAGCGGGGGGGCCCGTCGGCATAGGTGAGGGGAACGCGCTGCCTTCTATACCTCTGAGACTGGGCCCTCCCCCGGAGATCCCGACCGCTGCCAGCTCCACCATTGTCCGGCCCGGCTCCTTGCGGGAGCTCGCACGTCAGGGGTGGCCATCTTAAGATGTTCTAGCCCCTGCACTCAGATCATCTTTCCTTCTATTTTTTTGTAAGGAGGAGGGGGGGGGGGGGGGTAGGATCCTGGCCGAGCCAAGCGGTGGTCGCCGAGGTGTCGGACTGTGGGAAAGGCGTCCGCCGGTCCGCCGGTCTGCGCCGGTGACAGACCGATGATTCCCGGTGCCGATAAAACAGCGCCTTGTCACCTCGCGGACACTGACTTTAACGACGACCCCGCCGCTGTGTGAGCAGCCCACCACCATCAAGCACTTTATATGTCCTCACAGATGCTCCTTTCGCACAGTCGGTCGAATGTGAGGAAAATCGTGACCCGCAAAGTCTTTCCCATGGGTGTCCTAAAAACTTCCTGGCCCTATTTGACCAGTTCTGGACCGCTATCACGTTCTAGGGCGCAGTTTTTTTTTCTCGAATCTAGCTTCTTTGATTGCTCGATGTTTACATATGCGTTCTCTCTTTCAGATCCTAGGCGAGCCCGGGCCGCCCCCGCCACCGGCCAGCGGGCCGGCCTTCCCACCGGACCACTCCTCTAACGGATCGGAGGGGAGCCGTCGTCCCAAAAAACTTTTTAGTGGACGAAGCGGGACCGCGGGCTACGACGGGCCGGCCACGCCGCTTCCATTAAAATGCGAGCTCATGTGGGAAATGTGAGAAAGGAATGCTCGCCGGCGCCGTTATAGCAACGCCCACCAGCGAAAATGAGCTCGTCGGAAACTGAGGGGTGGGATGAGAGAGAGAGAGAGAGAGAGAGAGAGAGAGAGCACCACCCATGGTGGTGGCGGCAGCGGCGGCCGGTGGGAAAGTGGGGGAGGGAGAGGGGGAAGTCTATTAAAGGGGTTGTTGTCAACGGAAACCTGATGGCTCGCAACCGAGCAAAATGTCTCCCGCTGGACCACTTGTTTGCCCGGAAAACACTCGAATGTCCGGACAGAGCCGGCCGCACGGCTCCGGTCCGCAGGGTATAAGCCCACCCCAATCGCTGCCGAACAGGTCGTGGAATCAAACTGCCGCACGGGGCCGCTCGCTGGCTGCCGCCGGCGAGAAACAATCCACCCGCCCGTTTTTTCCTTGTCGAGGTCGCAGCCGAGAGGCGCGCGAAAGCCTCGCGTGCCGATCCTGTTTCGGGTCTCCGGTCCGCAGTCGGCGCTGCCGGGGCCGCCGGTCTCAGAGTCAAAAGGGCTCATCCGCCAATTACTGTGAGCGGCGCTGCGGGGCGCGGCCCTGTGCCGGCCATAATTAAGCTTCGGAAGCTTGTTGCCGAGGTCCGAGGCGGGACAAAGGGGGGACGACTTGCTGCACGCCTCGGCGGCTCCTTTTCCGAACGCGTCTGTTTGCCGCGCCGACTCGCGCCCCCTTCTGCTGGGCCGCCCGCTGCCCCCGCAGCACCGTGTCTGCTGCTGCTTGTCTGTTGTCAGCGGCGCTCGCCTCGGCGGCGGGCCCCTCCCACTAAATCTTCCCCTGTCTCATTTCGGTCGCCTTGTGTCCGAGGGGGTCGGGAGGCTGGAGGTGCCCAGCGACACGACCAGCCTCGGCAATAGCGCCGCAATTTGCTCTCCGCCCGGCGGCGCCCGGCGGGGAAATACGTGGCCGTGTCAAATGCCGCAGCGGGCGGCGATGGCTTCCCTCCCAGGGGCCCCCAGTCCTCGTGCACGCTGCCTGCTCGCATACTGACGCGTGCTGGAGGAGTGTGCTTCGACACGTAACGCAAACCAATACACATATGTATGATCTTCAAAATATTCCTTTTTCAGCCCCCCTCCCCTTGTCGAACCGAAGTCTGACGCTGGTATGTACAGCACAGCTTGTTCTCATGTAGGGCAGTGCGGGTGGTACTCGGAACCTGCCCCCGAAGCACTCTAATCACGGCTGTGGCTAGCCAGCCAATCACTGCTGATCCAACGGCGACGCGGGCCGGATCGGTCCTACTCTGCTATTCCAGCCTCCCTCTCCTGTTTTTAATTATTCATCAGTCTGGGGGCGGGAGAGACGGAAGGTACACGTCGCATAGGGGCTCGCTTTCGCTTTTAGCGCTAATCGGGATCGCTTCCACGGGATGTATAATCAAACTTGTGCGCGATATCCTATATGCGACCTCGGATTATTTTGGGGGGGGGGGGGGGGGGGTGACGTAGTTAGGTTGCGTTGGTGGCGACGACTGACATTTTCTTTCGCGGCGAGAAGTGGCGGGAAAGCGTTCTGGCGGAAAACTTGCGTTGCCGGGCGGCCGCGCCTGTCACGGATGAACGTCGGCGAGGTACTGGTCCAAACTTTAATTAGATTCGCGGAGAGACCACTGTTACGGCGAGAGAGGGAGGGAGGGAGTAAATCGAGAAGTTACTGTAGCTTTTGATCACTGTGCAGGCAGCGTTCGTGAGGGGGTGTGCGTTGAAGCAGAAGCCAAACTGCTTCGAGATTCAAACTTTCGCGGGTGTTCGTCTCTGATGCGCGTGGGTGCGAGGCGCTGTTCACAAGAAGTTGTTGTACAATGCTAGCGGGGAGGGGCTTTTCATTTCGTTTGAAACTTACAAACGCACCTCTCTGTATTTAGAGAAAAAAGAGGAAAACCATCGCCATTACGCTGAGAAGTACGAAACCACCCCTCGCTCGCGCGAGAGATCCCTGCTGATTTCCTTTCGAAAGGGCAGCTGCGATGTAGAAAGGGGGGGGGGGGATGAAATTCACAAATGAGCACACAAATGACCCATGCAGACTACACGTCGGAGAACATTCCCAAGGCTTGTCCGCGGTGCCCCCCTCCCCTCCGCTCTCCCATCACAACAAACAAGCGTCACCTTCCTATCGCGTGTAAACATTTTTTATTTATGAATCGGAGCTGGATCCTGCGGTCGAGGGGTTAACCTGCTGATCCAGGTAAGGCGTTTGGCGGGACGGAGACGCGGCTCGCCGTCTTCCAGCCTATAAATCAATCAGCGTCCCGGGGGAGCGTCGCGTTGAAAGCGTCTGCATAAACTGGCCCTTGTCCTCGCTCCCCGAGCCGTGTGCCGCCGTGCCGGCTGTTTGTACTTTCCACGCCGCCGGTGGTGTCGGGCGCGAGATGAAGTCCCCGAGTCCCGCCAAAAAAGGGTCCCGCGTGGCGCTGCGGCGAGGCAGTGCGAGAGAGAGAGAGACGGGCTGCCCCATTCGACAGCGGTAGTGCAAGAGGGATGCCCGCCCGGGCGTCTCTCTCGTACAGCCGTCGTCAGATGGGGCAGCCCGTCTCTCTCTCTCTCACCCAGATGGCGGCGCTGCAGCGTGACGTCAGCGTAGCGCCCCCGGACCGGCGGCATACGGCAGGTCGGCGCGGCTCTCTCACGCCTCCGTGCAGTCCAAGAGGCTCCTCAGGCGGCCGTTCTCCCGGACATTACTTCCACTCGGTTGGCCGCGGACAAGCGAGCGTCGTGTGACTGTTAAAGTGTTACCTCACCGCCGCCGCCGCCGGGGACCCCCCCGAGTGGCCGACGACTGCCATGCGTGGAAATCGACAGAGGCGGCGGCGGCTTTCATGGCCGGGGGAGCGCGCACCTGGAAGTGTCGTCAGACCAGGAGTGCCGTATGAGGCCGGGCGTCGTCGGGAAATGGTCAACCGTCGCATTCCCCGGCCGCGCATGCGGCAGTGTGGGCACCGACGACGTAGCAAAGTGTTTGCTCTTTACGAAAGACGGCGAGCAGAAAGAGAGAGAGGGACACCGACAGAGATGGAGTGGGGGGCAAGTAAGTGGGACCATTAGACGGAGGAAGTATTGCCAAAACGAACTTCTAATGGAACAGCTTCAATACTGCGTACCCGGGCGGGAAGGGGGGGGGGGCGGGGCGGGGCCGCTTCCCTCTAGGTCTGGGTTCTGTTGGCGAGCCTCCAGAAGCCGTAGCCGGTGGCCGTGACAAGAGCGAGCATATTGTCCTCACATAGGGCTCGGATAAGGCGGGATGTATAGGGGGGGGGGCATAGCTGGTGCTCCCTGTTATCTCTCCCCCCGCGGGTGGCGCCGCGGCCCTGCATCGGCGGCAGCGGTCCGTCGCGGGGCGGCCGCGGGGGCGGAGCAGGCGAAGGTAAACGGCCCGGCCGGCATCGAGGGTACACACACACACACTCGTGCGGAAGGCGCTCGTGGGAAGCCGGCGGCCGCGCCGCGCGGAAGGAAATTTCCAACTCTTAAATTACCGTATTTTCTTGGTCGGACGCGGCCGCGGCCACCGCCGCCCCGCTGCTGTAATGAGAGGGATCGTTACCGCGCCACTTTTACGATCCGCTACGCCAACTTTACGACATAATTTCTGCGGTGAAATATCGGCAGGTTTTTAAAGCGCACGTTCCGCGGGCGGCGGCGGGAGAACGGCGGGAGAGCCGGGGGGGGGGCCGGGGGGGGGGCGACTCCTGTCGCCGTGCCTGAATTACTTCGGCCGCCGATGAGGGTCGCTCCACGGCAACTATCCTCGAAAATTTCGAGGAAATAATTTTCGAAAAAAATCCATGAGTACAGAAAATGTTACAAATTTTGCGACAATTTTTTTTTAGAATATTTTGGAAATTCCGTATTTTTTTTTCTCGAAACTTTCTCTGAATAATTGTGTGCTAGAAACCCTGCTCCTGTCCTGGCTGCCGGTCGGGGCCGGCCACGCCGCCGCGGCCCCACGCATACCTGTCGCATATCGCTCCGCACACCGTCCGATCGGAACTTGTTGCCGAGTGGCGCTGAGGGCGCTGCCGCCGGCTGCCGCCGTGTGCGGTCGTGTGCTGGTCGTGTGCTGGTCGTGTGCTGGTCGTGTGCCAGTTCGGGGCCGGCGTCTAACTAGTCCATAACTACGCAGCCCGACACGGCCCGGGAAGTTGAGGGTCTCTGTCCTTGGAGGGTACACACTGGCGCGGTGCGGCGGCGGCGCCCCGGAGCCCCCGGAGCTCACCCGACCCCGCCGAGGGCGTCCGGGTGTCTCCCCGGTAATCAATTTGAGCGAGACTCTGCGCAGCCACGAGGTGGACGGACGGCCTCCGCTGCCCCGGCTGCTCTTTGATGAGGACGCCGACGGCAATCCTCAGAGCACACACACACACGGCCTCGCGTCCCACCCCGTTCCCCCGGCCGGGCTAAGCCTGCAAGCCGGCGGGCCCCACGCCAGGCACGTTCGACGGCGGCGTCGGCCGTGCCCCGTGCCGCCTCCCGGAGGCCGCCCCCCCCCCCCCCCCCCCCCCCACGGCGCGCCCCCCGGCCGACCTCCAGCCCAACAATCCGTCCCCGGGGGCCGGTCGGGGGCTGCGGGTGGGGAGCCGCGGTGCTGGCCGGCCGGCCCGTCGGCCCCGGACCCACCACCTGTGCGAACCACTCCAAGGTGACCCGCCGGCTGACCCCTCGGGCCGCCGCCGGCCCCCCGCCGTGGTACGCCAGCCGCCCGCCCGCCCTCCCGCCTTCGGACGGTCACTCCGGCCGGACGCGATGAGCCCCCTCTCCCTGCGAGGTAAGCGAGTCTGTCGCCACACATGAGGGGCGTACGGCGGCGGCGCCCTGCGGGCCCTGCGGGCCGTGCGGCTGCCGGCGTCCGCCCGGGCCCGCCGCCGCTGTCGTGGCCTCTTCCTGTAGCGCGGCAACACGGCAATCGCATTAGTCCTCCACACCGCAACAGGGCCCTGCAGGGGCGGTGGGCGGGGCTGCGGAGTACGGGGATGAGCGAGGACCGAGCAGAGCGAAGACCGAGCACAGCGAGGCGTTGCGAAAAATGAGAGGCCAACACGCGGAATTAATTCGCCCCCCCCCCCCCCCCCCGCTCGCAGCAGATAGTTCGTTCGAAACTGTACGCCGCGGAAAGTTGTTACGCGTAATTCTGTGCACAGACAGGCGCGAGTGCGTACGGTATTAGCTCTCGGTGCGAACCGCGGCGGCCCTCACGCCCTCGCAGGCGCGGGTCCGGCAGGGCCCATAGCGCCCGGCAGACGGAGAGAGAGCTGCTGCTGCTGCTGCTGCTGCTGCTGCTGCCAACGATCAGATTACAAGTTTATAATGACTTTTTGTTTACCCCGCCAACTCCACGCAGTTCGAGGAAAGGGAGCGGTGTGCTGCTTTTCCGCGGCATGACGCAACCATCCCTCTCGCTCTCTCTCTCTCTCTCTCTCTCTCTCTCTCTCTCTCTCTCTCTCGTCTGCAGCCACCGTGGGAATGGCCGCAAAGCCAGAGTGCATAGGAGGCGCTCGGCCGCTTTCCGCTGTCGCCCGCTGTTATTTAATGACAGCCTTGTCCGTTGCGGCGTCACCCCTCAGCCGCGGCGACGGCAGCGGCGACGGCAGCGGACGCCAGCACTTTAGCAGTCGGTCCCGCGCGTCGCAATTTACGACTTTTTCCAGGCCGCGCGGCAAATGCGCGCCGCAGCACCACCTAGGCGCATCTCCGTGCTCTGACGGGGTGCTCCCGGGTGCTGCTCCCCCCCCCCCCCCCCCCCCCCCCCCCCCCCGCCGCCCGCTCTCATCCCGTTAGCCGTCCCACGGCCACACGGCCGGCAGACGCCTCCGTAGGAGACTCCGGCTGGAAGCGGAAAGTCGGAAGCGCAAGACTAAATCCGGGACGAGAAATTCCTGACGTTGTGGTCCCCTGATCGCCGCATAGGAATTGGTTTTCCTCCCCGAAAGTGCCGCGGCACTATAACGGGGGTTTTATGGGATTTGTGAAATATTCTAAACTACTATAGAATTATTTTTTTTCACCGAAAATTTCCTCGAAATTTTCGAGACTAGAAACCCTAGATCCCGCAGTTGGTTTGAGAATAAATAAAATACAATGTATAAAAGTCCGTGTAAATTCACGTCGGAAACAATTTCGTACATGCGCATGCCTAACCTAACCTCTGCCCATTGTGCGTACGAATCACTACTGCTGCCAATGCGGTGAGCATATTGTCCTCAGACATCCCCCCCCCCCCTCCCCCGGTCTCCTTCAACGAGGAAGTGGGCGTACAAAACGATCCTCACACACACACACACACACACACACACGCACACACACACGCACGCAACACATCCCTCTCCGTCCCCCCGCCGTGACAGCGCACTGTTTCTCCCCCTCGCACACCCCTCGCAGCAGTACATACACACCTCTCGCACCACCACGACGCCACGTGCGAGCCGGGCAAAGTGATGGTTTTTAGCCGCCATTCATCTCTCAGGTCGGCTCGATTCGCGATAGGTGATTGATGCAACGCCGCCGTGTGTTCGCAGACCGATCATTGTCCGCGCGGGGGCTGCCGGGGGCTGCCGGGGGCTGCCGGGGGCTGCCGGGGGCTGCCGGGGGCTGCCGGATACAGGCTGGCATGCCCTGCAGGGGAGCCGGGGCAGGCGGGCTGCCCGTCGGACGCACCGCCGCCGCTCCCTGACTGGATTAATACCCGAGGAGGAAGATGCGGCCAAAGATGTATCTCTCAAGGCATCACCCCCCCCCCCCCCCCCCCCCCCCCCGGCCCCATCATGGTTCGCGTCAAAGGCTTGCGTCTAGGACGATAGCTTGATAAGCGCACATCATACATCACGTAGAATTACTGCACCGCGTTCCTCACACACGCACACACACACACACGCTTCCCTATCAGTGACGCGTATAGCCGTGTACACGATACGTGATTATTAATAACAGCAAACATCAATAATAGTGATGAACTGTTGCAAAAAAAAATAGAACGGGGGGTACTGAAGGAAGTGCACGTGAAGTTAGCCTCTCTCTATTTTCCTCTCTCTCTCTCTCTCTCTCTCTCTCTCTCTCTCTCACTCTCTCTCTCTCTCTCTCTCTCTCTCTCTCCCCTGGCCGTAAAGACTCGGACATGTTGCATTAGCGGTTATGTCGGTCCGCCTTTCCGGCGCGAACACGATAAAAAAGAGAGAGAGAGAGAGAGAGAGAGAGAGAGAGAGAGAGAGAGGCGGGGGAAAGCTCGCCGAGTGGCTTTTCCTTTGGAGTCTTGCTGCCGAACTTGGTGCCCCCCCCCCCCCTCCGGCCCTCATTGTTCCGGGGCGGCTCGTAACTCGGGATGGACATTAACGTCACCGTCGACGTAACGTAACACGAGGACCCCACCTCCGGCCGGCTCCGGCGGGCGCTTTACTGCTGCGACTCCCGGCCTCTCCTACACACGCATCGTCCTCGAGGAAAATCTGCGGTAAATGCTGAAAATGCGAGGGGGGGGGGGAGAGAAAATTCAGCAATACAAAACGAAAGAGTCTTATACGGAGTGGAAATGGAGGCTCGAGCGACTGACACCTCCAAGCGGCTGCTGCGGAACGTCTGAAATATGTTAAGGGAGGCAAGAGGACAAAAGAGAATTTCAAGCTTTGACTCTGCCACCCCCCTCGTTACAGGCAAAATTGCATTTTATTTCTCTCATAAAAGCTCCCGGCCTTTCTCGATCAGCGAGCAGCAGGCGATGCCAGAAATACGACGGCGGCAAGGCTTCCCCCGACAACGGCTCGCGTCGGCGATGCATTTATCGACGCAGTATTTCTTTGTTATAACACAATCTCGGATACGACGGCGTTGCTTCGCTGCCGGGTGTACACTGACTGGCGACTGGACCGGATTTTTCCATCGACTGGATAGAAAAGCTTACGAACTGAGAAGATTCGAACCCACGACCTTTCGGTCGCCGGTCAGCCACCTTACCACCACGGCCACAGAGACGCGATGGTGTTGGCCGCGCGCCCACCATACTTTTCAGACCGTCGTCTTAGCTGAGCCGACAGAAAAATTACACGGACCGGACGGAGTTGAATCCACGACCATCCGCTCGCCGGCCGAACTCGCTAACCATGCGGCTACCGAGCCTCGGTGCAGGGCGGCCGTGCGCTCCCGGTACTGTAGCCGCACGACGTGTCCGACTGGAAATTGGCTGAAGAGTGACTGGATGGCGTGCACTGACTGGAAGCACTAAGGTACCCCTCGGGTTATCGCATCGCTAGAATTTCAGTTTTGAAAATTTTCCTATTTTTATTTTCAACCCCGCATACAATTCGTGCTTCAAATTTTCCCCATCCTTTTGTTGGAACTTTTCCCAACAGAATTTGTGACAGTGACGTGAAATCTCTGCAGGCGCGTCGCCGTGCCGTAAAGCTGTTGGTGTTCCGGCAGCCGCCCGCCCCGGCCGGTAGAGGGCGCTGCCGCTGCTGCCGTTGCTGCCGCGGGTCACGTCACCCATTGTCCGACGGCGCCGCGCCGCACCGCGCCGCACCGCGCAGGGCACGCCTCGACGGCATTGTAATCTCTTATCGGCGTTTACGACTCAAAAATGTTTCGCCACCTCTCCTGCTTCCCCTAACTTTCTCTCTCTCTCTCTCTCTCTCTCTCTCTCTCTCTCTCTCTCTCTCTCTCTCTCTGTGTGTCTCTCTGTCTCTCTCTTCCCCCTCTCCTCCCTCCCTCCTAGAGAATTGGGTCGTAAACCGGCGTTAAATGAATATTCGACGGTGTGTGTGTGTGTGTGTGTGTGCGTTAGCCCAGGTGCGCATAGGACGACAAGGCCGCCGAGGGGTGGAGGGGAGGGGGGGGGGGGGGACTCCCCCTCATCTAATGTCATTTTATAGCCCGATGAGGTGACTGCGCCGTTGGCAGTGGCAATAACGCGCCTTCCGGACGGTCCTTGCGGACTCGACACCCCCCCCCCCCCCCCCCCCCCCACGTTCTCCGTTCCCAGCGACAGATGCCGCCAAGACGTCACTATGCAGCGCTCTCCGTGGGAAAGCGCAGACTCCAGCCCCCTCTCCTCCTCCTCCTCCTCCTCCTCCTCCTCCTCCTCCTCCTCCTCCTCCTCCTCCTCCTCCTCCTCCTCCTCCTCCTCCTCCTCCTCCTCCTCCTCCTCCTCCTCCTCCCCCCGCCGCAACGGCCGACGTCACGACGGCGGCACACCCGAGTCCCCGATATGACCGGGATCTGCTCGAGCGTCTGGTGGAGGAGTATCGCATAACTCACCGTCTCCCTTCTCAGACGGACTTTTTTTAGCCGACTTCTTTCTTCTCTTTCTTTCCTTAGTTTTTCTGCGTAGGTTTTCTGCCTCACGGTGTGGGCGATCTATCTTGACCGACTGCCGCGGGGCACTCGCATCTCCGACGTCACCATATCCGGCTGGTCAGACAGGTTCCCTTTACGACCCAGCCCGTATCCCGTCGAATCGCGTGTACACTTTGTTCGGATCCGTTTACTCCGTCCTCTCTCTCTCTCTCTCTCTCTCTCTCTCTCTCTCTCTCTCTCTTTCTCGCTCTCCCTTTCTCTCTCCCTTTCTCTCTTCCTCTCCCCCCCTCTCTCTCTCAAACACACTTACACACTCACAATCTCTCCCGAAACGTCCCTTTTCCCTCATACAGTGCAAGAAGCGCGGGACGGGCACATAATGTTGCTCCGCAGACGGCTGCCAATAAGACCGGGCAGAACAAAAAATATTCGAGAGAAAACAAAAGAAGACGAGTGCTTTGTGCGCGCTCGGTGCGGGTGGTGCACTGCCAATAATGCCAGGGGCCGACGCGGGCGGGACGCGGCCCGCCCGACTGGGTAGGCCCGCCGCCGGACACGCCCGCCGAGCGGTCGGCCTACCCTCCCATTCACAGGCGTTTGAGACGGAGGCGCGTCTGCCGTGGGGCCGCGCACGGTGGAGAGAGAGAGAGAGAGAGAGAGAGAGAGAGAGACACGGAGCGATGCGTGCCCGCGGCGAGTGAGCGAGAGAGTCGAGCAGCGGGTACTGCGGGTGTCCCCTCCCGCAGCGGGGCGCCCCCGCCGCTCCGCCGCTTCCGCACGCCGACGTGACGTGACGGCCGCCTAGTTGCTCGGCAAGGGAATAATCCGGCCGCCCGCGTCCCCGTTGGTGTGAGGGAGACGGAGACACAGCGGGCCGCGCATTCATCAGAGGGACCTCTAGGCGCCGTCCCCGTCGGCAGGGGGGGGGGGGGGGGGGGGGGGGGGGGGAGGGCAGGGGGGGAGGGGGGGGGGGGAGGGCAGCGGCCTTGTATTTTACAACTCGCATTCCCCCTTTAACATTTTAACACGGGCCGCGCGGCGCGGTGCGAGCGTGCCTCGATTGCACCCTTCCCGTTCCGTCTCTCTCCCTCTCGCTCTGTCTCTTTCTCTCTTCCTCCCGCGCCGCTGCCTGTCGCAGGCATTACTGCTGCTTTGACGGCCCGCCCTCCCCCGCCGTGGTGGAGGTGAAAATGGTCTCTGGCGAAGAGTTGTTTTATGACTGGCCCGGGGAGAGATAAACCACGCTGGGCCGAACGGCGGGGGCGCGGCGGGGGCGCGGCGGGGGCGCGGCGGGGGCAGACGTTGTCAACTCGGTATGAGAAATTGTGGCTGCGGGTGCGATGGCCCGGCATAGCGCCGCCGCGCGCCAGGTCACCACACACGGGACTCGCAGAGCTACACGCACGCACGGGGCCGCACACGCACACCTACGCGGCCCCCCAACTACAACTACAACCCCAGCTGTAGCCGAGCAGCGGTCCATCCATCCATCCAGCCGTGTCGTCCCGCGTGTATGTGGAATCAATACCCCGAAGGTATGCGGCGGGGCGGCGGGCGCGGCGGGGCGTGGCGTGACCGGAATGTTAGCGCGGGGCGAGGGAGACAGACAGAGTGAAAGAGACAGAGAGCGAGCAAGAGAGAGAGAGAAGAGCCTCCCTGTTGAAGTCGGGGGTGGAAAGGGGTGGGGGGAGGCGCACACGCGAGCCAAATCACACGCCAAGGGCGGAAGTGGCGCCTATCTGTCGGCGGCGAGGCCCGGGGGCGTGGCGTGGCGGGGCCTAGGCCGCCTACCAACGCAGCTGGCGGCGCGACAATGGAAGGCGCCCGTGCACCGCGCCATTATTACTGTTATTTTTATTGTATTGTCGTTCGGGTGCTTCGTGATATTTCAGGAGTTTTCGGGGGCTGCGAGCGGGTGCTGCCTTGGCCGGGCCCCCTCCGTGGGGCCGCGGCTAGAGCTAGAGCGGGGGGGCCTTGGGCCTCGGAAAGCCTGTTGAAAACCATCTGTTGATCGCGTGCCCGCCTGCACTAGGAGGCACTGCGAATGGTGCCGAGGCAGCGGCAGGGGCCCGGACAGCCAGCCCGCCCCCCGCGTCATCGACTAATAGTTATACTGGCAGGAAAAACGTAGCGAAACGCGGAGTGAGTCAGGCGGTGACTAAGAAGGGAGGGGGGGGGGGAGGCACCGTGACGAGGCCACACGGATGACCCAAGCTTACGCAGATCCCCGACTCTTATGGGAGGCTCGGGGCCAAGTTTGAGGGAGGTGGCCGGCCGTCGCTAATCCCCTGGGTGTGCGCCCGGACCCGCGCGGGCCTGCCGGGCCGGGGCGGGAGGAGGGGCCCCGACGGCGGCGCACACATCGCAAGTCCGGACTGCAAGTGGTGGGAGGGAGCGGGGCAGGGTAGGCATCTCATGCCAACCCACAAACAAAAGTCGGTTTTCGGATTTTGCGTGCGTAACCCAATTTGGATTTTAAGTACAAGAGCAGATAATCTTGCTCAAAACCTTTAACATTTATTCAATCCGACCCGTAAGTTTTACTCAGAACCAATTTAATTTTTCGGTGTTCGCGTTCGAGACGTTGGCGGCGGCACGGCACTGTGCCCGTCATGGCCGCCATTGCATCGCGTCAGCTGCTGCGTCTTCTGACTTGCCGTGTTTATCAACAAAGTTTTGAAGAAAACAACTTCTACATCCGTTCCGCGTTGAGAGGCTCATCTAAAAGGTACGTGTTGTTGATAGGGATATTATTTAAAGATGTGCGAAGGTGTATCATCCCTCAAAGACGCTTTCATATTGAGTGGCCTAGGGCCTGGGCTGCCGGCCCGGCCGGACTTAGGCTTTATCGTGGCTCTGAGATTTCACTTGTAAGTGTTTTGCTCTCACAACTCAGTTACTTTTCGTATCACGCAAACTGCAAAAAGCTATTTTATTTTCGTAGTTCATCAGTGATATTCTTTTACTATTGACCGTTAAATTAGTTTGAAAATGAGATGTGTTTACTTGGTAGCCTGTGCTAACCTCACTGCCATGTACTTTGCTTATGGAGATATTGACATCCATCAGAAATGTTTTCTGTGAGGCAGTGATCCGCGTTTTCTTTTGGTTTACCTCTGCAGCTCTTATGCTAGTAATTCTAATGTGAAAATGCCTTATGATTTCCCACGGCATGCGAGACGAATTCTGATAAATTAACCAAGTGAACCAAAAGTTTGCGTCTACGTCATGCTGTTGGAATCACATTAGTCAATTTTTTTTCTGGAGATCCTCGAGGTCCCTTTTTAAAAAACTATTGTTTTTATAGAATGCAGTATCTTGACCAGTTTTTAGCAGACCAATAGTGTCTTTATTTTGTCCATAATACTGTATCATGTTGTGTTTCAGAGACCGTGACAAACCGTGACTTGTTCGCAGTCTCCAACTGCCAGCCAGCAACTTTCCGCGTGATTTGAATTTACCCATCAGGGAAAGAATATTGTTGTGTTATTTCTTTTGAAAATGAAAACATTAAAGTGACCGTTTTACCTTTAAATTATTTGTTATTTTGAATCCTAAATTCTCCTGTTTTATAATATTTTGCTGAGAGCAAAGAGAGAAAATTTTAAGTGAACAGAGCTATCAGATGCAAATTTGCAACTCCGCACACATACACAGATGCACAATAAAAGGGGGAGAAGGGGGAACGCGCGGGGGAACGTGGGAACAGGGGCCCAGGCCCACCCAGGCCACCCCGGGGCTAGTGGCCGCGGTTTGAAAAAGTGCGCGCTTCCGTCGCCTCCCTCCCTGCTGGCCCAGCAGCCAATCACACACACCCGGCCCGTCCCCTCCCCTCCCGGCCCCGGCAGGCCCGCGCGGGTCCGGGCGCACACCCAGGGGATTAACGGCGGCGCCCTACCTGCCGAACTTGGCCCCGACCCTAACACGGCAGTAGGACATCTGCGTAAGCTTCGGTCATCCGTGCGAGGCCAGTGCCGCGAACAGGGAGGGAACCCCAACGCCACGCTGACGAGCTGCTCGGCCCTGTCAGCTATAGCGGGGCTGCCGGAGCTCCGCAGCTTAGCTCAACTCAGCCCTGGCGTCCTGTACGAAAATGTAGCAGGAAAATTGAAAATTAAATGAAATGGTGGAGACAGAGCTAGCTGACGCTGAACAGCGTATTTTCCGCCTCCTCCACACGGGAGCTAGCAGACGCCGCTGATACAATCATCTTAATAATAATGTTTCATGTAAAACTGACGGTGACGTTAAGTTGTATCACCTGCCAAAAAAAATTAAATAGGACACTAGTGCTGAAGTAGTGGAGGAGGTGCAGGGTCGGTGCCGCAGGGCGCTGCCAGCGCTGCCAGCCGGGCCTCACGGCCGGGGTGCGGCAATGCCGCGCTCTCTGCCGGCCTGGGCCGCCCGGACTCGCCCTGGACCGGACCGGTCGACCCCACCCTGCCCGGCCGCGTCGTCACGGCGGCCGTGCCCGCACCTCACTTCGGCCCTCGAGCGTTGGGCGTGGCGAAGGGAGGGGAGGGAGGGAGGGGAGGGAGGAGGGAGGGAAGCGAAGGGAGCGCCGAGAGGGCGGGCCGGGCCTGGCGGCGGTCCGTGCGGGCCGTGCTATACAGGGACCGGACTGGGATTCCATTGTTTGAGTGGCGTAAGCTCCCCGCCCCCCGCTCCTCCCGTCTATATAGCATTGCTGCCGAGGGGCGGAGCGGCGGCGGAGCGGCGGCGGAGCGGCGGCCGAGCAGGAAGGGTAGGCTGCCTGCGTAGGCCTGGCGGGGGGCGGCGGGGGGCGGCGTGGAGCCTCGGCGCTGCAGCCGGAGGGGTGCAGTGACGCACCGCCCACGCATATATATCGATCGGGCGCGTGCATTCCCCTCCCCCGCGCCGCCCCCGGCGCACCTCCCCGCCTCCCCCTCCTCCCCGCGCCGCCGCCGCCGCCGCCGCCGCCACCACTCGGCAACAGCGACGGGCAGGAACAGCCAGCGTATCCCAGTCCTAATCAATAGGCAAAGCTGTCACGAAACCAACAGGAAACGGCTTAATGGTGGAGGTGGGACGCGCACCGGGTGTGTGTGTGTGTGCGTGTGTGTCTGTGTGTGTGCGTGTGGCGCCCAGCTCGAACGTGTGAGAGAGAAAAAAGAAACTGAGTTCGTATTTACCTTCGCTGTCCATTTCTGTGAACGTTAAAAAAAAAGAGAGATGGTAGCGGCGGCAGAGAGAGCGAGAAAGAGAGAGAGAGCGCGGGAGACAGAGAGAGAAAGAGAGAGACAAAGAGAGAGAAAGCATATAAAAGGTGCAGAGTTCCAAGAGAACAGTCGAATCACGAAGCTATTATTACATAATTACGCCCCCCCCCCTTCATCGCAGCCCCCACCGCACAGTGTTGGCGAGTTGTACACAGGGAAAAGAAATTCACGGGCAGCAGGACCTTTAGCCCCCCCCCCCTCTCTCTCTCTCTCTCTCTCTCTCTCTCTCTCTCTGAGCCAGATAGTTGCGTGTAGTAAGGTTGCGTTACTGCCCGTCATGGTGGAGCGGTACGCACATTAGTTTTACCAGAGGCTCCGACAACTCCACGCCGCGGCTGCTGTTGTGTTTCGGCCCGCGGGCTGCGGCCGCCGAGGCGCACGGCCTACTGCACACACACTGCCCTCTGTGTTTGCTGCCCTCGTAATGCGATTCAATTAATACGTTTCTAAAGTTTGTGTGGAGGTGCGCAGCCGGCAGCCGGGATCCCCACCCAGGCCCCGCCCAGGCCCCGCCGCGGCCACAGAGGTCCTGTCGGCGCATGGTGTTCCACCGCTGCCCAGGGGTGGGTGGAGGGGCGAGGAGGGGGCCGCGTGGATTAATCCGCAGCGTCCAGCAGCGACGCAGTGCACTGTCTTCAAAGTTTTCAAACGATCGTCACAAAATGCAAACGACAAAACCCTGCAAGAAAACAAGCGATAGCTATCACAATTTTTTTTCCACGTTCATCACGAAACGTTAGTGACGACTGGATCGAGTTTTCGTGAAGAGCATCAAAATTTTTTTTTGTGACGATCGTCACAAAAGTTTGTGATGAAGGTCACAGTATATTGTGCGACGGGGCGTATGCAGATCAGATTTCGCAAAACAGAAATCGCACAGATTTTGTCCGCGAATCGCTATGCAAACTCGAATAACAGTGATGGCGGCCGCGCAGCACTTTATGCGCGCGGATGGGGGAGGCGGGCTGTGTCCGTGCCGTGAATGTGCGGCCGTGCCGTACCCACCCAGCCGCCCCCCCTGCGGGCAGGGCAGTGCAGGGCAGTGCAGGGCACCGGCCACACACACACAGACAGACAGACTGAGTGCTTAGCGAGCGCGGCCCGAGCGGCCAGCAGCGGCCAGGCAGGCAGGCAGGCAGGCAGGCAGGCAGGCAGGCAGGCAGGCAGGCGGGGGTAGCAGGCCGGAGGGGAGCGCTTTACTTCCGCATCAGCGGTCCGCTAGTGGCGTCGAAAGCACTATACTGTTTGCGTCCGTCGGCCGCCCCACCCCGTCCACCTCTGTGCTCTGTGCTCTGCACTCCATCTCTCTCCCTCCCTCTCCCTCTCCCTCTCTCCCTCTCTCTCCAGCTCCGTGCAGCACGTGAGTGATCTCGTTTCCCCCACCCTCCCAACCTCCACGTTCACGACAAATCAAACGCACCGCGTCAGCGACCCCGTTCGTATTTCCTACTCGATATATTCCCGCAGCAGCGAGAGAGACAGAGAGAGAGAGGCGAACCCGAGACCACAATAACACAAACAGCAGCAGACGACGCGCCACGACTGCTAATAATCGGTGCCCGCGCCACACGACAGAAAGAGCACGCGAGTCTCTAGCAGACGACACGGTGCGCCGCCGCCGCCACCGCCGCTGCTGCTGGCCGCGTGTGTTATTCCAACGGAACCTTCCCCAGCCACGCCACGCCCCCGCCCGCGCATACATCAGTTTCAGTCCGCCGTACCAAAAGAGTAAATAGAACGGCTGGGGCGGGCTTGTCGAATCGCCATCGCTGCCCGCCGCCGCCGCCACCGCTGGCTGCGCCGACCCGCCGTGTTTTCTTTCGCCCGCCCCCTCTCGCGGTCCCCTTCCTTTGTTTTTCCCGGGCGGCAGCACCCCGCCACGCCGCGCCGCGGCCGCAGCTGCGCCGCACTCGCTGCGCTGACCACATGGCGTACCGCACCGCACCGTACCGTACCGGCACCACGCGGCCACGGTGCTGCCGTGGCCGGGGTGGCGGCGGCGCAGCGGCGGCGGGGCAGCGGGGCAGCGGACCGAGATGGGAAAGCAAAAGAGTGAGGCCCTGCACTCAGGCCGACCTGCTGCCCTTGCCCACAGGGGAGAGAGAGAGAGAGCGAGAGAGAGAGACAGAGAGAGAGAGAGCGAGAGAGTGTGTGAGATAGAGAGAGAGAAGGGGAGGGGGTATAGAGAAAAAAAAAGATGGTGAATAAAATTACTTCCGGAGCCGTGCCTCTCTTTCCGCTCCCTCTCTCTTTCTCTCTCTCTCTCACACACACACACGCACGCGCACACGCACTCAGAGGGTGGTTATGGCTAATGAGGGAGCGCGCGGGTAAGGCTGTCGGTGCTGGGCCGGCCGTCGGGCCGGGCCCGGCCGGGGGGTTGGCCGCGGTCCCTTTCGGCTACAACGTCCATGTAAATGACTTGCTGGCTGTCGGCTGGCTGGAGGCGCCCTGTTTGCTTTTGTAGAGGGACGGCGGCGGGCGGGCAGCGGGCGGCGGCCGCCTCGGACACCTCCGCGGGCAGCCCCCCGGGTGCCTCTGCGGGGGGCGCGCCGACCGGCCTCGCCTGTAATCACTTCAGGCTGCGCAGGTGTGAGCGGAGTGGGCCCATCGACCTGTGCGCGTGATGGCTGCACTGCACCCACCACTCACAGCGTAAAGCACTTTACATTTCTACACAAATGAGCCCCCCTTTTTTGTTGTTTCTTTTTTCTTGTCGTCGTCGTCGTCGTCACACACACACACACATCGTGCCCGGCTGCGGGGGGGTCACGCAAGGTCAGCGAGCCCTCCGCCAGCAAGCAGCGGTGCGCGCGTATGCGGGGGCCACATATGAGCGTGACAAACGTACGAGACATATGTGGACTGAGGAGGCGGGGGGGGGGGGGCGGCAGCAAGGAAAGGGGTGGGGGGTGTAGAGAGCGGGCGGGGAGGGTGCAGGGGCGGGCCGAGGGGTGGGGTGGGGGCGGGTATACATTTGTGGAGGGGCTGCTGAAAGGCGTGCGCAGGCCTACGGCGGGGTGTGCACACAGATTAGAGAGCGGGGGAGGGAAAAAATAGTATTGCGGGCAGAAAAACACGAGACGCGGGGAGACGCGGGGGTCCGAGGCGGTGTAGGGGCGGGAGCGGGACGGGGGAGGTTGGGGGGTGCGGGGTGGGGGGTGGCTCCACGGGGTGAGCGAGAGTTTATTGGGAAGGATGTAAAAGGGGATTTCGAGGGTCGCGCCCGGCGCTCCGGTGAAGTGTTTGGGGTGTGCGGGGCGGGGCGGTGGCGGTGGCGGTGGCGGCGCACCACACGCGATGGCCCCCCGCGGCCCCGCCACACTTGAGCACTGACAGCAGACAGACGCGGCCTGAACACGAATTACACATCAGTTTAATCGACCAGTACATCATCCGCCCGCCCGCACACCGCCGCGAAGAGGCTCCCGCACGGAGGGAAAAAAAAGGAGTTTGTATATTTTTTGTAATTTTTTTCCATGTACAAATGTACTTTGTATTTTTTTTCTAAATTTTTTCCCCATCTCTAAACTTTTCTATATATATCGTCCCGCTATGCAGCTGTCACCCTACGCTATGCTGCTGCAGCTGCTGTGCCGAAATGCATTTGTATTGACACCTGAGAGAGCAGAAGCCCCGGTACTAAACTGACCGATAATTTTCCCCTCCCCTTCCCCCTCACACACACACACGCACACACACGCGCGCGCGGCGTAATGCGGCCCGCTGTTCATGTGTCACATGTGTGCCCCATAACGTGTAATCCGCCCTTCCAGCAGCCGACGCCCAGCGCACATATGGAAGAGCTGTCGGGCGACGTGGAAATACTACACGTAACTGAATTTACCCCCCCGTCCAGCGGCGGCAGCGTTGTCTGTGTACGGTAAACGCATGTTTGCATCTGACAGGTGTTTCGGACGGGTGGAGGAGAGGGGAGGCCGGGGGGAGGGGGGGAGGGGTATGGGAGTACTGCATATGTGGAGCAGAGAGCGATTCGCGTGTGCAAAACCGACCAACGCCTCGCCCCTCACACCACACAATTTGTGAAACGATAAGACGCCGCAACAGGACCGTTTCCGCACGTCTTATCGTGCCACGCAGCCTCTTTCGTATTTTCTATTTGTTAGTGGAAAACTCTCCCGAGCAAAAATACTTAGAAGGCGCTTCCAGTATCTCGCGCGGCACAGTCGGAAAAGGATGTGGGAGGGGGGGGGGGGCGGCAGGGGGGCGGTGATTCATAGGTATTAACGCCACTCGGGGTACGCAAGCGAGCGCGGGGCCAAACTTGCCTACCTCCAAGGTGTAAAACAAATAGCAGATATGGCTGAGAAACTGCGGGGCGTACAACTAGGCGGCCTCGGCTGTAAAAGTGAAATATGGACTTCATTTAGATTAGCTTTCACAAGAGGTTCCATGTTGTTCCCCTTCCTTCCTTTTTTTCCTCCCCGCTGCTTTTTGCTCTCCTTTTACGCTCTCTCCCTCTCTCTGTCTCTCTCCCTCCGCCCCCTCTCCCCCCTTTATCTCCGTTCCCCCCTGACGTTTTCCCCTTATAAAGAGAAACCGAGAGCGTAATACAAAGGTCATTGTTCCGTGCACTTGTCTAGCGCTCCGCTCCGCGCCGCGCCGCCGGGCATTCCAGCTCATTCTGAAACGTTCGCGAGGATCTGCCGCGGCCGCTGTAAGTACTCGACTCGCTGCCGGCGGACAGGCGGCTGACGGCTCACTGCGGGGGCTCCCCCTCCTCTCCTCCCCTCCTCCTCCCCTCCTCCCCCTCCCCTCTTCCCCTCCACCCCCTCCGCGCTCGAACGGTACTGCTGACAGGGGGCCGGCGGCGGCGGCGGCGGGGGAGGTCGGCGCGGACGTGCGCGTGGCCCCCGGCGGCCGTGGACAGCTCGCCGGAGCAGCATAGCCACTTTGTGTGGCACTTGCAAGGACTCTGGCGCCAACAGTGGCTCTGTACCGAGCGGCCAGTGGAGCGGCAGCGCAAGCGGTGCGAGAGGGAGGGGGGGGGGGCTGCTGAGGGGGTGCTGAGGGGGTGCTGAGGGGGCTGCTGAGGGAAGGAGGGTGGGGGATGGTGTGGTCGGCAGGCCGGTCAAGTTCCTGAGAGGCCCTCGTGTTTCGGAGAGGATACATTTCAGGACCGCGGGGCATCGCGGGGGCGGCTGCGGCGCCGGGGCACCGGGCAGCGCTGGCGAAGGGATATGGAGTTTGTGCGCGGGGCCTATAAGGGGAAGGAAATGTGAAGAGTGTGTGTGTGTGAGAGAGAGACGGAGACAGAGAGAGAGAGAGAGAGAGGGGGGGGGGGACATCGTATTTCCGTGCGGCAGAGCGTCGCGAGAGAGGCGCAAAAAGGAATATGGAATCGATAGACATACAGGCGGGCAGGAAGGGGCCGCCCCACACCATCTCTCTCTCTCTCTCCATCCCTGTCGCTCCACCGGCTCCGGTGGCCCCGCGCGCGTGGTGAGACAGAGACAGCAGAGGCCATAGCAGGGAGAGGAGGGGTGGTGACGGCGACGCCGAGCCGGGCGGAGCCGGGGGCGGCCATTGCCAAACATTTGCATGTCAACAGCCGCGCCACGACCCCCCCCCCCCCCCCCCCCCCCCCCCCCCCCACATCCCCGCCGCGCCCCGGGCAGCGCCAGTGCGGTAAGTCCCCCACAAGTGACGCGCATGGAAATCCGAAATCCCACAAGTGGTACACGGACCGCGATCGTGGCGGCGCGTGGCGGCGCGTGGCGCAGCGTGTCGCAACGTGGCGCGGCGTGGCGGCCGGCTCCGAGCGCCTGCCAGAGCCGGGGTAGGCCGGCCCGCACGACACGCGTGTACGCGGCGGCCGCCGCGCTGCCTACCTCTGCAGGCGCGTCGGGCCTTGCTGACGGCTGGCGCGCGGCTGGCACACGAGGGCACGTCGGCAACACTGCGTGCCGCGTCAGCGGGGCGCGCATCTCCGCGCCCCACCCGGCCCCGCGGGGGGGCCCTGGGGGGCCGTGGGGGGCGCCTAGCGCCGTCAGTGTACTCCGTGGAGGCGAAGTGATTTGGCCAATCGCGGCGCGGCGGCTGTGTGTTCGGAGGACGTGCCACGCCGTGGTGGCCGCGGGGCTCCAACGGCCCCCCTGTCAGCTCCCCCTCTCCCCTCTGGTGGTGTTGGGCGGTGGGGAAAGGAAACACACACACACACAGACACACGGGGTCGCCTCGCTGCTTCGACACTCGGGGGACGAGTTAGTTTTCTGCAGGTTTCCCGATCTGCCAAGGGGGTGTGCCACTACACCGTGCTACACACACACACACACACACACACACGCCTACACACACATCATCATCAATGCTTCCACAATAACCTCTGCCTTCAAACCGTATAGTGGAGCAACCGGAGCAGTGTGACGTTGCGATGTGGGAAGAATGTGGTGGGACGCACTCGAGCGGGGTTCGAACCCGGGCCGCAGAGCCGGCCTTGCCGGACGGGAGGCCGTGCCGCGGGCCTATCACTGTCAAATCCAGACAAATCCGGGGAGACGGCTCGGAAACACCCCTTTGGGAAGCGGCACCTGATCCCACCCGGCCCCACGGCCCGCCTATCTACCCGCTACACAGAGCTCCCCCCCCCCCCCCCCCCCGACGCTGACGCTTCTTTAATTGGGATCGGAGGGGGCGGGGGGCGCGGTAGGGGGCGCCGTGGGGGGCGTCGTGGGGGGCGCCGTGGGTTTGTTTCTGGGATCGGTCTCTGGTGGGCCACAAGGCGGGAACTACCGCTGCCGGCCCTCCCTACCGGCACAGTAATTCTATCAGGGACACACGGAAGAGGAGCGGGCGAGGCGCCTCGGCGCCGACTCCACCCCTCCATACCCCGCCGCCCGCCCTCACCTTTGCTCTGTCTTCCACACGCAGCACACACACACACACACACTCACATACGTGCGCCGCCTGATCCGTCCATGTGTAGGAGAGAGACAAACAGACAGAGTAAGGGGCGGACGTGGAGGTGTAGGAGAGCGCACGAGGGTCGTGCAAAAAGGTCTCCCTCCCCCGCCCGCCTCCGCCGCCCGCGGCCACGGCCCGGACCGCCTTGAGCCCAGGACTTCTCTCTGTCGGCGACGGGACGGCGAGATGGATTGTGCGATATTTGGCACCCACTGTCTGCGGGGGCCCCCGCCGCCCCCGCCGCCCCCGCCGCCCCAGCCGCCTCCGTCGCCCCCCGGCTTTGTGTGCGTCGTAGTGCGCGGTCAACCCCCCGTGGGGCCCTGTGGGGGCCCTGTGGGGGCCCTGTGGGGGCCTGCAGCCGACGTGACGCCGCCGGCTGACAATGGGGCTCAGTCAGATTGTCGTCCTCCACTGTCCGTCCGTCCGCCGCGCGACGCCTCCGAGGAACACATTTCCCCGCCGCGCAGGGAGGCAGAGCACCGCGGAGCAGCGGGGGGGGCGGCCGAGTGAAACCCGCGGCGGAAACCCGGAGAAACCCTCGCCGCCGGCCCGCGGATCGGGGTCAGGGGCACCGCGCCCGATACCCGACCCCGACCCCACGGGGGGGCCCCCGCCGACCCCCGCTCACGTAAGACAGGTGATCTATCGGGCGGGGCCCCTCCAAGTCGGGGGAGAGATTTCCCGGCAGACTTTACGGCCATGCAGCGCCGGTAGCGCGGCGGGCCCCGCGGCGCCGCCTCGGTTTGAACGGCGATGATTCTCCCGGGCAGGAGGAGCGGGTTGGCCGCACCGCCGCACCGCCGCGCACCCCGCCGTCCCCCCGGAGGAGCACTCTGGCACACTTTAGCGGCCGCGGAGGCAGCGGGGGCAGCGGGGGCAGCGGGGGCAGCGGGGGCAGCGGGGGCCGGGGAGTGGTCCGTCGGCGGTCCCACCAGGTCCCGCACCCGGGCCGCGCCCCCTCCCCCTCCCCGCCGCCCGCGGGTGCCCTTGCAGGCCGTGTTAGTCCTCGCCGCGGGCCGCAGAGTCAGTCTGTTCAGCCGCCTCCTCCTCCGCTGACGCACCTCCGCGTCAGCTCCGTCCTCCAGCGGCCTCACTGTCGCCTACGTCTGGCGTGGAGTTGACCGAGGAGAGCGGCCACGCCGCCCGGCCACACCGCACCCCGTACTTGGCGGGGCCCTTCTTCATTGCGCCGGGACCGAATTAATTAATCCCTTCTCGCCGTCCCATTGTGCTGCTGGCCGGCGGGAGAGGAGAGGAGAGGAGAGGACGGGAGAGGAGGGGAGGGGAGGGGAGGGGAGGGGAGAGGAAAGGAGAGGACGGGAGAGAGGACCGCTCCATCCTCTCTTCCCGACAGCAGGTCGATTGCATTGTTTTTACTCCGCGCGTGCTGAGGGGAGGGAATTCAATATTTCAAGTGGGATTAAAGGAGGGCTTCGACACAGACTCCCCCCCCCCCCCCTCTCTCTCTCTCTCTCTCTCTCTCTCTCTCTCTCCCTCTCTCTTTCGCAGGCTGTCACGACCACGGCAGCATCCCACTTGAGTATTTAAAAGCTGTCCGCTCTCCCGGCCACACCGCTCCGCCACCACCCTCCTACGATTGGCGGCGAGAATCTACTCTCTCTCCCTCTCTCTCCCTCTCTAACTCTCTCCCTCTCGCCCACCCTCCCTATCTGGTTATTTCTCCTTCTTTTTGGGCCCAAGCGGAGCGAGGACCCCTTTGCATCGACTATTTGACTTTTTCTATTTTTTTTTCTCCCAATGGGGGTGTCAGTGTTGCCGCACGCGCGCGGCGTCGCATTTCAGTTCCCCGCCGAGAGGTGGCGCCTCAGAACTGGGGTATAAGAAGAAAGCAGGCGCCAGAAAAGTGAGGCAAGAAGGGAAAGACCGGTACCCCAACACTGCCAACTTCAACGCCCACCGCGAGGTGGTCCGGGGCGGCGGCGCCACGACGGCGTCCTGGCCGCGGCCAGCCGGTCCTGGGGCGTCCTCCCTGCGGTGAGGGGGCGCGCCGCGGGACGCTGCCACCGCCAGCACGCCGCCGCCGCGGGGGCCCCGCCGGGGGTGCTCCGCCACGGGACGGGCCGGGACAGGATTACTACCAACTTTTCCTTTCCACTCCCCTGGAAGCTGTCATTGTCAATTTCCCCAACCTGGGGAAACTTTGCACTGCAAATGTGGTCGGTTTGTGGCGAGCGGTAGTGCGGGCCGGGGAGGGGGGGGGGGCGGTGTGGTGGTGGCCACAGCTCCGGGGGCCCGGCGTTGTACCAACGGGGCCAAGGGATTCAGACGGCCGTGCCGTGCCGTGCCGTGCGCTGCCCTGCCGTGCCCGCACGCCTCCAAGCGCCCACCCCCCCGGGCAGGGGGTTTCCACAGACCTCGGCACTTGGCGCCGTAGTCATGGCGCTCAAGCTGCTGCTGCGGAGCTGCGGGGGTGTTTTGGATCGGCGACAGGGGGCTGCAACGCGACGGTCCCCCGTGATGAGCCGCCCTCGCTGCTGCCGCTCTGTCCGTCTGTCTGTCCGTCTGTCTGTCTGTCTGTCTGTCTGTCTGTCTGTCTGTCTGTCTGTCTGTCTGTCTGTCTGTCTGTCTGTCTGTCTGTCTGTCTGTCTGTCTGTCTGTCTGTCCGCTCGTCCGTCCGTCCACCACAGCGCGCGCGGTATATAAAAGAATAAATCCATCACCGCGACGGAAGGAGATCCGGCAGCCGGCGGGCGTTGAGGGCGGTGGGCATACGATCCGCGGCAACGGCTTTATCGAGTATTATGCAACATGCAGCGGCGGCGGCGGCGGCGTGCGTCATCTACAGATCCGGAACGGGTCGGTGAAAGGGAGAGCAGAAGAGAGAAAATAGGGAAGAGTAGAGGTGAGAGGAGAGAGATAGCGACAGAGAGAGAGAGAGAGAGAGAGAGAGAGAGAGAGAGAGGGGATGGGTAAGGGGACGCGGTGGCTGCGGGATCTGCGAACCGTGAATGGGTTCACACACAAGCCGCAGTTAGAACGGAGAGAGCCGCTGAAATTTCAAGGGTTCCTGCTTTGCACGGATTGGATGGAGACCACGGCAGCCACAATGCAATCACAGAAGGGGATAGGGGTAGAGAGAGAGAGAGAGAGAGAGAGAGAGAGAGAGAAGCCGGGGGGCGGGTGGAGGTGAGGGGGTGGGGGGGAGGGCCGGGCATTCCTCCACCAACAGCCCCTAGGCGTTGCAATCTTGTCATGTCCAGGGCGGACGTGCCGGGGTGCGGCGACGGGCGAGGCCAACCGAGGCCGCAGGGGCGGAGGGGAGGGGAGGGGGGGGGGGAGGGGAGGGGTTGGCGGGTGAGGGGGTGGAGGGGGGATGGGAGCGTGAGCCGTCCGGGCCCAAGGTCATGGCGCAAGTGTGTCTTGTTCGTCTTCCTGCGCCGATCAAACCTCATCACACCGTATCGACCGAGCGAGAGTGTACACGAGGCTGGAGGGAGATAGAGAGAGAGGGAAAGAGAGAGAGGGAGAGAGGGAGAGAGAGAGGGTGAGTGAGAGAGATGGGAAGCACGGCGTCCGACACCGGATGTGCATCATTTTCTGAGCCTCATCCTCGCCTCTGCCCCTCCGCTCCTCCGCCGCGCAGCTCTCGATGGATCGGTGCACGCGGCCGAGTGTGTTTTTCCGGCCGCTTTCCATTATGACGCTCCTCTGTGACGCTCAGTTTGCATTGACGCGGTGCGGGCGCACCTATCGGAGGCGGGCGGAGGGAGGGGAGGGGAGGGGAGGGGAGGGCGGTGGCGATGTTGACACCCCATCAACTCAATCCCCCATCATTCGGCCTCCCGCTCTTAGCATTCATCCCCAGCCGCCTGGAAATTGAAAGTATGCCCCCCTCTCCGCCCCCTCTCCGCCCCCCCCCCCCCCCCCTCTGCGCCCCCACCCCCCGCCACGCCACAGGGTGCCTTCGGTGACTCTACCCCGTCCCCCGACCACCGCCCCCTATCTTCCCTGGCTGAGAGCAGCCACGCTCGCCCCTTTGCAAAACTAAGCAAAAGCAAACGGGAGAGGGAAAGAGAGAAAGAGGGAGAGGGAGAGAGAGAGAGAGAGAGAGAGAGGGAGAAGGGGGGAGGGGGAACGACCCCTAAAGCCCCACTTGCCAGGACATCAGCCCTGGAGTGATTCCCTCCTGGCAGGTCCTGTGGCAGGTCCTGTCTGGCCGTTCACCTCTCATCGGTAGGGGTGGGTAGAGAGGGGGGGGGGGGCTGTCGCGAATAGAGGGATGGAGCAGGGAGCGCCTGCCATATCTCTCTCTCTCTCTCTCTCTCTCTCTCTCGCGGTGGCGCGCTGCGCCCCCTACAGGTGGACTGGCCTTATCTGCTTCTGCACATTGGCGAGAGTGGCATTATCCCTGGAGCCCCTGCGGAACGGTCCGAATCTCGGGAGAGGAAGAGGAGGAGGAGGAGGAGGAGGAGGAGGAGGAGGAGGAGGAGGAGGAGGAGGAGGAGGAGGAGGAGGAGGAGGAGGAGGAGGAGGAGGAGGAGGAGGAGGAGGAGGAGGAGGAGGAGGAGGAGGAGGAGGAGGAGGAGGAGGAGGAGGAGGAGGAGGAGGAGGAGGAGGAGGAGGAGGAGGAGGAGGAGGAGGAGGAGGAGGAGGAGGAGGAGGAGGAGGAGGAGGAGGAGGAGGAGGAGTGAGGTGGTGGCGAGCGCACCTACGGCCACTCCAAGCGGCCTCTGGTATTCCAGTCCGACGTTGCTTCGTGTTGCCCGCGGCCTTTTGTGCATTAAAACAGAGCTGGCAAAGCCGCCTGCCTTTCTGCTGCTCGTCCCTCTTGGCCCCTCCCGGCCCCTCCCGGCCCCTCCCGGCCCCTCCCGGCCCCTCCCACGGGCTCTGCCCCGACCCAATCGGCTGAGCGCACGGGGCTTAACGCGCCGTACCGTGTACGCTTAATTTGTTTCATTTTCATACACGCACGTTTTTACCGCTCGCCCTCTCTCCCTCCCACACACACTCTTTCCCTGCGGCTTTTATCTCCATTTGCCGCCCTCTCCGTCCGATTGTCCGTCGCCTCTCCCCGGCCGCTTGATTGCGGAGGCCTCTGGACGCCGGCCGGCAGGGTGCGGTGCCCGGACCGCTTTTTGCCTGATTGTGGCCGTCGGGAAGGGCCGAGGCCGGCTGGGGCCCCGCGGCCGAGGCCCCCCGCGGCCGAGACCCGGCACCGCGGCTCGTAAACCCCATTTCACTTTTAAGGGTGTTGATCGAGGAAGTAGACGCGCGGTTCACAGGGGGAAAGGGAAGCAGGGAGAACGAGAGAGAGAGAGAGAGAGAGAGAGAGAGAGAGAGAGAGAGAGAGAGAGAGAGAGAGAGAGAGAGAGAGAGGACCAAAGACAGAGAAAGTCTGAAAAAAAGAATACTACCAGGAGTGGGACTTGGCCAGCCATGCTGCGATGATTCGAGCTCCCTGCATTGCTCCGAGGGGGGGCGGTATGGAGGCGGGCGGCGGGCCGTGCACGCTTGCCGCACTGCACCGCGAGCCGCATCCCCTCGCCTCCCCCCCCCCCTTCCCTCCACGGCACCTTGAAGAAGGATAAAACGACTTGCGGGGGGTCCTCCATAAGTCAGGTATTTTCGGTGGCGAGGGATTTTATGTCGCCTCCGTTATTCATGGGACCGTCCATAATGCATGTCGTCCGTACCGCTCGCACTCGCGCGGACCCCCCCCCCCCCCCTCCGCCGACC
Organism: Megalurothrips usitatus; assembly: GCA_026979955.1. Classification (NCBI taxonomy): domain Eukaryota; kingdom Metazoa; phylum Arthropoda; class Insecta; order Thysanoptera; family Thripidae; genus Megalurothrips; species Megalurothrips usitatus. The sequence goes on from CM049598.1 coordinate 5,703,066, forward strand.
CTCAGTTACACCCCCCTCCCTCCTCTCCCTCTCCCTCTCTCTCTCTCTCTATATATATATTTAGAGAGAGAGAATATATCCCTCTCTCTCTCTCCCTCTCTCGCTGCCCTGCGGCGGGAGGGTCGGTGGTCGGTGGTGCTCAAAGGGCTGATATGTTCGAAACGCCAATACCCTACATGGAAAGGGCCGATAGTGTAGCACTGACGCAGCTGACGCAGCTGACGCAGCTGACACCGCGCTGACCACGCATACTGTGCTGACAGGTAGTACGCGGCCCACGAATGTGGGGGACCGAAACAATGATCGATCTCTCCTTGTCTCCTCTCTCTCTCTCTCTCTCTCTCTCTCTCTCTCTCTCTCTCTCTCTCTCTCGTTCTCTCCATTCCTCAGAGTCCGTATCCGAAGCAAGGTCGGCGAACTCGGTCCCCCACACACAGACAACACACACACACACACACACACACACACACAGGCAGCCCGGCGCGCCCCGGGGCCCCTGCAGTGTCTGCCTGGTGCCGCCTGCCCTTGAGAGAAAGTTGCCGACACTTCGACCAACTGGGCGCGAGGGGCGCAAAGAGGCGGGAGGCGGAGGGGGGGGGGGGGGGGGGGAGGGCCGGGGGCCGCCGAGGAATCCGAACCGCGTACACACCCCTTGCGACTTCTCTCTTTCTCGCGAAAAAAAAGAGAAAATAACAAACAACAAAAAAAGATGAAGAAAACAAGAAGATAGCGAGCCCGTGAGTGAGCATCCTAAAGGTTCCTTCCATCCAGCTAGGAGAGAGAGAGAGAGAGAGAGAGAGAGAGAGAGAGAGAGAGAGAGAGTCCTTGGGAAGCTGATACAACACGTCAGATGTTATAGAGGACCTTCGCGACACGGGCGCGCTCGGAGCGCCACGCGGCGAGAGAGAGAGAGAGAGGGGGGGGGGAGAGAGGGGGGGGGGGAGGGGGGGGAGAGGGGGGAAGAGAGAGAGAGTTGTTGACAAGACATAGCTCTCACGGCTGTATACAAGTGACAATCATTTTCGAATCTGCGCGCAGAATTAGATAGAGTTTCCTATTTCCGAAAGGAATGCGGAAAAAACATACAGTCTCAGCTAAAGCAGAGCTGGTCTCGGCTCAAGTGATTGAACGCTGCTTTTCCGTCATAATATCGGGCCTGGTCAGATGGAAGAGGGTGGGGGGGGGGGGGAGAGCGACGAAGGTTATCCCCCCTCTCTCTCTTTCTCTCTCTCCTCTCTCTCTCCCTCTACTCGCTCTCTCCCTCCCTCTCTGCTCTCTCTCCCCCTCTCTTGCCCTCTCTGTCTCTCCCTCTCGCGCTCCTATTTTGACTCACATACGCCACGGCTGACTAGCGTCGCCCAGCGTCGCGCCCCGATTAGTGGGCGGCACGCTGCTTGTAGGAGGTTGGCGCCCCCCTGATGGCGCAGCCTGGTTCCGTCTGCTCCGGTTTCATCCGGTTCCCCCCGACCCCCCCCCCCCTCCTACTGAGGGGGGGGGAGGTGGTTGCACGCAGGACGCCGCCGCAGACCCGCGGGGCGGGGCAGTGCCGCGGCGGCGTGGAGGCCGTGGACCAGCGGCGGCGCGGCGTGCTGGCCGCGGAGTGTGTGGCCAGTATGTTTGTGCCGTGTTCTGTTCGGGTCGGGGGCGCGCCGTGGCTGGGCTGCTGCCGGCCGCTGGGCCGAGGTGTATAGGAAGTGTACACCGTGTTCTGTGCGGTGCTGGCTGCTCGGGGGTTGGAGGGTGAAAGCTGGGCGCCCGACGACAGGTCTCGCGAGAGCTAGGGAAGCCGGGCGGGAGCGAGCGAGACCGAGAGGAAGCGAGAGAGAGAGCGATGCGAAAAGGGCGCTGTTCTCTTGCTTCCTTATGCATGAGAATGGGCGTGTAGTTTCCGGCTCCCGGGGAAGTACTGGGCCAGGCCTGCCGACCTGAACCGCCGACCGCCGCCGCCGCCGCGGCCACCCTGGAGGGTACAGGCGGAGGGGTGGGGTCTCCCAGGAGCCGAGCGAAACCAAACTTCCGACACGACGCGTCCAGGATCCCGGATCTTACCGACACACACACACACGCACACACACACAGCGTAGCATTATGCGCTAGTTCAACATGGGCGCACCCTGGTGTGATACACATGAGGTTGTGTTTTTATTTATTTTTTTTTCCGCGCGCGTTAGAAAGAGAGAGAGAGAGGGGGGGGGAGGGGTGAGGGAGAGAAAGTTGAAGCGTCGCGTCGCCAATCTAACGAATTGCCGCGCCGCCGTCGGCCCCCGGACGCCGCCCCGGTGGCCCCCGGTGGCCCCGGCCAGGGTCGGGTCTCGCGGGCTCGGCGGCTCGGCGGCGGCTCGGCCCGCCCGACGCTGCAGCGGCAGCTCAGCGTATGCATCGCAGTGTGGCAGAGGACGATGCACCGCAGACATTGCGGCAATTAGCTCATTACTGCTGTCTGTCTGTGTGTGTGTGTGTGTGTGTGTGTGTGGGGCCGCGGGGCCGCGGAGCATACGGGGTGCATAGCCAGTGCCGTTGACCCTCGCGGTCACGCCACACGCCCCTCCGCAGCAGACACGCCCCGAGGGGGGGGGGGAGGCCACACATGTCGAGATTCACATTTCAATCTGTCTCCGGTTGCCCGCCCCCGCCGCGCAGCCCGCCGCCTCCGCGCGAGTGCAACACTTCCCCGTCGTGCCCCTCCTCGCCGTCCCCGTCCCCGCACATCACATGGTGGGCCCCCGCGGGCGTGACGTCACAGGGAGCCGGCCGCCGCCGTTACTGCCGGGCCGGGCTCATGCGACTTGCAGCGGCCACCACTTCGCACTTAGCACTGCCGGCCGCCCAGGCAGCCCGCCAGGCCGCCAGCCAGGCCGCCAGCCAGGCCGCCAGCCAGGCCGCCAGCCAGCCGAGCGTCACCGCCGACCGGCCATGCAAGTGTGACCTAGGTCAGTGGCCTGATGCAGGGGGGAGGGGGTGGGAGGGGTGTTGCATGTCAGCGGGCATGCCACGAGAGTGTAAGAGAGAGAGAGAGAGAGAGAGAGAGGAGGGGGGGGGGGGGGGCAGAGAATGGAAGGCTAGCGAGTGTGCCGTGTCTGGTGCTAGAACTGACAGAGTGGGAGACAGACAGACAGACAGACAGAGAGGCGTGAGCTACGTAGAATAAAAAGCATATGAATTTCATTTCGTTTTGGTTATTATTTTTCGAATATTTGTTTTCTCAATTCTAGTAAGGCAGGTGCGCATTGTCGGTGGAAACGCCTCGCCTCGCCCGCACGCCGCACCGCTCAGCTCAAGCCGCTATCCCCGGCACGGCCACAGCGCCGCCTTCCAAAGCCGGCGGAAAAGTCACACACGGTTCTCTTGCTATTCAGCTGCTCCGGCCCGGGAATATCGAAATGCATGGCAAGCGTCTCTCTTTGCGCTCTCTCTCTCTCTTTCTCTCTCTCTGCTCTGCTCTGCTCTCCGACGGCTGTCTCTCTCTCTCACTCCTTTTCTTCCTCTCTCTCTCTATCTCTCTCTCACTCGCTGGTGCATAGGGGCACCGGCGCTGCTGCCGCGCTACGCCTGGCTACGCCTGGCTTCGCGCCTGTTGCTGGGCCGCCGCCGCCTTGCCGCCGGGCAGGGTAGGCCGCCGGCCCTGCAGCCGTGCGCTGCCGCGCGCCGCCCTGCCTACCCCACAGGGGCTCTCCGAGGCAGCTCCGGGCCGCCGCCGCCGCCGCCGCCGCGGCTGTCAGCGCCTTCGCCTCCACGACGAAGGCCTCGACGACGGCAGCCGCCGCTCTCGCGCATCGAGGGGAAACGCGACGGCAGCGCCCCGCTGTGGGAGCGGAGGAAGGAGGAAACACAATCAGCCACGATGCCAGCGCCGCCAGCGCAGGACGGCGGGGGAGGGAATCAGTTCGGCTCTCTCCGGGCTCGGAAACAAAATCATTACAGCTGTCGAGTTGGCAGATGCAGCAGCGAGGGACTCTCCTGCTTGCTGGTGGCGCGGCGGCGAAAGGACAAAACGAGCTGCCATGGCCGGCGCATAAGTAGAGAGAGAGAGAGGGAGGGAGAGAGAGAGAGAGCGAGAGAAAGAGAGAGGGAGAGGGAGAAGAGGGGAGAGACATCCCTCATTAAAAAGTCCCGAAGCTCAGGCGCATGGGAAGCAGGTCTTTAAGCGCGCATGGTCCTCGCGTCAGTGCAGCGGGCCGGCGCTCCTCGCCTTAAGGCCTAAGGCCACGCGCCGCCATATTAGACTTTCTTAACTCATTTACTTGATTCGCCGAGACGCGGCAAAGGCGAGAGCAAACAGGACGACAAAGATCTCCGGGTTTATTTTGCGAATGCGCTTCCAGCAGCGCGCAAGGAGACGCAGAATGGGAAACTGGGAAACCTTTTTTTCAAGGAAATGTTGAGGAAAGCGAGGAAAGTGGGGAGTGCGTCGCGAGGCGGTGGGCGGCGGCGGCGGCGGCGGCGGCGGCGGCGGCAGGCAGGCAGCTGCATTGCAGGGGCTCCCAGAATAAACAGACAAGATTTCCCCGGACGCCGACGCGGCCCGCGCCGAGCCGCCGAGGAGGCGGCAGGATCCCTCGGAAAGGGCGAGGACATTAACAACCTCATCAAGACCACCAACACCGTCGGCACCTCACGGTGGCGTGTCACCGAGGTACACCCAGTAGGGTTTCTGTAGTCCCGAAAATTTCGAGGAAAGGTGTTTTCGAAAACTTCACCAATTTTCAATGACACTTCAGTATTTTTAGAAGATTTCTGAATTTTTTTTCTGAAAAATTCTGCATTTTTTCATAAAACTGTTTAAAAACACTGGGACTGGAAACCCTAGAAAGCCTAGCTTGCCGCTCGCTGAGTCAGTCGGCCAGCGGGCTGCCAGCGGGCTGCCACCGGGAGGGGTGGGTACTTGGGGGCCGTGACGTCACCGCCGTGACGCAGTGTGACGTCACCGACCCCGTGACTCACGGCCCTAATACAGAAATTGGTGCCGCGGAGGCGGGCAGTAGCCGTAAAGCAGACCGCCGCCGGAGGCTGCGGGGTGGGAGGGGTGGGGGAGTGAAGGGGTATCATGCGGCAGAGGACACGCGAGGCCGCCATTCCGAGCTCCGCGGCAAACCTTGCTCTCTCTCTCTCTCTCTCTCTCTCTCACACACACACACACACACTCTCTCTCTCTCTCTCGCTCTCTCCCCGAGGACCCCGCGGCGCTGCCGCCGCCGCGAACGTTTTTCCGCGAGTTTGAAGGATACATGAAGGCAAGGGAGACGGAGACGGAGCGAGAATCAAGGAGGGGCTCGGTGAGGCGCACGGAGGGAGGCCCCGAGGTCCGAGGAGGAGGAGCAGGAGGAGGAGGAGGAAGAGGAGGAGGGGGAGGAGGGGTTGTCGGGGCCCCGCCGCCGCTGCGGCTGCGGTTGCTGGTGGTTGTTTTGAGGTCCCGGATCCGCCCGCCCGCCCGCCTGGTCGCCGCCCTCCGAAGGGTGGAGACGAGACTGGGGCCGACAGATCGAAGGCCGGCGCTGTGGTGGAGCCGTGTGCGGGGGAGGCCATGTGTGGGGCTCAGCCAGGTGTGTTCTTCCTCGCAACGTTGACACGTGACACTCGGTGCTGCCGGTTGGAGCCGCGGCCCCCCGCGGACCCCCGCGACCCCCCGCAGCCCCCCACCACGCGGCCGCCGCGGCGGTGCTGGCTCACTGTTGGCCCCTGTGTGTTTCATGTGGTCCACTCACTTTCATTGTCCCAGACGGGGGTGGCTGCGGGGGGATGAAAAGGGACAGGCCGCGGCCTATGCCTTCCTGGCTGCCTGGCTGCGGGGAATTCGTACCCGTTCCCATCGTGACGAGCTGAATAATTAATAACGCCGTAAATGAAAGTGTTCGTGTTCGCCGGGTGCGGGCCTCCACCACGGCGGCGGGGCCCCCCGGGCTCTGCGCAGCCCACCCCCCACCTCTCTCTCTCTCCCACACGTATGGCGGAGTGTGACGTCGCCGTCATCCATCTCTGTCACACTTCACTCGTCAGAGACGACCTCACGGACCCCTGCCTTCTCTTCCTCATCCTAACGTCCTTGTCAGAAAGTCAGCCTGGTTTTGTAAAGTAAAGAGAAAGAAATTAAAAGCGCTCGTGGTGTACGTTTACGAGACAACCAGCGGGGATCGAACCCACCGAGTCTGCAGTACAGTCAGGGACGCTGACACCCGACAACAACTTTTGCCTCCTGCACCTCAAAAATATTTAATTGATCTAACGCCGAACTGCAAATAAATTAAAACATTTCACCGGGCACGTGCGGTTCTTATTTCCCCTGATCACCACGACGAACAACAATTTGCCGCGGGTCTCAGCCTCATCCGCGGCGTCACGCGGCGAGAGGCGATGGCGGCGAGGGTCATGCCTCCCGTGAAGGACAGCGGCCAGAGCAAATTGGCCGCAGCCAGCTAGATCAGAGCACTTCCCACGGGTGCGTGGCCGCCGCTGCCGCCGCTGCCGCCGCCGCGGCGCCTCTCGTGACTCCGCTCCGTGATGGTGACGATGATGATGTACATGATGACGAACATGATGACGGACATGATGATGACGGCTCGCAGCGGCAGCCGCGCGACGCGGTGTAGTTTCGGGGCAAAGAACCGGCAAGTCACACAGCGGCCCCGCAGCACACTTTAACGAATTTTACAAAAAGTATGGAAAGTACATTTCTGCTACTAATTTTGTCAGACATTTTTCGACCGTATTTTTTGGAATTTTTCCAGAAGTCAACAACTCCGGAATATGAGGTCCAGTTTAATGGTCTTTAAAAAAAAGTAATGAAATGAAAGTTGAATGATGTGTTTGCCCAAAACTGTTTGTGAATGCCCCAAAATAATTAACGTACAAAATTTTCCATGAAAAAAATCCCAAAGTTTTTTTTTTTATTAAAAAGTTTTTAGAGCAACCCAACGATAACTAGCTAGAGTTGTGGTCGGGTCTGGGCGCCTGCGGGCCTCCGCTTCAAGAGCGGTGCGCGGGAGCAGTTGGCAGCACTGTGCTGTGGGCGGGGCTGGCGGGGCTGGCGGGGCCGTGCGGTACGCCAGAAGGACACCGGGTTGTTGGTCCCTGCGCGCCTCCCCGCCCCGCGCCGCCCGCTGTACTGTCCGAATGCTGCCGTGAGGTTGGTCGCCCTCACGCGCCGGCCGCGCGGACAAGTGCTGCCAACTGTTGAATCTACGTTGCGCCTTCTATTGCTTCTGTATGTGTCTTCCTTTTTTTCGCACGCGCGCGGCTGCACAACCGTGGTGCATCCAGGAGGGAATAAAAAAAAAAATTGAGCAGTGTGTGAGGTGTTAATAGGTTGAGGACGCGTCGAGGACGCTGAGGTCGAGGACGCGTCGAGGACGCTGAGGACTGAAGGGAGACGCTCGTGCACCCGGAGCACGACGCTGCGCACGCGGCCGCGGCGGCGCGGCGACCTTGAACTTTACGCAGAAACGAGTAACGAGTGCGCGCGGCAAGTGCTCGGAGCGCGGCGGGCGATGACCGGGAGAGCGAGAGAGAGGGAGAGAGAGAGACAGAGAGGAGGGGCGTAGTGTGGCAGAGCGAAGAAAAGGGACAGAAGCGTTCCCACAATCTTAAAGCGCAGAAAACGCGCAGGATAAGCCGAGGAGAATGAGGCGAGCAAGCGGTGGCGTGGCATGGCGTGGCGTGGCGTGGCGTGGCAGCCGCCCGGCCCGCATTACACCGCGGTTCTCCGGGCGGCGCACTTTGGAACAGGTAACGCTTCTCCAATAAACATCTGCATGTGATGCTGCTGCTGCTGCTGCTGTTGTTTGCAGTCGTGGCCAGACATCATCGCGAGTATATCGGTTTATTTTGCCGGCCGCGGCGGCGGCGCACGCAGACGCGCTCGCAGCCACCATTTCCATTTGATATTCCACCGGATGCAAAGACCCGGCTCGGCTCCCGCGCGGGGGGACCCCACAGCAGGCCCCGGCTCGGCTCAGCTCGGCTCAGCTCGGCGGTCTGTGGCCGCCGCCGGGGTCTCTGGCCGGCACCGCGGCACCGCCCATGGCTCCGGGACCTTTGTCCAGGACCGTGTCCAGGACCCTGTCCAGGACCTGTCCAGGGACCCTGTCTATCCGCCGCACCGCTCGCAGCTCCAGGAACCCGTCCTGTCCAGGACCCCTGTCCCTCTTGCACCGTAGCACCGACCGTCTCCAGGACTTTTGTCCCTTGGCGTCGTCCGTGGCTCCATGACCTGTCCAGGACCTGTCCAGGACCCTCGGCGCGTGCCGTGGCGGCGGCAGGCGAGGCTCCGGCCGGCAGCGCGCCGCTAGCGCCCGGCAGATGGGCGATAGGCCTCCCGTCCAGCACCGACGCCCGGCGGGCTGCATCCGCTGCACCGCAGGCGCCCCGCGTGGCGGCGGCGGCGAGAAGGGGACCCCGGGGGGCCCGGGAGGCCCCGGGAGACGTGCAGCCGCGCTCAGCCTGAACATGTCTCGTGTTCGAGCAGCGGCGTACACCCTCGTGAGCCTCGGGCCGCAACAACAGCCACAACTCGAACGGGAATTACACCTCACCTCCTTCCGAGACATGTCTTGTTTTCGACAAGGCGGCGGCAGCGGCACGGCGCGGCCCTCCGCCGCACCGCACCGCCAGACACGGCCGGCCGGCACGGGGGCTCGGGGGGCTCTGCGAGCAGCAATTACCAATTACGTAGTCGGTAGGCCACCCTCGCCACACGCCCCGCCACGCCGCGCCGCGCCCTGCCAGACACGCCTCCCCTTGTGCACACCTACCTCGTGCACTGTACTGTGTGTGTGGACGTGTGTACCTTTGTGAGCGCCCTTGTTGTTTGCGAGCGAGGGACTCAAAGGCCGCCCGGGACCCGGCCCGGGGCCCCGCTGGAGCCCCGCTGGAGCCCGGCTGGAGCCCGGCTGGAGCCCGGCGGGAACCCCAAGGGCGCAGTGCAGACGGCCCTAACTGTTCCGATACGGCCTTAATTGGCTCACCTAACCTCCCCTCCCCGCACTAAATTTGCAAGTCTTGATTGTTGTATATTTTTTTCACCCATGTTTGTTGAGTAATGTTACCAAACTCCGTTGGTTCTTTGTTGTTGTTTTTTTTAGGAATCGTAACTTGAAATTCAGCTTTTGCATATAAAACGGTGGTTTTTTTTTCTGTAAGCTTTGGCCGTGGAAGTATAAAATACTGGCCGCTGCAGGCAGAGTCAGGCTCTCCTGAGCGCCCCCGGTTTCTTTTACTCGTGGGACCTTGCAGCTCCCCCCCCCCCCCTCTCTCTCACACACACACACACATACACAAGGTGGTTGGCAGGACGCCTTACGCGGCGATATTGTGCTGGTGCACTAGTGCAGTTTGTGCGCGGGACGCCCGAGCCTCCAGGGGAGAGAGAGAGAGAGAGAGAGAGAGAGAGAGGGAGAGGTGAATGCCAGGGGCGATGAAGAAAGAGAGGGATAGAGAGGGATAGAGAGAGAGAGAGGAGTGGCACCGGCGGGAGGGGGGGGGGAGGGTAAGGGGCAGAGCGCTGTGATGAAAAGAGACGCGACACGACGTGATGCACAAATGAACTCCCCCCCCCCCCTGTCGCTGCACACTGGGAAAGCCAATTTGTACCCCCTCCCTTGCCGGCCGGGTGGTTCCACGCACCGCACGGCCCCGCACGGCTCCACGTGACGCTCGGTGCTCCTCGCGCCAGGGGTTCGCGTACCCGCTGAGCCCGCCGCCGACGCGTGCGAGGTGAGGTGAGGTATTTGCTCGGGCGACTAGATGAAAGGTACTTTCCGTATGCAAAGGCCCCTCGCCGCCACCACGAGAAAAAAAAAAGAAAAACGAATCGACGATGGGAACTGCGGGCGGAGGACGTGCCGGCACCGAGGGTCCCCGGGCCGCGCGGTCAATAAAGGACAAAGAGAGTTTAATTTGAAAAATAAATAACCTGGTTTTATTTAACTTCTTAGTAACATTTGAAAAAAAATTAACAATGGTCCGCTACAAAAACAGATTTGGCTGTATGTATTTTAGACTGGTCATAATTCAACATCTGATTCGTGTTTTAAGGTTAGGTCTTGTTTGACGTCAGAGCATTCGTCGTCACTGGGAATAAACAGAGGGTCTGTTTCGAAATCGTCTATAACCATTACATCTTGACGAGGGACGAAGAGGGGTTCTTCATAAGGGTCTTCGAGAGCCGCGCCGCGAGGAGACTCCAGCAGGTTGAGAGACGGCACCACGTTCCCTCGCAGCTTCGGCTTGCCGTCTGCGAGAAACACGGGACATACAATGCGGTTACACACGTGCCGTAGGAGAGAAACGGTCAAAAATGCCACCAAGACAGAGAGAATTAACAAAAAAAGCCTCACCGAGTATGAAGAAGTTTTTATCAGTAAAATGGCGAGAGCAGATGACACCCGATTTCAGAATGGGCGTTTTCCTGCCAATAACCTCTTGCCACAGCTTCCGCCTGAGACTGGACTTGGGGCAGCAGTGGAAGCGGGCGTCCGGGTCTCCGACTCGGGCGCGGCAGCTGGGCACGGCGCACTTCCTGCTCGCCTCCGCCGTCTCTTCCTCCGTGGCATCCTCGGGCGGCGGCAGGAACAGCGTCGGACGAGCCCCTTGTCTGAGCCGGATCTGGCACTCGACTGCAATCGGAAAGTACAGCGGTGCTGAACGCGTGACGATAATCTCAGCAGTAGGCATTTCCCACGAGGCTCGACAACGGAAGCGGGAAAACCCGGGATACTTTGCAGGACGGAAACGTTTCGTATGAGAAATTGCGCGGCGATCCGCGGTGGAGATGCTCTTCGCCGTGCGATTTCTCGTACTGCCCGTCTCCGATGTATTCTTGCTCTTCTTCCGTTCTGTACCCTCGCTGGAAATACCAACGTCAAGAACAGAGTCGCCACTTACAGTTAAGTATCTGGTCAGTGCTCTTGAAGTGTCGTCCGCAGACGTGCATCGATCTGGTGACCTCACGGGTTATGCCGCAGGCTAACCTCCACTGCTCGCGGAGGTACGCGTGTTTCGGGAAGGCATACATTTTACCCTGCTTCGCCTTGCAGTTGCGTACGCAGCAGTACCGCTTGGACTTGGCGGACTTTGCGGGTCCCTCGGAGGCCTGGTCGCTCTCCTGGGCCATTTTGACAAGCCAACTTGGCCCCGGATGACTAGCAGAAGCGACGGCGTCAGCGACACACGAGACGTGCTCGCTCTCGCCGCTGCCGGCTGACTGCCCGTCCGGGCGGCGCGCCGGCTGCGCGGCCTCGACGGACGAGCTTTATCGCGCGGCCACCAGGTGACGCCAGCGCTGCTCCCCAGCCGCCGTGCCGGCGGTGCTTCCCGCCCGTCAGTGACACGTTACTGGCCAACGTGATAATCGTTCTCTTCGTAACCTCGCCAAATCCAACGCTCCCACCCGTCAAGATCTCAGTACTACGCCACGAAGACATTACCCAGCAACTGAAACTCTGATTCCTGAATTCTCCTCGACATCCGAGAGACCATTGCCCGCCATCTGCCCTTGGAGCAGCGTTCGGCTCCGGCATTCCTGCACTATTTTAGGACCCTCGCGCGAAGCCCTTCTTTCTTTGTATTATTTTTTTTAGATGGAAAGGCGACCAGAGCGACGGGACACGGACAGTCGGAGAGGGGACGGGGCCGTCGGCTCGCGTCAGGCGACGCCTTTCCGCGTGCCGCGAAAATTCTGTTTCCAGTCAGTGGTCCGTGAGCATTCGCAGGCAGCGTCCTGCTGGAGGGGCGTCCTGCTGGAGGGGCGCTGGAGAGGGCTGGAGCCGCCTGGAGCCGCTGGAGGCTAGGCCCGCGGGCTCGCGGCGGTTTGACAAAACGCCTTCTGTATGAGGAAGGTGGCTCCGGCTACCGCTCCCCTATCCCTACCAGTCACGGCGAGATGGCATCCCCGCCTGTCTTTCCCTGTCATCTCTGCTGTCTCCCGCGGGCTGGGGGGGCTGCCGCCCCCCCACCCACCCACTCACTCAGGGAGAGCGACCTGAAATCACCCCAACAGGGCGGTTATCGCCCTCGGAGCCCCCTCCCCCCTCCTCCACGTACCTTCACCAACCACAGCGCCCTTCACACTGCTTGTTAACTGGTGTCCTTCCCTCGCAGGGAAAGGGTGGGCGGGCGGTGAGGGAGGTAACGGGTAGGGTTATGAGTGAGAGGGGAAATTGAAGGGCTGCGCAGGCGGGGGGAGAGAGAGAGAAGGGGGCTGTGAGAGTTTTCTCTCTCTCGCTCGCTCTCCGTCTCCCCCACCTCTATATACTCGCTGTCTCCTCCCCCCCCCCTCTCCTTCTCTGCGGATAGGGATGCTGAACCCTGGAATCGGTCGATGCCACTCCGCACCATTCCATTCCAGGATTTCAACAAGCAGCCATGAGGCAGCCGTCCCCTACCCCCGGCGTGGCGTGGCGGAGCGTGGCGCTGGCCACAGTGGCGGCGGCGTCGACCTCGCTACAACCTCCGTGACCCCCCGCCGCGCGCGAAGCCGGCGTCGCCGGCGACGAGACGCGCCCAAACAAGCGGGGGGGGGGGGGAGGGGGCTCCAGAGTTTCCATCCCTGTCAGCAGCGGTCAGAGCGAGAGGGTGAGCTGTGAGGGCGGGTGTGTGTGAGAGAGACGGACAGAGAGAAAGAGTGGCGACAGGTGAAGAGAGAGAAAGAGAGAGAGGAAGAGAGAGAGAGAGACAGAGAGAGGGCATAGTGGACTGCGTGAGCGTTCAGCAGCATCCACGCGGATTTTCTTTCGAACATCAAAGCGGCGGAGCAGACTGTCGCCGGAGCGCGGCCGGCCGCGTCGCACGGCGAGGCTGCGGCGCGGGTTCGATTCCCACGGACGGCTCCGCCGGCACGCACTTTCGCGCACAACTCAGCAGATCACACACGCCGCGTCCCGGCGGCTGTTCAGCGCTGCAGCGCGGCGCATATCCGACGATCCGCCGCCTGCCTGCTGACCCCTGCTGACCCCCGCTGACCCCGCGCGCACAAAACAAAGCCGCCAACTCCTTGAAGCCGCCCTGAATGGAAACATCCCTCTGAGAGGTGTTCCCGGGGGAGTGCGTGTTGGCATCACTGGGCTCCCTGTTATGTTACGCTAGCGGCGGCCACAACGGGGGCCCCGTACGCGCGTCAAGTGCGCGGCCGCGGTTAGGAGCGCACCCCGCGGCCGCCGCGGAAAAGCGCGGGACGGACAAAAAGCGGCGGCGCGCTCTGCTTTTGTTTTATTTTCAGACCGTGGGGACGACTGCTCCCGGTCCCCGCCGGTATCCGCGCCGCGTCCGCGCGGCAACATTGACATTCAGCCGACCGGCATGATTCGTTATTCATATTCGATTTCCCCATCGTTATACACTCCAGACCACCGGCACACTTCACCGAGCGCGCCGGCACGGTTATTTGAGCGTAAAGAGTCGGGGGCATTTGACCGCGGCGCGGGCGGCCGGTGGGGGCATTTGACCGCGCGGACGGCGGCATCAGCGGCGGGGGCATTTGACCGCGGTTGGGCCGTTAAGCGCGAAGGGCGAAACGCTGCTGTTCCGATGCGTCGGTGACCGGCCGGCTGTGAAGTACGCGGCGCGTTGCTATGCTTTTGTGTAGGGGGGGGGGGGGGATGAGAACGTGAAAACAATGTGGAAGCTCTTTCGAGTCGGGAAATTTTGGCGGATGTGGAGCTGAGACGCATCTCCGGGGCGGCGGAGCCTTGTCCCAATTACGAGTAATAACAGACACGCCGCCGCTTCTTGATTCGCACACAGGCGGCGGCAGGCGGCGACCCCGCTGACGGCCTGGTGACAGAACCAGTCATACCAGAGGACCGGCCCGTGCGTGTGTGTGTGTGTGTGTGTGTGTGTGTGTGTGTGTGCGGCGTCCTCTGCGCGCTCGCTTCTCGGGTTCCAGCCAACAACCCCCATACCTACCACCTCCCGCCACCCTCCCTCCCTCCCTGCCACAGTCGAAATCAGGCTCCATTCTGCGCCGCGCCTACCCTGCCGCCCCCCTCTTCTCCCCTCGTCCGCGCTGTCTCACTCGCACTTCATTGTCTCCCGGCCCCGCAGCTTTCACCTGGCGGCGTGGGGTGTGCCGGGAACCCTCTCCCGTGCCCCCTCCCCTCCCTCCCCGTTAATTTATCTCTTTATCGGTGGCCGCCGGACCGCCAGGTGTCCGTCCAGGTCGCGCGCGCGCTCACAAAACATGTTTCTGTCGCGGTTCTAGGCGGCGTTTTTTTTTTAATGGGCGGGAAATTCAAAATAACACGTCCGCAGCGCGCAGGTACTCGCGCCGTTCCTCTTGGGGCTGTTTCGCGACTGCCCCGCGGGCAGGAGGCGGCGGGATCGCGGATCGGATTCCCCGGCTGGGATTCCGCGCCCGCGCCGTCACCGCGATCCCCGCGCGCGCCGGGGGAAGGGGTGCGGCAGCTGCGGCAGCTGCGGCAGCTGCGGCCCGCTGCCTATAATGAGACACGCCGCCGGCACCCCAAACCGGACCTACCCCGCCCTGCATCCCCTCCTCTCCCTCCCCCCCCCCCCCTCTCTCTCTCTCTCTCTCTCTGTCTCGCTCCGGCAGCTCTCTGGGTGGGTATGTGCGGCGGGCGGCGGCAGCGCATGTGTGTGGGAGAGAGACAGAGCAGAAGGACGCTGTTTTCGTAAGGAGCACAAGGCTGGGCGCTGCTGCTGCCGGGCAGATAAAGTGCGCACACGACAAAAGTGACGCGCCAAGAGGGTGCAAAAAGGGCGGCATAGTGTGTGTGTGTGTGTGTGTGTGTGTGTGCGGGGGAGGGCCAGAGAGTGCAAGGAGGGTGGTGTGGGGGCGGATGTCCAAGGGCCTGCGCCGCTCCGCTGTTGCAACAGGCGCGTTTGGTGCCAGGCCAAAAGAGAGAGAGAGAAAGGAGAGATTCGCTCTCTCCCTTCCGCGTCGCGTTGTCTATCCCCTTCCTTTTTTCTTTCGCTTTGTTTTCCCCTCTTTTTCTTTCTGACTTGGAGAGTTCCATCCAGTAGTCCGCCTTGTCAGCGCTGCGCGGGTACAGCAGCAGGTACTACTATGGACTCGCTTTCCGAAATGCTCTCTCTCCCTCCCTCCCTCCCTCCTCTCTCTCTCTCTCTCTCTCTCTCTGTTGTGTACGTTCTGGGGATTTTGCGCGTCACACTCGACATTATGCACGAGTAGGTGGCAGGTAATTGGGCGGGTGTGTTTGCCGTGAGCTGTACATGGCGGGCCCGCAGCGGCGTCTCGGGGCTCGGAGGTGCCCCGCTGGCTCCGCTGGCCCCGCCCCGGGCCGCCGCCCTGTACCGGGCCGTAGACGGCGTGGCCAGCAGACGCGATGCATTTTTCATAGCGGCGGCGGCGAACTTGCGGCAACGGCTCCGTGTATTAGTAATCGTTGGGTCCGCGTAGCCGCGGCCGCGGAGCACGTGGCGGCGGTGCGGCATGGGTCCTGGCGGGCGCTGCGCGCCGCGGCGACCCCCGTGGCCAAATTGCGAGCAGGCCCTGGCCGTGCGGGGCTTGGCCACTCCTGCGGCCGCTGCGCGCCCACCCGCGCGCGGCGCCACGCAGGGTGCCACAGGCGGTATACAACACGCCCTCTACAAAAAAACAAAAATCCCCGACGCCTGACCGCGGGGCGGCGGTGCGCGCCGCGGTGCCAACTTTCCGCCCCTGATTAGACCACCGCCCGCGCTGCTCTTTTTATCAGGTTAAAAACGTTCATCCGTAATTTATGATGGCTGCTGCGCTCAGTGCCCCATTTGTCGTCGTTAAAACAAACGCTTACGTTTTGTTTGTTTTGTTTTGTTTTTTCAAATCCTTCCCCGCTTTTGTAGTAATATTTTCGCGCGACGCGCGGCGCAGCGGGTTGCCTGCTGCTCCCAACGTTGCCAAGACTGCTGTTGTTGCGGCACAGTTCTGATGTAAGCCCACGATGGACGAATTGTATTAGATTCCCCACTCCGATGCAATCATTTATAATTTTTACACGAAAGACAACAAAATAAGGTTATTAATTAATAGTTTGATGGGTGCCGTTGGCGCCCGGCTGGGTGCGTCTGGTGAGCCGCGCCCCGCGCCGCGTCCAAAAGTTCCCGAGGGCTTATGAATGCAGTATGATTATTAGCGAAATGAGTTCTCATTCGACTCTGAATAGCGGAGCTGGGGTGGGGGAGAGCGAGAGAGAGAGAGAGAGAGAGAGAGTAAGCCCGCCGCACGAGTTTGTTTCGTCGGCAGAAATAAGACCGGGTGAGCGACGAAGGGATCAGAGAGAGAGAAAGAGAGAGAGAGAGAGAGAGAGAGAGAGAGAGAGGGAGAGAGAGGGAGAGAGAGAGAGGAAAGGGGAGGTAGAATTGCGCGCTTTCCACCGCTCCGGTTCACTCCGCTTTTCCTCCTTACAATACGTGCAATCAGGAGGGAGGACTGGTACCGGACCGGGCGAAGGGGGCGGCGGCGGCGGCGGCAGAGAGAGAGTACGTAAACACGAGGCCGCCGGCGTCACTGCGGGCGCACCTGCTGCTGCGGGCTGCCTGCCCTGCCGGGGGCGGCCGGCGGGGCCGCAGCCGCACTGCAGCCAGCGCGCCCAGCTCAGCGGGCCTCAACGCAAGTGCAATTGCGTTGCGTGCAAAGTGCGCGCCGCTTGCCGGTCTGCGGGGAGGAGCGCAGCGCAGCACACGCAGGCGTCGTCGTCGTCGGCGAGAGCGGCTCGGCGTCGCGCGCCTCCCCGACCGACGCCGTGTTGTGGAGTCGACGTGGCAACGCCGCCGGGGCCGCCAGCCTGTTGGCCGGTTTTATTGGGAGTGTAGTGCTCGCCGGGCTCGGTAGGGGTTGCAGCCGTCGGCAGCCGTCCCACCCCGTCCGCCGGGCCGCCCCTCGTGCACCGCCGCCGCCGCCGCCGCCGCCGCCGCCGCCGCCGCCGCCGCCGCCGCCGCCGCCGCCGCCGCGGTGCGCGCGCGGGGCTGGCGGGGGGGAAGGAAGGGCGGCGGCAGCGGGGCGGCGGCGGCCGTGCGCGAGGGGGAGGATTTTTGGGGGTGGCGGCCATGGCAGGGAGGCTGCATGGTCGGTACACCCACCTCCATTACTTCAAACCTTTCCCCCTTCTCTCGTGTATTTTTCTTTTCCCTTTTTTTTTTTAAAAAAAATAACAATTTATTTTCCTTACCTCTGTGACCGCCCTTCAAAAAAAAAAATAAGAGAGAAGTGGAAAATACTGGCGTGCAGAGCGATGCGGTGTTATGGTTTTGGTTTCTAAAATGGCACAAGAGATGCTTTGATTGACAAAAAATATATGGAAAGCTTGACGGCGTAGCACTGCTTGCTTTATATACCTCTGCGACCAGCAAACAACACTTTTTTTCAATCGGTAATATTTTTAAAAAAAATTGCACTGCCAAGAAAGACTTTTCTAAAAAAAACGCACGTATACTTTCAAAGAAAGAATAAGGGAAAAAACAACTGAGGAACCCTGATTATACGCGGCCTTCATTTTTTCGCTTGTGTCGCTTTTAGCCGTGTCGTGTCGCCGCGAGGGTGCAATGATCATTACAACCGCTCGGGTGACGCGCGTGCGCGCTACTGTGTGTGTGTGCGTGCGTGCGTGTGTGTGCGCGTGTCCTGAGAGGCAGGCAGGCGGTGCGCGGGAAAATGGCGCATGCGACATCGGAAACGGTGCGCGCGCGCGCCCGCGCCCGTGCTCGTCTGACAGAAAGAAATCCGAACGGGCAGACAGACGCGGACGGGCGTCCGACGCGATGATCGACTGATGCGATCTCCCGTCATGACAGCGTAACGCGTCACCCCGGCGCCCGCCGCCGCCGCAGCCGCCCGCGCCAATCCCTACTCCGTCTGCGGGAAAAATAATAAAACGCATATCATCTCTGTGCTGAATAAATGGGGAATATGAAGGCGTGTCTGTGTGTGTGTGTGTGTGTGTGTGGAGAGAGAGGGAGAGAGAGAAAGGCACAGAGAGACAGGGGAAGACGATTTGGATATGCAAAGAGAGGTGTTCGTTTGGAGTGAAATGTCTGGAGGAGCGGAGAGGTGTGGAAAGGGAGGGAGAGAGAGAGAGAGAGCGGAGGGGGGAATAGAGATAGAGAGAGAGAGAGAGAAGGGGAAACACAAGAGGGTAGATTTAGATTTGATGATTCCCCGCACTCGCGTGAGTGTTGTGTGTGTGTGTGTGTGTGTGAGTCCACGTGCCCACAGGACCGGAAGCGGTTTGCCCGCCGGAAATAAGCGCACGAAGGACTCGAGCGGGAGGGCCCTTGAGGAAGGGCGCCAATGGCGGCGCAGACGTTGAAGAAGGACCCGTGAGGGACCGGACGGACGGAGCCGCAGGACCCGAAGGACCCCGAGGACCTCCAGAAGGTTATCGGACACGCTACACGGCCGGCGACGGCGACCGCCAGCAATTAATCGGCGTCCTCAAGCAGTGCGACAGGGACAGACGCTCCACTATCTCTCCCTCTTCCTCTTCCACGCACTGCGGCTGCGCGCGTCATCCCCATCACACGGAGAGGAGAGGGGGGGGGGGGAGAGGGAACGGTCTGGATGGGAAGGGAACAGAGAGAGAGAGCGAGAGAGAGCGAGAGCCTGCCTAGCAACAAACGGCAGCGCCGGCAGCAGCCACCCTTACCCTTCATTATCCTGGCCCGCGACGCACTTGGTGTGTGTGTGTGTGTGTGTGTGTGTGTGTACGGTGGAGGCCTTTGGCTTCCATCTGCCACGACCCCCTCCCTCTCTCCCCGTTTATCCCCCCTCCCTCCCCCCTGCCAGCCCGCCGCCGTCAGTCAAATCGGCCGTGTGCCGCGTGGCGGGTATATAGAGGGTGCGGCGGGGCCGGCAGGGCCCATCCGTAAGCGCTGGCCGTGCGCCGCCGCGGTGCCCGGACCCCGCGACCTGACCTTCCAGAAGAGTAAGCCAACGCGTCTTTCTAAGAGGAAGGCGTTCGGAGCGCCCTGCCAGGGAGCAGCCCCGCGGACTGCCGGCGTGGGTGTGGGGCCCACGGCGACGTCCGCTCGTCTCTGCTACTATCAGACCAGGCGGGGCGGCCCATCAGTAGCGAAGCAGAGAGAGAGAGAGAGAGAGAGAGAGAGAGAGAGAGAGAGAGAGAGAAGGGGAGAGAAAGTCGGGCGCGCGCAGTGACGCGGCAACAGAGAGGATATACCAGTCGAGCGCGAATGGACCAAAAAGTAGATTACAGACTTGAGTTTTCAGTAATGCCTCGCCAATAATACAAAATGGCGGCGGCGGAGGAATAGAGACAGAGAAGGAGAGCGAGAGAGAGAGAGAGAGAGAGAGAGAGAGGGCGGGGGCGGCACAGGCGTGATGCTCAAAGTTTCGGACCCTTTGGCGGCGGTGGGCGGCAGACCGACGCCCCCGCCCACGGCATCTTCTCCCGACACAAATTGATGAAGATTTTCGGAGCCCCTTCCTCCCTCTCTGCGCGGCTTGTGCTATTTCGCATTTCCATAGAAGAGGTGTGTCTAACGGTGTGGCAGCGGGGCGCCGAGCCCGCGACCCCTGCCGCCGCCCCGCCGCGCCGCGCCCCACAAGTGCAGAAAGCAGACGGCGGGGTGGTGTGACCGGGTACCGCGAGTACAACCCGGCGGCGGGGCGGGGTCCCTGGGGCCCCGGGGTGCTCAACCACACGGGACGCCGCTGTGAGACCTCCGCCGCTCCCACACCGCACTCCCGCACTAACACCCACGCACTCCCGCCGTCGGGAAGAGTTTACACCCCCCCGCGTGTATATGCGCCACACATGTGCGCACACATCGACCGAAACTTGTTTCCGAAAAGATATACTCTCCCCGCGCTGCTCACTGCTGCGCACTCCACCTGTGTGTGTGTGTGTGTGTAGGTATGACTCACAAAAACTTTATACGTCTGCCGTTTTCGCTCCGACGCCGCGCCACGCTGCCGCCCCTCACTCTCTCGCTCTTTCTCTCTCTGTCTCTCTCTTTCTCTCTCTCTCTTTCTCTCTATCCGTCTGGCTGGCTGCGCGACTATCCCATCCAAAATCCTATCGCATCCAAGCCCTCTCCATCATCTATCACAGCTGTGTGGGGCAGAAACGGCGGCGCTCCGCCGAGGCGTGGCGTGGCGTGGGGTAGTGCGGCGCGGCGCTGGTCTGCGGCCGGGACGCCGCCGCTACCCCGCGTGCCCCGCGCTCCGCCGCCGCCGCCCGCCGCGCCGAGTAGAGGGCCCGACCGGAGCCGAGCCGAGCCGAGTTCAGTGGCCACGGTGAACTCGGAGCGCGAGGGGTCAGCATACGATTCACCCCCGCCAGCCCCGCCGGCACCGCCGGCACCGCACCCCTCCAGACTACGCCACGCCGCACCACCCCCTCCCCCTCTCTGCCGTGCCATGCCGTGCCGGCGGCGTGGCGTACGTATACGCGGTACCTATAGGGGGACGTCCAGTAACAGGCGTGTGCAGGGTAGGAGTGAGGGAGAGAGAGAAAGAGAGAGAGAGAGAGAGAGAGAGAGAGAGAGAGAGAGAGGGAGGGAGCACAAGGTGGCGTGCGAATATCAACAAGAACGCCAGCAACAACAACAAGGACGCGCCGGGCGCCGGGCGCCGGTCCGGGGGCGGTTGGTTGGTTACACGTAAAGTAAGGATCATGCGCCCGCTGCGAACCGAGCGAGCGGCGGAAACTTCTCCGGCACGTACACGGGGACGCAGTGAATATCGGAGGGAGAGAGAGGGGGGGGGAGGAGAGAGAGAGAGAGAGAGAGAGGCGACAGGGCGGGAGCATAGCCCGAGCCAACCGGGGGATGAAGGCCTCGGCTCGGTGCACGCAGACACAGCCGCCGCCAGGCGAGAGCCGGGAGCCGTCGCGAGTCCTCATACCCCCGCCATCCCGACAGTCTGTCTGTCTGTCTGTCCGTCTGTCCGTCCGCCTGTCTGGGCCGGCAATGTCCAGTCTCGCGTCCGGTGGGCAGCGACCAGCCGAACGCCGGGACAGAGACAGAGAGAGAGAGAGAGAGAGAGAGAGAGAGACAGGGAGAGGGGGGAGCAAAGAGCAATGTATACTGGGGTGCGATTGTATGGAAAGGGGTGTGTGTGTGTGTGTATGGGGAGGACAGATAGAGGAGAGAGAGAGAGAGACAGAGAGAGAGAGAGAGTGGGAGAGCGGAGGGGGGGATCAGATGGTAGACAGGGGGTAGATAATGAGGGGAAGCAGAAAGGGTTGTGCAGCACGACCGAGGCGAGAGAGAGAGAGAGAGAGAGAGAGGGGGGGGGGGGGGGACAGTGTGTGTGTGTGTGTGTGTGTGTGTGTGTGTATGGACAGGGTGTAAGCTTGGCGGTGAGGTACGCCACCGGTGTTATAAATGCGGCATGTGATCGTCCAGGCGCGGCCCCCGGTGTCCGCGGGGGGTCGTGGGGGGGCGTCGTCGGCTGCCTCCCGCACCCTCGCCTCCCCCGCGCCGGCCGGCCGGCCGCGCTCTCAAGCGGCTGCTGCGGGCCTCGCGAGACGGTCTCTGACCGTGCAGCATATGAGCCTCTGTGAATAGGAGAGGGTTGGTGTTGTGTTGTGATCCGTCTCATGTACCGGCACCGGTGGATGCCCGCTCGCCTCTGTGTGCGTGTGTGTTCGTCTGTGTGTGCACGCGTGTGCATGTGTGTGTGTGTGTGTGGAGACGCTCTAGGAGAAATAAAGACTCCCTCCTCGCCCTGCTGCTGCGGAGGGATAGGCGTCGCGCACATAAGAAGAGGCAGTGTGTGTGTGTGTGTGTGTGCGTGTTCGTCCGTCCGCACTGGCAGCGCCTGGAGCAGCAGCAGCAGTGGCGTGGGAGGGGAGCCGGGAGACGAGGGGATGAGAAATAAAACAGAACGCGAGGCGGGGGTCGTAATGACGGTAGGCAACCGGCTGGCTGCGGTATTCGCCGGCCGGGAACAGTGGGAGTCGGTGGGTGGGTACCTTAATTCCTTTCTTGCGGCCAGGAGGGGGATGACGAGAGAGAGAGAGAGAGAGAGAGAGAGAGAGAGAGAGAGAGAGAGAGAGAGAGAGAGAGAGAGAGAAGGGGCTGGAGGGAGAGAGCGACTTCACTTTCACGCAGTGCGCCCGTGGAGACGGGGCCGCTATTGCCGGGCTGGGGTGGGGCCCCGCAGCGTGCGCAGCGGCGCGGGGGGGGGGGGGGGGGGGGGGGGAGGTTTGAGCCCCGCGACGCTAACGGAGACCGGTTTTCCTTTGTTCCGCCGGGCCACGGGCTGGCGGGGCGCGCGGGCGGCGCGGGCGGCGGGGGCGGCGGTACCTGTGGATGCCCCCTGCGCCCCGGCTCACCCCTCCCTCCCTCGCTCCCTCCCCGAGTCCTTGCCCGCCCTTGCTTGTCTGGTCGACGTCCGAAAGCAAATAACTGAATGACCCCTGCGGGTCCTGCGGGTCCTGCGGGTCCCCCGGGTCCGCCGGGTCCCGTTGGCCATGAGACGCCTGCCGGTGTTTGTGGTTCCGCTCCGAGCTCTCGGAGGCTCTTCGTGTCGATGATGGCGAACGCATCACCCGCGCTGGTGCTGGCCACGCGCACGCACACGGGCACGCGCGCGCACAGTGGCTCTGCGGTGGGTACCCAAACAAAGAGCCGTGCACAGCAGCTCACGACCCCTCCGCCGCACCGCGCCGCGCCACCCCCTCCTCGGGGCTGCAAAGGGGTTGTGGCGCGGGAGGGGAGGGGGGCGGCTCTGGCCAATGGGGGCGCGCCTCGCCGGGGGTGATCCCGCTCGGCTCGGCGCGCGAGGCTCCGTGAGCGTCGGCGGCGGTGGCGGCGGCGGCGTCCCTGGCTGCCAGCGCGCCTGGCCGCCATCCCTCCCCACCGCGGCGCCGCATGCCGGCCGCCAGCTCGGCCAGCCCCGCCTCGCCTCGCCGCCGCCACCGCCGCCCTGCTCGTCCTGGTCCTCCCCGTTAGAGTCGGCCGGGGACGGCACGGGACGCTACCCTCAGTTCAAGTCTAGTCAGCTCCGACTCCAGGTCGCCCGGCTGTGCTCCCTGTGCCGCTGGCCGCCGCTCCGCCGCTCCGAGACGACTCGTGCGCACCCTGTGCGAGCCGAGCGCGAAGGCCGCCGAGCCGAGCCGAGCCAGGCACCCCTGCGGGCCCTGTGGCCAGCCTGCGACCCCCGGCGCCCCTGCAGCCGGCACGGAGCCGCCCAGAGCGGAGCGGGGTTAAGCCCTCTGTGTACCTGTTACGTCCTTACGGATACCCCATCCGCGGTGATTGTGCGTGTGTGCGTGTGTGTGTGCGCCGGCTCCTGGACTGTACGCCAGTGTCAGCGGCTGTCAGCTGCGTCAGCAGCGCCAACGCCACGGAACTTTTGGTTGATTACCCGCACCGTACCGATTCCTGAATGGGAGGCCCCGTGCGCACCGAGAAACAGGCGTCCCAGTCTGTTCGTGCGGAGAAAAGCTTAGGTAAGTGTCGCCATATGTGTGAGAGGGCGGGCGGCAGCCGCGCCGCCCGCGGCCCTGAGCCCCGAGCGCGCTCCGCCGCCCCGCGCCGCCCCGCGCCCCCCGAGGGCCGCCCGGGGAAATCCCCTTGGCGACAAAGAAAGGTCAGTCCTACGGGGGGCGCGGCCGGCCGGGCCGGCATCGAGGCCTGGTACCCGTCGTCGCCCGCCTCCGCGGCCCCCGCGGCCTCCGCCTCCACGGCCTCCGCCTGCGCGTCCACGGCCTCCGCCTCCACGGCCTCCCCGCACGCGGCTCCCTTTGTCGTCACCAGCGGACGGACGAGAACATTTGCCCCGAGCCTCCGCCCCCCGGTATGTCGGCCCGACCGGACAAAGACCCTCTGAGGCGGCGGCCTGAGGACCTGAGGCCGAGGCTGCCGAGGTCCGGACCGCCGCTACCTGCCGCGCAGCGGGGCCTGCGGGTCCTACGGAGCCTGCGGGGCCTGCGGGGCCTGCGGGTCCTGCGGTCTGCCAACGCCGTGCCGTTTCCGTTCATCGTCTCCCACACCTCGTCCTCCGGGTTCCCCGGGGTCCTCCGAGGCCCCCGGTCCTTCGGGCAACACATTGTGATAAAAAGGTTTCCGCCCGGCTTTGTGCTGCGCGCTGCGCTACAGCCGGGCCGCCGTGTGCAGAAAACTGCGGGTGTTCGATTTCATCGCGGCCGAGTGTGTGTGCGTGAGAGTGTCCGTGTGTGAGAGTGGTCTTGCGTGTGTGTGTTTGTGTGTGTGTGAGAGAGAGAGAGAGAGAGAGAGAGAGAGAGAGAGAGAGAGACAGACAGACAGAGAGATTCGGGACTATCGTTGACGCTAGGATACCGCGCCGCAGGCACCGCACCTCCCGAAGTGTCCCTGAACTATACAGCATTGGTCGGTTGCAGCGTCGTGTCGCTTCGATTCAAAGAGGTTCAGAGAAACTCTCAGTGCAGGTGTGTCTTGTGCGTGTGCCTGTGTGTGTGTGAGTGAGTGTGTGTGTGTGTGTGTGAGTGCACTCCCTCGGCGGCTGCGATCATGCGTGGCGCACAAACGCCTCAACGGCCTTCGTCCAGTTTCAAACCCTGGCGTTTCTGCACGATTACATTTTGCTTGCGCTGCGCGAATGAATCTCGGCACCGCCGTCGTCTCTCTCCCTCTCTCTCTCTCTTTCTCTTTCTCTCTAGCCCTGGAATCGACCTCCAAACTTTACATCTCTCTATAGAGGAAAACTTGTTCTTTGTTTCACAAATTATTTCCTCGGCCGCTCTGCTTGCGCGGCGGCGGGGGCGGCGGCGGCGGTGGTTGCGGCGGCGGTGGCGTCGCTGACGAGTGTTGGTGTTGTTGTTGGTAGTAGTGGCGGCGGCGGTGGCGGTTGGTGGACCTGTTTGCCGAGCCAGTTGGCGCGGGAAATTTAAATTGAACGCGGCTGCGGCGCGCGCGTGCACTGTAAGAAATTTACTACTCGGAAATTTGCTGGATTCTCTTTCTTTCATCTACCCCAAATACATTTAGAAATTGGGAAAAAAATATCTGCGTTAATAATGGGACAGTGTTTTTTTTTCGGAGGCCCATGGCAGGCCAGGCCAGGGGGCTCATAAGCCCGTGGCAGGCCGGCAGAGTTGTGGTGGGGAGGCCGGCCTGGCCAGAAAACAAAGGGCAGAGCGTTGGGCGAGGGCGGAGGCGGAGGCGGGGAGGGGCGCGGCGGGGCGGGGCGGGCATGTACGTCCTGTTGCCACAGAGCACCCGGCTCGGCGGAGCTCGGCAGCCGGGCTGCGCCATGCCTGCTCCACTCGTCACGTCTCACGCCAAAGAAGAAGAAGAAGAGGAGGAGGAGGAGGAGGAGGAGGCGTTCGCCCAAGTGGAAGCCTCTGCAATGGCACCTGCCAGGCACCTTGCAGCCCGCCCGGCATGCAAACGCCGCACTCGTCCTTGTCCCTCTTGTGCAGCATGGCGAGGAAGAGAGTGAGAGGGGTGATTGCACGCAGCCCGGCGCGGTGCACGAAGCCGTAGGCAGCGGTGTGTGTGTGTGTGTGTGTGTGTATGTGTGTGTGTGTGCGTGCTGCAACAGTGTAATCCGCTGTGCATCGAGTGGATTAAAACTGCTGTTGCGATCGCCCCGCGGCGGAACGGCCATCAGCGGCGCTGTCCAACAAAAACGGTCAGCAATGGCCGACGCGCGATGCTGGGAAGGAGAGGAGTACCAACTCGCACGCGGCGCACGCGATGCCGCCGATCCCTCTCTCTCTCGTTTCTCTCTCTCCCTCTCTCCCTCTCTCTTGTTTCTCTCTCTCTCTCTCTCTCCCTCTCTCTTGTTTCTCTCTATCTCCCTTTCTGCTCCCCCCTGCATCACTCATTTCGACGATTCAGCCACCCCCTGCCAGTCCTCCCCCGCCCTGGAGCAGCAGCAGCGGCAGCTTCGTGTTCCAGCTCTGTCTGTATATCTCCTTCTCTCTCTCTCCCTCTGGTAACTTTCTCTAAGGGGGAGAACGAACGATTCGTCGCTCTGTCAGTGCCACCCACCCACCCACCCACCCACCCACCCGCCAACCCCTCCCTTGCTCCCTCTCTGTCTCTCCCTCTCTCTCTCTATCTCTATCTATCTTTCTCTTTCCTTCCCCTTGCCAGTCGCTAGGGGAGGTGGCGGTGGAGGAGAGGTGGGCCGGTCGGGCGAGACGCAGAAGCTTGGTAAGGGAGGCTTGCAGAGGGAGGGAGACTGACAGAGAGAGAGAGAGAGAGAGAAAGAGAGCGATAGTGAGAGCGAGTGAGAGAGAGAGAGAAATAGCCCGAGGTGTTGCTCCCCTCGACGCGCGCGGTTGCCGGGAGGTTCCATAGAACCCTCTGGATTTCCGTCGCGCCCCGAGAATTGCCGTGCGTGCGGGGTGTGCGGCGGCCCCGCCTGCCGCCCCCGCCGCCCCCGCTGCCGGAGGCCGTCGCTGAGCCCCGCGGCCCGCCGGCCCCGCCGGCCCCGCCGGAGCTCTGTGCGGTTCCCTCCCGCGTTCTGTTCTGTTCTGTTCTGTTGTGCCTCGTGCCGCGTGGCCCGTGGCCCCGTGGCCCCCCCAGCGCCTCACGGCCAAGGTGACAGCCTGGAAGGGCACGGGGCGGCAGCGCTGCGGGGAGCCAACGGACAGATGGTGGAGGTGGGTTGGGAGTTGAGGGGAACCGGGGAACTAAATTGGTGGCGCGTTACCGCACGCCGCCGTCCCCACTGCCCATGCAACACCCCCCCCCCCCTTCCCCGCTCTCGTCTATCTGCTATGTAGATGAATGAGTAACGAAGTACACGAGTTTAGGCGGCACTGTGGAGCATGACTGTAGAGCTTGCCGTCGCTGCCGCTTATATCGCCGAGTCGAGGTTTTTCCAACGGCGCCCCGGTGCGGGTGTGTAAAAGTATAAAGTGACGAAATTTTCTTGGTTTTTATTTCTGTGTCCGGCGTCGGTGGCGGTTCTGTCGTGGCTCCGGTGTCCAGCGCGGACCCGCGGCCCGGGCCGGCCCGGATCGGCGCCGCCTCGACAGATCGGGGGTAACAGGGGCGGGGCGGGGCGGCGCGGGGCAGGGCGGGGCGGGGCGGGGCGGGGCGGGGCGGGGCGGGGCGGGGCGGGCCGGTTGGCCCTGGCCCCGACACCACGCCAGGCCCCGCCCGGCCCCCGCGCCGCTGCGGCAACTGGGCTCGTCCCGCCGCCCCGCCGGGCCCCGCTGCGGGCCCCCAGTGGGGTCACCTAGAAATTATGTAAGAGCCCACCGCACTGGTACTGGTCCAGAGGCTGGCGGTGTGGCCGGGCCGGTGCGGCAGGGCAAGGCGTTGCACCTGGAGTGGGCCAGACCCCCTCCCGCTCCCTCCTCTCTCTCTCTCTCTCTCTCTCTCTCTCTCTCTCTCTCTCTCTCTCTCTCTCCTCCTCCACCGCCCTCCCCGCTGCTCGCGGGTCATCTATGGGGTTTCTAATCCTGAAAATTTTGAGGAAATTTTCGAAAAAAATTAAAACCTTTCAGAAATTTTTTTGGTTTTGAAAATTTTAATTTTGTTGCGAAAACTTACATCTAAAAATTTCGGGACTAGAATCCTCTTTAATTACCGCTCTGGTTCTCCCCTCGCTTATTTTTGTTTTATTTTTTTGATGAGCTGCTGCGCTTTGATCGGCCACGGCTCACTCACAGTGACCGCAAGGCGCTGCTGTGCGTCGCGGCGCAGCGCGAGGTGGTGGCAGTGGTTATCAACAGGCTTGTGTGGGCCGCGGGGGCCGCGGGGGCCGCGGAGCAGGGGAACGGACGGGGCCCCGGCCGGCCTCGGCGCGCCACCCCCAGAGCTCCCCTTCGCCAGCAGCGGAGGGGGAGAGAGACAGAGAGGCAGAGAAAGAAAGAGAAAGGGAGAGAGGGATACCGTAACCAGCCACTGCTAGTTATTGGGGGTGACAGAGAGGGCAGGGCCTGGCAGGGCGGAGGCGGCGGCACTAGAGCCGGCCGCGCCGCGCTCCGCCCCTCGTCCACTGTTTACTCTGTGACAGGGAGAAACACACCCCCGGGGCGGCGGCCGGGCGGCGGCCGGGCGGCGGGGGGTTGGCCGTAGTGCTCGCGTGAGCCCTGCACCCGCTCATCCGGGCCGGGCCCTCGCAGGCCGCCGCGCCGGCCGGCTGCCGGCCGGTCGCTGGGACACCGACGACAGTTCTTGGTTCATCGTTTCACAGCTACACCAGTCGTAGTATCCACCTCAGGAAAGGAGCGGGGCGACAAAAAAAAATAATGATTCACACGAAAGCAACCAGTTTGGATTTTGGTGACGCGGCGCGGCGCGGCGCCAACCGCGCGGCGATGTGTGTGCGTGTGTGTTGATCATCGCGCGGCTCTTGTTTTCAAAACAGTACGATGTGCTTGTGTGGTCTCTCTCTCTCTCTCTCTCTCTCTCTCTCTCTCTCTCTCTCTCTCTGCCGCACGCGCTTCCGCCAATAATGAGCTCATGCCGCCCATGCCAGAGTCGAACGGTGTGCAGCATAGGCAATGCTGGCGCCCCGGCGCCGCCGCCGCCGCCGCCGCCGCGCCGGTCGGGTCGATGCTGAGCTCGGGGCGGCGCGGGGCGGCGCGGCGCGGGGCACTGCACTCGGAGACGCGGCCACGCCCTCCCAGGCCGTGCGCTGTTTGTCTGTCGTGAGCGCAAAGCGAAGAGCGGGGAGGGCCGCGGGGCCACGGGGCCGCGCCGCGGTCCCTCCTGGACGGGGACGTGCCGTGGCGTGGCGTGGCGTGGCGTGGCGTGGCGTGGCGTTGCGTGGCGTGGCGTGCCGTGACGACACCCTCAGCGCCGCCGCCGGGGCGCTGTCCTGGAGGCAAGCCGGCCCCCCGAGCCCGGTATGAAAAACTTCGCTGGCCGCATATTACTCGAAGCAGGGCGCGCTCTGCTGTGACGTGCTTGTCTTGACGCTGCTGCTGCTGCTGTTGTGGTGGTTAGTGTGCGTGTCGGCCATTGACGCGGCACACACACACACACACACAGATGCTCGCGCGCGCACGCTGGCAGGTAGTGTGGAAACAGTATCACGTAAGTGTGGCCGGCACGCGGCGTACAGGTGCGTGTGTGTGTGTGTATGTGTGTGTGCTATCCCGCTCGCCACCAAGGTCGTTCTGCGATAGAGCAGCAGCAGCGGCAACAGCGGTTAGTTTTGCAGTATGTAACGCTCGACGGAAAAAAAATCTTTTTGGGCGTGCGGGCGACGGCTGCTAGGCGTGGCTTAGCCGCGCGTGGCGGCGCGTGGCGGCGCGTGGCGGCGCGTGGCCGTGTCGGGCGATGGCCTCCACCGGACTTTGCGGCCCTGCGGTTGTGCGCTGCTGGTGCGACCCGCGGTGACCACCGGCGACCACCGGCCGTCGCGGTCGATGTGCGAGGGCCCCGCAGGGCCCGCAGGCCCCGCAGGGCCGGTGCCCGACAGGTCGCGTGGTTTACGGCCTCGGCCGCCCCCGACGCCGTCCTGCCGCCCACGGCCCTTATGACGGCACGCCGAGCCCTACCGGCCCCCTCCCGACCTCCGCGTCGTCCTCCGTTGGAGTGGCATCGACCTCGCAGCACTCCATGTAGTGCTCTATGGCCACGACGCGGGGCCGCAGGGCCGCCAGGGGCCCCTCTGGGTGTTCCGGAAGCGCCGCCGCCCGCCACGTGCGGGCCACGTGCGGGCCACGCGCCGGCCACGCGCCGCGCACGGTTTTCCGTCGCCGTTCCCCGGATCGGCGAGCAGCGGGATCTCGTCTCGGCAGCCTCCGCCTGGCAGGCAGCCGAGACGACCTTGTCGCCTTCCTTGTATCGGGACGAACGGACACGGCGTCGTCAGACGGACGGACAGACAGACAGGCGTGGTGACGGCGGCGCACCCCGTGCCTACATGCCTCATCGGCGGCCTTGCGCCGCCGCCGCGCCGCCGCCGGCCGCCGCACCGGCGGGAAGCCTTCCTCCTGCCGCGCCTCCGCGGCACGGCGCCGGGGGCAGGGGCACCGCCACACCCTGTACAGCCCGCCGACGGACAAGGCCAAGGGGCGGCGGTCATGGGAGGGCCGATGTCGGAGTTTTAAGCTCGACTTATCAGAAAGGTGACCGCCCCTGCCGCACCGTCCACCACCCGCCGCCCGGTCCGGCATTCGCTTCGCAACGGTCTGCAGTGGTCTGCAGCGACGGCAGCGGCGGCCCGCACCTGCCGCGCAGCCGCGCAGCGCTGCACCTGGTGCGGCGGCTCCCTCCTGTTGGCCGCCCCCGGCGGCCCCCGGCGGCCCCCGGCTGACCGTCTGTGCGCAGCGGCTGCCTCGCCCCTGCTGGCCTCTCTCTCTCTCTCTCTCTCTCTCTCTCTCTCTCTCTCTCTCTCTCTCTCTCTCCCTCTCCCGTGCGTGTCTCTGTCTGTCGGCCTCTCTGGTGTCTCTCCGCTGCCCTTGGCTCCGCCCGGCTCGGCCAGAGCCGCTCCGAGTTACGCCCCAGTGCCGCTGCTGCCGCCGCCGCTGCCGCCGTCCGATGCGCTTGGCCGCCGTGTCGCGGTACGGAAATTACTTGCACTTTTCACGGCTGCCGCTGCTGCCGCTGCTGCCGCCGCTGCACCGGACCGCCACCGGGCCTCATCGATTCGCCTCGGATCTCCCCGTCGTCCTCAGCGGCGTCTTCCTTCCTCCTTCCGCGTCGCCCGAGGCGGGGGCGCCAGGGGGCGCCACGGGGCGCCGCGGGGGGTCCTCCCAGCGACCCTCGGCCCCAACTCTGCACCCCGTGCTCCAGCGAATTTTTGGGAAATTTTCTGGGTTTTGTTTATTTTCGGAAATTTATTTGAAACGCGGTGGCGGCCGCCGTCGGCGGTTTGTCGTCCGGGCCTCCGCCGCACCGACCGACACCGCGTGCGTTACTCCTTATTTTCCCTCTCCTTTTTTTTATCCTTCTTCGTTGTCCTCTTTTTATCGTCCTTCTATTTCCCCCCTTCGTGCGCCCCGCAGCTCGGGCCCGCATTCCGGTGCGGTCATCGGGTGTGGGCGGGGGCCGCGATGGAGCGAGAGAGAGAGAGAGAGAGAGAGAGGCGAGGAGACGAAAACGTGATTCAGCATCCTGAAAAGGGTCCATCACGTAGGCCGTCTTCATGTCGCGTCCGAGAGAGACAGAGAGCCAGACAGAGAGAGAGACAGAGAGACAACGCGCCATGGGAACGACACTTCATGTCCGACACAGACCACTTGGGGCCGCTTCTTTTGTTCCCGCAGGGCCGGACGTGGTGTGTGGGGCGGCCGCCGGTCGTGGCCGGCCGTGCGCATAGTGCGTGCGGCCGGCACTGCACATACTGCGTGCGGAGCGTTATTCCCAGATAAGGCCCGGCCGGTGCAGGGGCAGCTCGGCGTGGTGGCGGGCGCTGCTGCTGCTGCCGCTACCGCCGCCGCCCGTGTATAATTCCGGCGGCCATCTTGCGCCTCCGTTATTGACGAGATCATGCATTTTTCGGCGCGGTCGGGCGCGCGCTCGAGCGGGGTCGGGGTGACAGGCGGCCAGGACGGTTAGCCGGGCCGGCGGGCCAGACGGAGCCGCCCCCGCCTCGCCCTCCCCTTCCCTGCCTCAACCGATCGCCTGTTCCGCCCCCGCCCCCGCCCCCGCCATCGCCCGCCCCGTGTGGCTGCGCCCGCCGCGCCCGCCGCGGCTCCCCCAGACGGCTGCGTCCGTCCGCCAGCTGACTCCACTCGGCCAGTACGGCCTCCCTGCGGGACAGACGCCGCCGCACGGCCCGGCCAGCCCCGGGCAGCCCCGGCCCGGCTGGGCGGCGGTTACAAAATGAGCCTTGATGAGCCTGTGTGTGTGTGTGTGTGTGTGTGCGTGTGTGTGTGTGCGCCGGCCTGCAGCGCCTGCACCCGGGGGCGGGCGGGATGTTACCGCTGCCGCTACATCCCCCCCCCCCCCCCCCACCTCCCCCCAGAAAGCCCGCCCAGACCCGACAGAAGCTTTCTTTCACTTCTGGATATACCAGACTCGGTGGGCACTATAGGGTTTCTAACCGGAAAAAAAATAATACTTCCCAAAACTTTTAAATAATAAAAAAATAACAATTTTGTATTCCTAGTATACACACGCTTTAACCGTTCTTTAACAAAAAGCATTGGCACAGGAAGTGCATTGCTAAAGTCTGGTTATCACCAAACCGACAGCCGTGCGCGGCAGTGCGGGC
Organism: Megalurothrips usitatus; assembly: GCA_026979955.1. Taxonomy (NCBI): domain Eukaryota; kingdom Metazoa; phylum Arthropoda; class Insecta; order Thysanoptera; family Thripidae; genus Megalurothrips; species Megalurothrips usitatus. The sequence goes on from CM049598.1 coordinate 5,735,092, forward strand.
CGATGGTCCGCGGGGTCCACAAGGCCGACGGGCCGGCCTCCTCCGGTGCCGCGCCGGCCGGAAATGCAGCCGACGGTCCCGGACGGTCCCCGACGGTTCCCGGCGCGGCGTCGTTGTGGCGGTGGCGGAGCGTGGCCGGCGGCCAGCCGGCGTGACGGCGGCCGGGACTCGCTGTTGTCGTCGTTGTCGGCGGACCCCGCGTCGCCGCGCTCCTCAGAGAACGTCCAGTTTGAAGACGTCAAACTTCTGCCCCGGAGGCTCTGCCCAGGCCGTGGTCATCGGGGGGCGCCTGCAAGGTAGGCAGCCCTGGCGTGCTCCGTGCGCGGGCGTCGTGCGGGCCGGCCTACCCCGCAGGCGCGTGGCCTCACCGTCTCTCTCTCTCTCTCTCTCTCTCTCTCTCTCTCTCTCTCTCTCTCGGGCCAACTCCGTCTCGACCTCCTCCGCCATGTATAGTCTTTGCGAAGGCTGTGCCTCTTTCTCTTTCTCTGCCCCTGCGCGGAGCGGTGCGGCGGGAGAGAGGTGGGGGTAGGAGTGGTTGTCCCTGACACTCTGTGCGAGTGTGTGTGTGTGTGTGTGTGTGGCCGTAACGAAAGTGAAGCGAGGTGGGCGACCCGAAACGAGCGGCTCGCATACAGATAGTTGGATTATTGTCACTGAACGATGCTGACTAGTGCCGAAATTTTCGAAAAAAAAAAAGGTTTGTGGGGAAAAAATCCAGAATGATCCGGAGAAAAAAATCGAAATTTTCAATCAATTTCCGAAGAGTTGTTAGATTTTTATTTGTGATTTTTTTTTGTCGAATATTTTCTCGTAATTTTCTGGACTGGAGACCGCTTTGCTGTCCCGTGATGACATGTTTTGAAGGCGGTGGCCAATGCTGCGGCGAAGCCGCGATGCCGCTGCTGCAGTTGTCGGGGTCAGTGCGGCGCGGCTAGGCGAGGCCGGGTGGCACGAGCCGCGGGGTCCGCGGGTGACGGTGTCCGGCATGGTGGCGTTGTTGCCAAGGCGCAGCCGGCACCCGGCACGCATCACACGGCGGCGGCGGTGGTGGTGGTGGTGGTGGTGGTGGCGGTGGTGGTGGTGGTGGCGGCGGTGGGAGCGTTGCCCGCCGGGCCGGTGCCGGCGATGGCCGTGGAGGGGAGCTGCCCGGCCCGGCCCCGCGGCACGGCGGGAGGGGGCGGCGGCGGCGGCGGCGGCGGTGGCGGCGGCGGCCTGCCTCCGCGCTCTTGCCTCCGCCTCTACTCGGTTCAGTCCCCCAGGCGCGCGGCCGCGGCAAACAGTGTGTTGTTTCCCAGTCGGCGCGAGGCTCTTAGCACTGACACGCGCACCCCAACAGGGTTAGCCACCCGCCCTGCTCTACGTGCGCGCGCGCGCGTGTGTGTGTGTGTCTGCGCGCGTGTGTGTGTGTGTGCGTGCCGCCAGTGACAGTGTGGCGGTGCCATGAGTGTGCGCCAGGAGCCGACGCGGCTGTGTGTGACTTTTCTTCACTAAGCGGCCGATCTGGATTACCTAAAAGGTGGGTACGGTGATGCCCGTGGGACGGGCGGCGGCGTCCGCCCGGCGTCCGCCCGGCGTCCGGGGCTGACGGGGTGCTCCGCGGGGAGGAGCCCTCCCCCCCCGGGAACCCGCACAAGAGCGGCACGGCGGAGGCCCGCTCCTGCCTCCACCCTCCCCGGCGGTGCCCGGCGGCCGGATGTCGCCGCCGGGACACGGCCAGGCCCGGCATCCGTGCTGCACCGGCCGGCGGGCAGCCGGGCCCCGACGGGGGACGCCGACGGGGGACACTGCCATCCCCGTGACGTAACGGCCACCCACTGGACGCGGCCCCAGCCGGCTGAACACAGCGCTGTCTCTGTCGCACCCGTGGGGAGCTCCATGCGGGAGCAGGAGAGACAGTGCTCGGAATGCATCGGCAGGCCGTGTGCGCGCCGCGCCACGGCAAGCCTCAGAGCCGCCAGCGGCCTAGGCCGAGCCGCCGCGCACCCGCGCGCGCGGGCTGCCTACCTCCACGGCGCCCTCCCTCCCCGACGACCGCCGCCGCCGCCGCCGCCGCCGCCGCCGCCACCGCCGCTGCTCTCGGAGCCCGTCATAGAGACTGTACTGTTCTCGGGAACCCCCGGCGCCGCTGTGGGCGTGTCGCCCCGGCCGGTGTCCGGCCCTGCTCGGCCCACGCGCTGCCCGCCGGCCGGCCGGCCGATCGCTCACCCCCGGACGGCACGGCGGTGGCGGTGGCGGTGGTGGTGTACGATTCGTCGGAAGTGCCATCACTGAGGACGATCACGGCACGGCCCCCCCTGCCGGCTGACGTCAGCCGCCGCGTCCACTGCCATCGTCGGGCCCGCGGGAAGCCGCCTCTCTGACCGGGGCGCGGCGGCAGTGACAGAACACCACCCCCGAGCCGCGGCCGCCCACGCCGTGTGTGTGTGTGTGTGTGTGTGTGTGTGCGCTTTGTCGCGGCTGTTTCGGTCCGTGATCACTGCATTCCCGGCAGCGCTCTCTTCCTGATGGCGGCAGGCTGTGCCTCGCCATGGGCGGCCGGCCTGACTCGTGACTGACTCATGCCGCGGCGATACCCCCGGCCGTCCCGTCCCGTACCCCGTCCCGTGTCGCCGCTCCGCCTCTCTCCCACTGCCCGCTCATTCACGGCAGGCGATTCCGCGTTCCCCGCCGCTGAGCCTCGACACTGTACGCTTCCACGCAGAGACACAACGACGCTGATTCCCTGTCCCGCCATTTTCATTGTGGCGGCGGGGGCGTGCGGTGCGGTATAATCCGTGCTCTGCTCCCCCCCCCCCCCCCCCCCCCCGCTGTGTGCAGGACGGAATACTACACGAGGAGGGCGCGAGCGGCCGCCACCCCAGACCGGAACGGGACGGGGCCGGCCGACCCGTCTGCCTGGCTGTTGGTCTGTCAAAAGCCGCGGCGGCGGCGGCGGCGAAGGACCTTTGGGGAGGTTCTCGTTGCCTGTTGCGTGGGTGTCGGACACGCTGCCTATACGATGCGCCGCTGTGGTGGTCCCGCACGACAGGTGCCCGCGCGCGAGTGTGTGTGTGTGTGTGTGTGTGACAGTATGGGGCATCGGGGGGGAATGCTCGCCGGCAACATTGTAGGAAAATACGTGTGGGCTAGTTGTGGACCTCGGGCGCAAAGGTCGCCCGGTTTGCTGCGCTCTGCGCTCCAGCCGACCCGGTCCGTCCCCCGCGCACCCGTTCGGGAACACCTCCCCGCCCGACGGTCTGTCTGTCTGTCTGTCTGTCTGTCCGCCTGGGGGCGGGGCGGACGCAAAACAATGAGGAATTCGCCCACTCTGTTTGCAAGGGGGTTTTGTTTTGTTTTCTGTGTCTGGGGTGCCCTTGGTCTCGGCGCTGCGGGGGGAGCAAGGAGGCCCCCGAAGGGGTCATCGCCCGCGCCGGACACGGGCTGACCCCTAACAGCAGGGGAAGTGAGAGAGAGAGAGAGAAGGGGGCTTCTCTGTCCCCTCGTCTTGGCTTCCAGGAAGAGGCGGCGGCCGGCGGCACCGTCAGCTTCGGGACGGCTCGCTTCGGTTCGGCGCGGCGCGGCCGACCGTTTTCCTTCTGCTCTTATTCCTCACCTGCTAATATAAGTTTTACCTCTCTTTTTGCACCCGCTCTCCTCCACGCCCTTTTGATAGGGGACTCGCCGGGGGCATTGTCTCAGAGAGAGACAGAGAGAGAGAGAGAGAGAGAGAGAGAGAGAGAGAGAGAGAGAGAGAGAGGTCTCGCAAAACAATGTCGTCTCCAGGATTGGGTTCACTGCTGGGTGTCGGGTAACCGGGCCTGCCAGTGGCCTGCCGGCACGGCACACGGTGGGGAGCAGAGTCTACCCCTCCCCCTTCTCTCTCTCTCCCTCTCACTCTCTTCTCCTCCTCCTCCTACTCCGCCTTCTTCCCCCTTTTCCATTACGCCTGGCCGCCCCTGCCGCCGCATCTGTCGCCGCGCCGCCCGCCCTTAATGTTTTCAGGGTTGGCCAACATTACCGAAATGATAATGACAACGTCGGCGGCGGCGGCGGCCGGCGGCCGGCCTGGCGGTCGGTGGAGGTGGCGGCCCTGCGGCTCCCCTCCTGCACCTGGGCCTCGTTGGGGGCCTCCGGCAGCGCGCTCGCGTGTGCCGCCGCCGCCGCCGCCGCGCCCGACCGGTGTCGCAACTCCCTTCCTCCTCCTCCTCCTCCTCCTCCTCCTCCTCCTCCTCCTCCTCCTCCTCCTCCTCCTCCTCCTCCTCCTCCTCCTCCTCCTCCTCCTCCTCCTCCGCCCCCTCCTCCTCTCCCTCTCCTCGCGCTCTCCTCCTGCTCGGCCCTGCAATACAAAGGCAGCGGCGGTGGCGGGAGGCGAGGCGCGACGCATTGCGGATAACAGGGTTCCCGCGGTATGAATGTTGTTGATATGTTGATTCCCGGCCGATGTGGAGCAGATATGCGCCACGGCAGCCGCGGCAGGGAGTGGAAGGGCATGAGCCGGCCGCGAGCCCGCAGCGAGCCCGCCGCCCGTGTGCCCGTGCCGTGCCGCCTTATTCAAGGCGAGGAAAATGAACAAAAAGTCTCTCCCCTCTGTCGTCCATGCAGGCGAAAGGTATCAGGTGAGGAAAAGGGAGGGGGGCAGAGGGCAGTTTATTGCACACGGAAAAGCAATTAACCTTTGTTATTCTCTCCTCAAGTTCCCCCCCTTAAAACCTGTTCGGGGAGGGGGGGGGGGGCAGAAATGAGCGCGAAAAGTATATGAACTGCACGCGGGAGTTTAGTTGGCGGCGGGTATTATAAAGTGGGATTGGAAGTTGGGTCACGGGGTGCTTGTTGCCGTCGCCGCTAGCCGGCTGCCATGTCGATCGGGGCTCACGACTCGGCGATTCGGTCAGCAAGGCTACTGCGCGCGGTGCCGGGCGGGCAGGGCTGCGCGCACACGCCGCGTGTGGCGTGCCGCGTGCCGCGTGCCGCGTGCCGTGCCACACTCGCATTAGAGTCCGCAGCCCGCAGCGCTGCGCTGTACTGTACTGTACTGTACTGTACCGGCCGGCACCGCGGTCCGGGCCGCCTGCGAAATGCCAGACCCCGACGACGACGGGGACGTGTGTGTCCCGGGCCGCCGCGTCCCGCCGGACACCTCGGGCCGCCCGGCCCCGCCCCGTCGCCATGACAACCACCGCCGCCTTGTCGTCGGCGCACCGCCTGCTCCGAAATCAGAGCGCGCCGGACGCGGTGCCGCCGCCGTGGTGCCGGCCCGCCTGCCGCTCGGCGACGCCGTCGTACTCCCAGAGCTCGTTTGGCACTGACAGCTCGCCGCGGCCCACGCGTCCTGCGCCGTAGTGGTGTTCGGTAATGTACTCGAGGAGTGTGTGTGTGTGTGTGTGTGTGTGTGTGTGTGTGTGTGGCTGATCGGGCGCGCGCAGGTAGGCAACCGTCCAGTCACCCACGTTCTACTTTGCGTTGCATAACGTGCCGCGCTCACAGGGGACCCACACGGCGGCCGCGCGGAGGGGAGGGGGGGGGGGCAGCACTCCAGGCCCCCCTCCCTCCCTCCCCCCCGGCCGTCCAGCCGGCCGGGCCCCCGCGGTGACGCACCAACGTCCCGCAGCGTGCCGTGCGCTGCCGCGGGCTGCCTATACCCGGGGTGGAGTGAGGTGGACACGTGGACCGACGGGCTGCCGAGAGCGCCTGCGGACGCCGGGGTAGGCCGGCCCGCAGGACACGCGTGCGCTGCGAAGCCGGCGGCTGCCTACCCGGCCGGGCTCCGTGCCGTGCCGTGCCGTGCCCGCTGCGGTGACGGGCGCCGGTGCTGCAGACGGTGCCGGGGCCGCGGGGGCCGCGCCGTGGTTGCCGGCGTTCACGGGGGGTAATGGTGTGTATAATCGGTGTCTCCTAAGCTCGGCCCGGGGAGGGGCCTCTCCCGGGAGGCCGCTGTCCACCGAGGCGGCACGGATGGAGGAGAGGAGCTGTGAGCTGCGCGGCCGGCCGGACGCCCGCCGCGCGTTTTGCTGCTTCGCTCCTCCTCCTCGCCCTCCTCGTCGTGCCAATAGTCGATCTGGCACATCGTGAGTGGTGCCTTTTGTCTGCGGATAGTCGGTGCGGTGTGCCTGCTGCGCTATGATGCGGCCTGCCCGCCCTGCGGGTCCTCTCTCTCTCTCTCTCTCTCTCTCTCTCTCTCTCTCTCTCTCTCTCTCTCTCTCTCTCTCTCTCTCTCTCTCTCTATGTCTCTCTGTCTGTCTCTCTCTCTCCCTCTCTCTTCGGCTCCCGCGCCCGTTCGGCGCCGTGCCCGATCTCGTGAATATGTCGAAACGCCAGAAGGACGCACGTCTCCAGGCGGCTCCAGGCGGCTCCAGACCCCCCGCATCCAGTCCAGACTCCAGGAGCAGCAGCAGGCACCGGCTCCAGCAGCCAGCGCAGCGGGTGTGTTTCGCTATACAGCCAGCCTGGGGTCTGCAGCCCCGCGCCGCTGGCCTGGACGACTGGACCAGCCCCCGTGCCCGTGTGTGTGTGTGTGTGTGTGTGTGTGTGTGTGTGTGAGTGAGCCTGGGACCGACTGGCCGGCACCGCCGCCGCCGCCCGAGTCCGCGGCTCCGCTGCTCCTTCCGTGTTTCATCACGCGGCTAGCAAATCGCACGCCTTAAGGAAGAAACTGGCCGCGCGCGGCGAGCGCGCGCCGCGGTCAAACCAATTAGACAAACGTGGGTCTCCGGCGCCGCGCCATCGACTCTTTCGGCGGGAAAGACATTTCAAATTGTCGAGTGCGGCAGAGCAGGCGGCGGCGGCGGCGGCGGAGCGCAACTCGACTGAATGTGTTTTCGGTGCGCCGGGGAAAAGGGATCAAGGATGGCAGTCAATGCCGTGGCAGCCGTCGGTAGCGCTGTATGAGTCGTAAAGACGCCCCCCACCTGCGTCTCTCTCTCTCTTTCTCTCTCTCTCTCTCTCTCTCTCTCTCTCTCTCTCGCTCCTCTCACCAAAGGCCAGTCAGTCACATTTTGCCCTTTCGCCTCTCTTTGGCCGCCGTCACCGCCGCCGAGGCCTTCGCGTCGGCAGCCCGTCTCCGTCGCACTGCGGGGAACCGTCCGCCTGTCTCTGTCTCTCCCACGGGACCCGGCCCGACGAGACCCGCCGCTGACACTTTGCACGGCCGCCCGCAGGGTCCCGGCCCTCCAGGCGCCCCCGGCCCCCCCACATCCACATCCTCATGTCGGGAGGGATTTCTTATGAGGGCGTCCATGACACCACCGACAGCGGCTGCGGCGGCGGCGGCGGCTGAGCAGAGGCGGCGAGCCCCTGAAAACGGTTCACATGGGGGAAAAAATACGCGGGCTTTGCTGTGGGAGCTGTTAGAGAGAGAGTGGGGGGGGGGGGGGGGCAACGCGGCCTGTTTCTTGTGGTGGTGTGGTGCGTAGTAATCGTTGCCAGATGGCACTTGTTACACGGGGGAGAGGGAGAGGGGGGAGACGGAGAGAGAGAGAGAGAGAGAGAGAGAGAGAGAGAGAGAGAGAGAGAGAGAGGAATCATCCTTGCCTGCGGCGGTGGCGTTGAACGGGTAACGAGCTGTGCTTCAAGGAATAATCTGGGCTGCTGCTGCTGCTGCTGCTGTACTGCGGCCTGCGGCCAGCGGGGGCGGCGGGGTCCTGGGATGCCGCGCCGTGCCCCCCGGGGCCCCCGCAGCCCCCCCGCGGGGCCCCGCCGGCGGCTCCGTCACGGGCCGATGCACCGCGCGGCGACTGTCCGCGGAGCTGCCCCGTCAGGCTGACGTCTTCCCGATTACTCACCCTGCGACCTTGGGCTGGGCGTCGTCATCTTCTCCTAGCCGGCCCGTCTGTCTGTCTGTCCGTCTGTCTGCCCGTCTGTCTGTCTGTCCGCCCGCCCCGCGTAACCGCACGCGGCGATCGCCGCATCACGATAGTCGTGGGTTCGAGCCCCGGCCCCGGCTGCGCTCTGCGGCGCTCCTCTCTGTCTCTCTCTGTCTCTCACTGTCTCTCTCTGTCTCCCTCTGTCTCTCTCTGATCACACCGTCGGCGCTTGTTCTTCCCCCCCCCCCCCCCTTTTTTTTTTGCACCCCGTCGACGCCAGCGTCAGCCAGGGCCGCTCCGCGTTGCAGTTTTATTGCACCGGCGCAGCCGCAATCCGCAATGCCCTGGTCTGCAACGCCCAATACCGGCGGCCCGGCCGTCTCTCTATCTCTCTTTCTCTGTCTGTCTCAGCGCACTCGCTCACTCTTATCTCTGCGGCCGAGCCGATCTGTTGTTGTCGGACAGAGACAGAGCGATGCGGGCCGCGTCGGTCCGTGCTCGATACACACCGGGCGACCACATCGATATATATATATACACACACGAGTATATGTGTGTAGTGTGTGTGTGTGTGTGCGTGTGCGGGCCCGACCGCTCTGATGCTGAAATGCCAGACGAGTTTCCGATAGGTCGGCGGTGCGGCGGTGCGGTGGCGGGCCCCCGCACAGCGCAGCCAACAACTGCCGCGCCCGCCCGGCAATCAGTCCATTACCGAAGTGTCGTCGGCAGGGGCGGTGCGGGCGGCGCACGTGCCGGGGCGTGTGTGCCGGCGCGTGCCGACGCGTGCCGACGCGTGCCGACGCGTGCCGGCGCTTTTAAGACACTACAGGAAAAAAATCCACGATACTTCAGAAAATGTCAAAAAAGAAATTCCAAAGAATTTCAAAATATTTCCGAAAACTCCGAAAAATTTCGGTATCTGAAACCCGAGCTGCGCGGGGAAGTCCGGCGGCGCCGGCCGCGGCGGGGGCCGGACGCGGGGGAAGTCCAATACACGAGCCGCACGCACCGCCCCGCCCCGCCCCGGCCGACACAATCAGAACCAGTGTGTTGCGAATAATAACAAAAGTAAAGCTGCGAATAAGCAATAAACGAAATGAATCCCGGAGAACACGGGGAAATGCTGTGCTGTGCGGAGAGCACGGGCCGCTCCGGGACTCGGCGGCGGCGGTGCGGCGGGTCAGTGACACGGCACGGGTCCTGCGTGGGATGAGCGATGGTGGCAGTGACCTTCCTAGGGCCCTCCTGTCCATTCGTCACGCAGAAGCGGCGGCGGCAGCGGAGCCGGCGGCGGCAGCGGCGGCGGCAGCGGCGGCGCGCCAACTTGCGCGAGTACCCCATCGTCACCGTGGCCGCGGCCGCGTACTCCTCTCTGCTCGTCGCTCGGACCTTTTCCAGGACCACCGTTTCGGTCCCTTTTTCGACATGCGTGTGTGTGTGTGCCGTTTCCCTTTGGTCCTTTTTATATATTTTTTTTTGTCATGCCCGGTTTATAAGGCAGCGGGTGGGGAGGTAATTGATTGCTTTTACATCCCCCCCTTTGAAAGAAAAGAGGGAGAAAAAAAGGGACCGTCCCCGCAGAGAGAGAGAGAGAGAGAGAGAGAGAGAGAGAGAGAGAGAGAGAGAGAGAGAGAGCCGTCCCCACAGATACGCGGGTGATTTATGGCATAACGCAGAATCGGCCGTGTCACTATTTGAGATTTTTCACCGTCACCGGCGCCGCAGCCGCTGGCCACAACGTCACAGGACTGTATCGACATGTCAACGGCGAGCCACATCCTGCTGACATGCCAACAACAACAACGGCCGCCCGTCAATGCGCCGCCGAGGGCTAGGTGTCCCGACCCGTGGGCTATATTTTCGCACGCACGGCTGCCGTTCTCTCTCTCTCACTCTCTCTCTCTCTCTCTGTAATCGGCTAGTGTGTGTCCAGTGGCGCCCCCCCCCCCCCCCTCCGCCCGCTCGCTCCCCAACCGACCCCCAAGGCATGGCGCGGTGATGTGATGTGGGTGGGTAGTAATGATGGAGAAAAACTGCCGTGCTCGGCGCTCCCTCCCCCCTCCTCCCCCCGGCCACCGACCAACCGGGCGAGGGGATGCCGCACTGCCCTTCGCCGCAGACTACACTGCCTGATAATAAAATAAAATAAAAAGAAAACGAAAAAAAATATGCGACTGGTAGTGTACACTTTGTTTTCTTTTTCACATGCACTTTATGTACCTTCGTGCTGCTACGTATTGCTTTTTTATCTCTCTCTCTCTTTTACGTTTTTTTGCTTCTGTCTCCACCTCACGCTCTACTTGTTGTTGTTAGGACTATCACAACCATGCATTGCACGGGGCTGGAAATCGGGTTGAAACCGGTTCGAATCCACCCGACGTGCGCCCCCCCCCCCCCCCCTCAAAGCTTGATGTGTCCATCCGTACCGGGAGAGGGGGTGGTGGTCATGGGGTAGGGAAGGGACCGGGGGGGGGGGGGGGGTACCACGCGGAGAGGGCCTCAGTGGGAAGGGTGATTCACCTTGGCGTCGGCGGCGGCCCGGCGACGACGGCGCGGGTCACGCAAACGGTAGCGGCACTCCACTCCACCCCGCCGACGCGCACCCCCTCTCTCCTGGCGGCGGCACGGCCGGCCACCCCCTGTCCTGTCCTGTGCTGTCGGCCGCCGCCGCCGCCGCCGCCTCTGCCGTTCCGACTCTGCCCGTCGTGGTGGTGGTGGCGGGCCTGGCGGGCTGCTCACAGCAACAACAGCTTCCCCCCGCCCCCCCCCTCCCTCCCCACTGGCTACGCCCCTGGTCGGTAGGAGGGGTTGGCGTCGGCGCGGCGCGACCTCCCAGCCAGTGGCCAGCGGCCAGTGGCCAGCGTAGAGCGCTATTGTCTCTCATCATCCTTTTTTATGCCGCCCATTCTTTGGTCTGTTTTTCGTCTTGCCCCCTCCCCCCCTTCTCCATGCTTTGCTGTTGTGTGTCTCTGTCTTCCTCACTCACTGCCTTCCTCTCCCCCCCCTCCCACCCCCACCCCCTCTCTCTCTCTCTCTCTCTCTCTCTCTCTCTCTCTCTCTCTCTCCTCACTTGCTGTAAGCGGCGCACGGACGGAACGGTCGGGCGTTTTGTGGAAGGCCGAAGATAAACGAGCATCGCCCACTAAACTCTTTGCCGCACCGACCTGGAGATAGAAAGAGAGAGAGACAGAGAGGGGGGGGGGATGAGAGAGACAGAGAGCACGGCAAGGACGACGGACTTGACGGGACCGAAGGCCTCGGCCAGCCTGGGCTTGCAGTCTTCGGTGAACGCCGCAAGGTGTCGTCCACGTAACGACGTAACGCCTCTGCATCGCTCTGTCCTCGTCGCACCTCGCCGCACGTTGTGCGAGTGGGAGGGAGAGGCGACAGAGGACGGCGGTATGTATAGCGTGCCCCCTCCGCCGCGCTCGTGTCGCCGCGCCCCCGTTCGCGTCCTGCGCGGTCCATTTAAATCTGCCGCGCGACGGAAGTGCATCGTTCTGGCCGGGCCGCGGCGGCGAGGGCCGGCAGGGGGGGGGGGGGGGGGCTCATGCCGGGCCTCATGCCGGGCCATGGGGCCTGCCGGCGTGCGATACCGCCCCGATAGCACAGCCCCGCCGCCGCCGCCGCTGCTGTGGTGCACTACGAGCCGCTGCTGCCACACTGCTTTGAAACAAAACGAGAAAAAAAAAATCTCGTCAAAAATGTGCCTCCTGTTATATATCACGTTTAAAACGAAAAATGTTGTGGTAATAAATGAAAGGAAAAAAGCTGAAATTTTAAAGTTTTGCGATCTGATTTTTTTTTACGAAAAGTATTTCTCTTATTTTTCCCGTACTCGCTCGTAAAGGGATCCTAAGTCGGCATTGCTGTATCTCGTTACTTCCGATATCCGGACAGGACGAGGCGGCGGCGGCGGCGGCGGCGGCAGCGGCGGCGGCGTGTGGCGCAACAGCCGTACCGCCGCTGCGCGTGTGGACCCGGCGCCGGCAGCACAGCACCGCAGCCGCCTCCGCGCAAACCTTGCGAAACGCAACCCGGCCGGCAAGATTCGGCCGTGTCTCCCTCAGAGCCCCTCAGCCAGCCTCAGCCGGCCTCAGCCGCCGAACGTTGACGGCTACGTGTTTTTGCCCGGCGTGTCCTGACCCTCCGTCTCCCCTCTGTGTTGCAGGTCAGTGTCCCGGCAGCCGAGGCCCCGTCCGGCGGAGCGAGCGGGCCCAGCAGCCCAGGGCGCCTGGAGGTGAACGGGCGACACACGTCTGGATGTGTCCTGCGGGAGGGAGAGAGAGAGGGGGGGCGGGGCGGCGTGGGAGGATAGGGTTTGCGCAAGAAGTGCGACAGAGAGAGAGATAGAAGAGAGAGGTACCTATCGGTGATGAGTGGGTTTTGACGTTGATTACGGCCCCGTGGAGGCCGGCCTCCCCGCCGCTCCCAACGGAGGCAGAGGTCAGGCGCCCTTTCTCCCGCGGCGCGGCCTCACAACAGAACCATCCCCGAAACCGCCTCTCCTCGGCTTCACGGCCGAGGGGATGCGCACAAACCCCGAAATTAAGCCGTGGCCAGGCAGCCAGACGTGGCGAGGCTAGGCCCAGCCGAGCGCCGCGAGCCAGCCCGGGCGGCGCCGCAGTTAGGCGGAATTTCGTAAGCCGCCCTGGTTCATTTCGCTCTCGTTTTATTGCATTTGATATTGACCGGGATCGGGGGCGTTTCCCACAGCCACCGCCACTGCTGGCTGCCGCGGCGCGAGCTGGCTGCTGGCTGGCTGCTGGCTGGCTGACGGCCGCTGCGCGTTGCACCACCTGACAGCACCAGGCCAGAGGCCTACCCTCTCAAAAAAAAATAATATTAAAATAAAAACAACGAGATGAAGATACGCACGAACCGACGCCGCTGAAAAAAAAATGTACTGTACCGACGTTGTGACCAAATAGTGTCCATATAGTCCGGCGGGAGCGGACCCGGTCCTCTTGTCCTCTGTCTGTGAGACACGAGAGGTAATTGACCGAAACCCTCGTTATTTAGGCTCATAAAGCTCTCCTCTTGCGCTCCGTGCACACTGGTGCGTGTGGGTGGGCGGTCCCCGCATCCCCCCCCCTCTCTCTCTCTCTCTCTCTCTCTCTCTCTCTCTCTCTCCCTCTCTCTCTCTCACTCTCTCTCTCTCTCTCTCTCTCTCTTACTCTCATCCGCCGGAGGAGAGTGGCGGGTGTGCAATCGGAAAGGGAATTCTTAAGCCCCCACCCCCACCTCTCTCTCTCTCTCTCTCTTTCTCTCTCTCTCTCTCTCTCTCTCTCTCTGCCGCAACGTCCCCCTGGGGGCGGCGGGCCGCACGCGCAGGTGCTGACGGACGGAGACTCTTGTGCCGCGGTCACGCGTTTGTTTTCATTCGTTTGTCATTCACTCGTGTGCATTTCGTCCCCATTGGCCTGCATCGGCGTGAACGGGGGCGACAGAAGGCGGCGGCGGCTAGGCGGCGGGCTTTGACCCTCCGCGCCTGCCAACGCTCACTCGTGATTGGTGCCGAGGCTGGGGCTGGGCTGGCCGAGACAGAGAGAGAGACAGACAGAAAGAGAGAGAGAGAGAGAGAGAGAGAGAGAGAGAGAGAGAGAGAGACTGCGCGCTCCACTTCAGCCAGCCGCGAGTCCGTCTGTTCAGTACTTACTCTTATGACACGCGAAAACGAATTTTAATTTGAAAATGGGATTTACTACTGTTATCGTAATCAAAATCAAATCAAAAATCAAATCTAGAGTCTGAAGTCGAGTTCTTAAAAATGCAGAGCCGCTCCATGCACCTTATTGCCCCCAAAAATTGGCCGACTGTGGTGACTCTCGTGGTGATGGCGGCTGGTAGGGCTGGGAGGGGCTCTCTGACGGCCGTGCCGTGCGGCGTGGTCGGCTCCGCTCAGCTCCGCTGCCCGCGTGCGTACCCCGCACCCCGCACCCCGCACGCTCGTGTGGTGGTCTAGTCGGGGCGGCCGCCCGCACACTATACTACACATGCAGAGCGCTGTGGCGGCCGCCGCGTCTGACCGCGTTCAGTCCCCGATCTGCATTAAACATGCCCCGCCGCCGCCGCGAGCGGTGACCCGCGCTGCCGCGGGGAGGGCCGTGACGTCGTCATCTCGTGAACAACGGGGCCGCCGTGTGTGTTGGTACCCGTCGATACCCCCCGCGGGGCCCGCAGGCTCCGGGGCGGCTCCGGGGCGCAGTTTGATGTAACCGGCCACGCGCAGATCCAGCTGGTGTGCAGGGGCCGGCAGCAGCAGCAGCAGCAGCGGCGGCGGCGGCGGCGGCGGCGGCGGCGGTGGTTGCATAACAATGGACGGCTTGTGGACAGATCGCTTCAATAGAACGGGATCAGGTGGAGGCGGGCGCGGCCGGACTGCGGGGCAACGCGGACGCGGCTGGGGGTCCGCGGCCCGCCGGCCCGCGGCAGCTCGTCACAGAGCTCGGCTCCCCTCCTCCCCCGCGCGCCCCACTCGGGATGTCCCTCTACACCGTCATCAATTTCTTTAGCAAAATTCCAACAAAATAATAATAATAATAATGGAAAAATTTTGAAGCAAGAAATTTTTTTAAAAACTACGTAAAATTGCAGCAACCAGAAAAAAAAACTATAAAACGTTTGAACTATCAGAAAAAAAATCCGTTCTCTCTGGACTGTTAAGGTGGTACGACCCGATTTTCGACTTCGAGCTAGAACCTTGAAAATCGGCATGCGCATAGAACTGGAGCTAAATAGGGGCCCTGTAAAATATTAGGTCGATTGTTCAAAAACGGAGATATAGATGTTCAAAAGTGACCAAATTTGCCCTAATTGGATACAACCCTAACGCCTAAAGTAAACGAGGACGGCAAGCACATCGCCGTAAAGGTTTTGAGCCCCTCTTTGACAAGAAGGCTGCCAAAAGTCCCATTTCCACAATTGAACGTCCGATATGGGTGTTCAAAAACACCCACTTTTCGATTGATTATACTATTGACTTCCTGATTGGGTTGTGAGATTCGACAACCTTCTCATGAAAGCCGACCCCATTCCCTACACATTCGATTCTATGATTTTTCTTGTAGGAGCAGCGGTTTGGGCGTTAGGGTTGAAATTCTGTCGACACATTTTGACACATTTCGTGTCTTTCGAATCTCCCGGGCTTCGGACAGGCGACTGTACGGTGGCGCGGGCGGTGTGCCTAGGAACTACGCCCAGAGATCCGGGATGGGGGAGGTTGTGCATTCATCTGTGTACACAAAAGCCAACACAGACAAAAGGGGGCAATATAAGTGCGGCCCCGCCGGACCCCGGGCCGACCCCGGCCTGCCCGGGCCCCGTGGACCTGGCCGGAGCTGCAGCCCGGCTCTGCCGACGGTGCCTCCAGGTCTCCTCCCGCTGTCCTGAGACACTCTGCGGCTGTACAGAGGCCGTTCCAGTTGGAGTAGCAACACCGTTCAAACTACCATTCCACACGACAGTAGTGCGTTAGAAGGTCTGGTCTAGTCGTTTTCATCCTCGAGACAAAATTTAAAAAATTGTGATATGAGAGTCGGCTTGAGAAAAGAGTCCCGTTACGGGCAGCGCCGCGCCTTCGCCGGCGGACCAAACACTAGCTTCCGAACGGTTGAACGTACAGACTTCAGCTAAATACCATTTTCTTCATTGAAATGTGATCTCTGCGTTGATCCTACCACTGAACGCATCCGAACGTTCAAAAAAATAGTTCGAATGTGGACTCGGGCGCCGCACCTGTGAGAACAATAGCCTGCCAAATGTGCGTGCTGGGCCGGAGACCCGGAGTCTGTTGACACAGCACCGATGCGGTTCCGTGTAATTGCTTTATGGCCGGGGGGAGGAGGCGCGGGGGCGGGGGGTCCGCCGGGGGCCCGGTCACCGCACCGAAGTAGGACATACTCGCTGCAGCCGAAGTGTGCCTCTCTGTGCCACAAGCCGAAGGTATGGCCGAGGGACCATTGTTAGGCTGGACGGACTGTAAAATTCTGCAGCGCAGTGGCGCTATCCTACGGGAAACGGCTGAACAAAAACTGTCGGGGGGTATCGCCCAGACGACTTTTGAGGATACTCTTTCAGAGACTCTAGTCCCATGCTCGGAGTTGGCGTCGGGTCGTACCACCTTAAAGAAACACTTGTTTTGCTGGACCTGTCCTGCGGCGCGGCTGCCGTCGTGGCCTTTTAGACGGCCGGTGTCGCGGCGGTGACGTCGGCGACAGACAAGAAACCCGTTAGTATTTTGTAACAATTACAGCGGCGGCCGGCGCGCGTGCGCGACCCGTGTGCGGCGCGTGTGCGGCGCGTGCCGATCACATTGCCGCAGCGCTCTCTCTCTCACTCCCGACAATGTTGCACTATCGGCCTTAATTTATCTCCGTCGTACCCGTGGCGGCGACGCCCGCACCCCGCACCGTGTGTACTACAGAGGCGTGCATCACTCCGGACGGCAGCCCGTGTTTTGTCCGGTCAGAACGTTGAGTCATAGGTGCGTTTCTGGTCTGACGTTTTATGACGCGGTTTTCACAAAGATTCGTACCCCAGGATGTCGCCCGCCCTCGGCGTCCACCACTGCCGCTCGCTTTTGTTCGCCACCAGCGGCGCAGACGCCGCTTTTCCTCGTCGTTGACGAACGTCGCGGAGGCGGTGGTGTGGCGGCGGGGCTCTGGCCGTCTGGGGAAGAAGGTCTAGGTAACCGCGGGGCAGCCGTGCCATGGCCAGCAGCGGCAACAGCAGCAGCAGCATTTGGAGGTGTCCTTGGCGTCGGCGCGCGGACGGGCGGCCGGGCGGCGGGCGGGGGGGAGTAGAAGGAGGGCCCCAGCCTGGCCGCGGGGGGCCCGCGGGGCGGGGGCCCCGGGGGGCGGTTAGGTAACGCCTTCGCCGTGCTCAGTGAGTGTGCGCGCCGCCCGTGCGCCGCTTGTGCGCGCGTTAAGCCACTCACTGCGCCGCCGATCTTATTCCACTCTCAAGCAATATTATTAATTCGCAAACTTTTTTTTTATTTTGCCAGTTCTACGGTTATGAACGAAAAATAAAATAATTAGAATTGAAAACCAATAAGGCTATATATATATATACGTCTGCGCGTGTAAATAAAACCGTTCAGACGTGGAGGAGGAAAAGGAGGGGGGAAGGCTTCATTTTATTATTATTTTTCTTGCGCCCTGCTTGCTTACCATGCAAATGTGCACAAGAGGCGACAGCCGCTACGCGGGTCCAGCCAGGAGACTGTGTGTGTGTGTGTGTGTGTGTGTGTGTGTGTGTCGAAACGGAAGGTGTGAGTGGGTCGGGGACCTGATACAGTTTTGGTCTTGCGCTGCCGGCTGGCTGGCTGGCTGGCTGGCTGGCTGGCTGGCTGGCTGGCTGGCTGACTGACTGGCTGCACGGCCTGGATTGCATTGCCGGGCAGCCAGCCGTCTGTGTGCCACTGGCGTGGTGCATGCCCATGTGAGGGCCATAAGGAGGCCAGCGGCACGCGAGCGGGGAAGGGGGGAGGGGGGGCGTGACGGGGGCGTTAACAATATCGCTGCCAATCAATCACTCCTTCCCCCCCCCCCCCCTCTCCCGCCGCCGCCGCCGCTCACTGCCAGGCCACGGCGCCTGACGGAGGGCGGGTAGGCAACCCGAACGCCCGCGCGCCCGGCGGGTCTGCCTACCCCGGAGAGCGCACGGGGCCTCGGCCTCGGCCTCTGCCGTGCAGCCTCGGCTCTCCGGTTGGGGCCGGGGCCGGGGCCGGGCTGGCTGCGGCCGAGGCCACATACACACAGGACCTTCGCAAGGAGCCCGGCCGCGCCGCCTCCTGTGAGTTACATCATAAGTTTTGCAGACCCCCCCCCCCTCCCCTCGCAGCGGCGGGCCGGGCGGAGGCCTGCCGGGTAGTGAGTACGTACTTACTTGGCAAAGCGGGACAAGGAGAAGGGAAGGGGGGGCTCCAGGAGCGGACAGACAGGGCCACCGCCCCGCCGCCCCGCCGTCGGGCTTGTCTTGGCTAATAGGCGCCCCGATGTTGATGATGATGATGACTTAGATGACTGCCGGCGCGACGCCAGCTTTTGTGCCCCGTTATCTGTGTGTGTCCGTCGTGACGGCCGGCAGTGCGCTAACGCCCGCCTCTGCGTGTGTTACAGGTGTGTTCGCGGTCAGACACGGAGTCACACTTGGGCCGAGCCTCTCTCGCTCCGCCTCTCCGCGCACGCAGCGAGTGAGCATTCGGCGCTGTTTGTGCTGCATACGTTGGAAAGGCCGAGAATATCCCCCCCCCCCCTCTCTCTCTTTCTCTCTCTCTCTCTCTCTCTCTCTCTCTCTCTCTCTCTCTCTCCCTACACTCTCTTTCTCTTTAAGGGAAGGAAGATTTGTTTTCTTTTCATGCTATATTTCTCCTTTTTTTCCGATTTTCTGAGGATGAAGCAGGAACAAGAGCGATAAGTAAAGGAGGGGAGCGTGAGAGGGAGGGAAGGAGGGAGGCAGGGAGGGAAGGAGGGAGGCAGGGAGGGAAGGAGGGAGGACTCATAATAATGTAAGGGAATATCGGAGCAGTGCGTGCGGCCCCAAACAAGACGCCATCGGGAGCCCTCTACTTTGCACACGGTCCCGCTGCTGCCGCTGCGCCGAGCCCCGTCCCACCCCCTCGCCACATTCCCCCCCCCCCCTCCCGGCCCGGGGCCCGAGCACACGCGCGCGCCTCAGAGCCGCGTACCTCGGGCCCGAGCCCCGCCGTGGTACACCCCGGCCTCGCCAGCTCCTCGGACGCTGCCGGGCTTGTTATCGGAGCAAACGCCGCGCCCCTCTCGGGGAGCTCCTACAAGGGGCAGGGGGGGGGGGGGGGGGGGGGTCACCGGAAATATCCCGGCGCCGAAGCCGAGGGCACGTCCGCCCCACTGGGCCCGCACCGCGCCGCGTTTGTGAGACCGCGGCCGGCGGTCCCGGTCGGGATTCGAACCCGGGCCGGACGGCGGCGGCCACCCGCTTGCTCGTGGGCGTTACGTGGGGCCGGGCCAGGCCGGGCCGGGGGCGCGGGGCGGCAGCAGCGGCAGCAACGCCTTGGTTGCATCACTTTGCTTTGTGCTCACCGGGCTCGGCTCGGGGCCCCGGCTGGACCCGCGGCGCCCACCGGCATAGCTTCCCGAGCTCCCTCTCCCCTCCCCGCGGCCCGCACGGCCCTGGACACGGTAGGCTGACGGCGGCGGCGGCGGCGGCGGCGGCAGCGCACCGCAGCCAAGTTCAAGGACGGGTGGCCCCCGTCCCTGAAGCGTGAGCCAGGACAGCCAAACTAAGAGAAAAATCACCTTCCGCCGCTGTCGGTGCAGCGCCGGGGCTCGAACCCGCGACCTGGCGGCCTGGCAGTGTCGGTTTCAATTTTTCTTCCCTTCCTGGTTCGGCGGGGGCCGGCAGAGACGCTGTCCCGGGCTGTCTGCCCCGCGTCCCCACGGGGCGGGGCACGACGGCGGCCTCGGGGCACGACCTTGTCGCCGGCGCCGCCCCCGCCCGACCCGACCTGGAGGGAGGCGCCCGCGGCGGTGGCGGCGGCCGTCGTCCCGGCCTCGGCGGGGGCGGCGCCGGCTTTGCAAAGCCCTCGGGGGCGGCACTCCGCTGCCGAGCAAAAGGACAGGAAGGGACAGAATCGAGGAGGGGAGGGTCGGAAGGGCGGGCCCAGGCCTCCGCCCAGGCCTCCGCACAGGCCCAGAGGGTTTGACAGCTGATGGTTTCGGAAACTCGATTTCCTTGTCATCTCTCGTGCGCAGAACGCGTGCGGGCCTGGCCTGCCTGGCGCAGCGAGGCGCCCCCTCCAGCTTTGCACTCCTTCCTTCCCCTCTCCCTCTGTCTCTCATCCTCTCTCTCTCTCTCTCTCCCTCTCGCTCCTTTCCTCCCTCTCCCTCTTTTCCTCTCTCTCTCTCTCCCAGGTCGCGCAGGGCTGTAGCCGGGTTGGCATTGACCTTCGATTGCGTGTCGTGCCGTGGCGTGCCGCGGGGGGGCACGGCGCGGGGGGGCAGTCTGTGACTGTTCCGGGCCCCGGGCCGTGAAAGTGCCGGCGGAGCGGACATGCTGGCCGCGGTGAGGAGTCGAGGCTGGGACGGCGCGGCACGGCACGGCACGGCACACCGCAAGGACGCCCGGCACACGAGCCCGCCCCCGGGTTAGGTTAGGCCGCAGACGGAGCTCCTCGATGGGAGAGAGAGGAGAGCGGTGGTTTTAGCGGCGAGCACTCGGAGGCTAAGAGGCGGCAGATTAGCCGCCTGAGGTGCCCGCCTGTATCGACCCTACCACGGATCTCTTTTACTCCCTCCCTCTCTCTATCTCGCTCGCTCTCCTATCCACCACACCACCCCTTCCTTGCCTGTCTGAGAGCACGCGAGTATCTCGCTCTCCTTTACCCCGGCTGTCGTGTGTGTGTGTGTGTGTGTGTGTGTGTGTGTGAGGAGCGGCTTCGATACACTCGATTCCGTGCCCCATCATGCGGCCCGTCGTGTCGAAGGCCCGACGCCGCGGCCCCGCCGGCCCCGCCGGCCCAAGGAGGGCGTTGTTGGCTCTAACACTTCCGACATTTATGCCCCCTCACCCCTTTCCCTTCCCCTCCCCCTACCCTGCTGTAAGAGTGAGTGCGGGGAGCGTGAAACAGAGTCTCTCTCTCGCTCTCTTTCTTTCGGCGGTGTTGGTGTCGGAGGCGGTGACCGGGCGGCGCGCGGTGACTCAGCAGGCTATCACCACCCCCCGGCCCCCCGCCCCCGGCCCAGCACGTCCCGCTCTGGGAGGGTGAGTCACTTGCCACCCCTTCCCCATAAGTAAGCGAGGCGGCGCGGCCGTGTCTGGCTGGCCGCCTTCCGCCGCACAGGCCGGCCGCCGCTCGGCTCTCGCGTGTCGCGCCGACAAGAAAAATTGCACGCAAAGCGAATGCGCGGCGGCGGCGGCGGCGGCGGCGGCGGCGGCGGAAGGGTCGCGGGTCCGCGCGGTTGTGGCTGGCGCAGCGGTAGGTGCATGCGGCGCGCCTGCAGGGGGGCTGTCTGCGGGGGGTCCTCGCTGCGGGGGGGGCTGGGGGCGCGGCGGCACGGGGGCGTCTTGGTGTATCGATTGTCCCATCACCGGTTCCCATCCCGGCCCGGCTCCGGCCCGCTGCCTCCCCCGTGTTCGTGTCCGCGCAGCCCAATGCGGCTGCCAGCCAGCAGCTACCCGCGCTCTCGAGGGCGGAGGGGCGGGGGCATGTCGTCGTAAGTACCCCCTCCCCCCCCCCCCCACACACTACCGCCGCCAGCAGGGCCGCGCCGGCGTACACCGTTACTCGCTTAGAGGGGACGATAAAGATCCGAGCTTTATCCATCCAGGGAGGGAGGGAGTGAGCGCGAGAGAGAGAGCGTGCCAAGTCTCGCCTCGCGCCGTTCTCCGCGGTGAGTGCGGCAGAGAGGGAGCGAGTGGGCTGGCGGGGGCTGTGCTCCGGGCCTGCGGGGGGCGGGGTGCGGCGGGGGTAGGCAGCCCGTTGCGCGGCCGTGCCTCCGTGTTGCATACACGCCGCGGCGGCGCCGGGTCTCGGAGAGAGAAGGACAAGATAGTGGCGTGGGAGGCAATAGGAGGGAGAGAGAGGGTCGGTGCCGCCGCTGCGGCGCAACTCAACAGGTCCCATCCGCGGCGCGGTCGGTGTTTGCCCCCCCCCCCCCCCCCCCCGGGGCCCCCGGGCCCCCCCGCCGCCCCCTCCGAGCGTGACCCCTTCGCGCCCATGGACCATGGCGCGCTCCCAGAATTTATTTTGTCCCTCTCGCTCTCTCCCACTTGTTAACGCGCGCGCGGCCGACGCCGGCCCGCGCCGGGGAGCAGAGGAGGTGCGAGCGAGAGGAGACGACGATGGGGGGAGGGGCCTCGTGTCTGCCTGTCTCAGCCTGGCTCTGCCGCCCAACCCCCGCCCCCGAGCTGCGTTTGGAAATGTTTATTAAAATTATTAATCTCGCGGGGACCGAGCGGCCTGTGCCGGAAATGTCGGATGCGCGCGGCGCACCCCGGCTTCCATGTCCAGACAGCCGCACCCCTGGGCCCAAATCACGTGGCCTATCCATCATGCTCTCTCTCTCTCTCCCTCTCCCTCTCTCCCCGTGTCCCGGCACACACTGCCTCTCCCTTCCTCCCACTCTCTCTCTCTCTCCCTCCCCCGTGCACAGCGGGGCGCCCTCCCGTGACAAAGACGGACCTGTCCCATTACCATAATGGCTGATCCAAGATGGCCGCCATTGTCGTTGGCGGCGGCGGCGGCGGCGGCGGCCGGGACGCAGCAGCACCGCACTGTGAAGCCGACCAGCAAATAGACAGGAGCTTAGCGCGGCCCGCCTGCGAGGGGGAGGAGGACGAGGTCGACGGGGTGCAGGGGCTCCCAGCGGCTGGCCGTCGGGCCGCCGTGTGCCGTCGTCGTCGCGTCCTCGCCGAGCAGGGCTCTGCGTCGCACGGAGTAACGTCTGGCCGCACGAGAATATAATCATGACAAATGCCGAGTGACAAACTGCGGTACGCGTCCATCCATATACACATTTGTCTCATTTATTTTACTGTCCAAAAAAAAATAAAGTATAATGAATTCTAAAAACAAAAGAGTTGGGTGCGCGCGCGCGTCGTGGGGGCACCGGAATTATACATTTCCGTGTCCATTGGGTTCCGGTCCGGTGCGGAGCGGGCTGGCGGCCAGGCAGGCAGGCAGGCAGGCAGGCAGCCAGGCAGGCAGGGGGTGATGATGAATGAGGCACTGTCCTGGACAGACGTCGGCGTCGTCGGGGTGTGAGTGGACAGGGCAGCGGACAGCAACGGGCCCGGTGCGCACCCTGCTGTCCAGCGCTTCCCCCCCGGCCTGTGTATGGGCAGACACATCTCTCTCTCTCTCTCTCTCTCTCTCTCTCTCTCGCTCTCGCTCTCTCTCACACGCGCTTAGGCTCTCCCTTCCATAAATCGTGCGGCGGCCTCTGTGTCCGTGCCGGCCATACCGCTGTACAGGAGGGGCTGCAGCAGGAGCAGACTGTTGGCACACACGGACAGCACGGGGGGGGGGGGGGGCTGCGAGACCAGAGAGAGAGAGAGAGAGAGAGAGAGAGAGAGAGAGAGAAAGGGAGAGGAGGACACGAGGGACGGTACGAAGCCCCTCCCTATATGAAATGCCCAGGAGGAGCAGGTCCTGGACGGGGGCAGGACACTGGCAGGACGGACGGCGGCGGCGGCACGGGCGCCCACACGGCGGTGGTGTAGCAGTGAGTCTTCCCCGATAATTGAGTCCCGAAAAGAACCCGCAGCCGCCGCCGCCACCCCCGCACCCAAAGGACCCACTCCCTCCATCTGCCCCTCTATCTCTCTCTCCCTCCGTTATTTTTCGCCAGCTCTCCTCCTTTTTTCTCGCCTCCCTTTGGGCGGGCTCGGCTCGCGGCGGGTCTCGCGGGCCGCGCTTTCGGCAGGACCCGCCCCGCCGCGCTGTCAGCCCTTGCCACTCACCTGTCGGACGTGGGTAGGCAACCGTCTCGGAGGCAGACACGGAGGGGAGGCGAGGCGGCCGCGGCGGCGGCCCCGTATGAGACGCCCCGGCGCCGCACGACACGACAACCTCTCACACGCACGCCCTCTCTCTCTCACACACACACAGACTCGCTTGATACGTTTTTGGCGCGCTACGGCGTTCTCCGCGCGTGCCCTGAGGGCCCAGGCCCGGCCGCACGTCGGACGGGCGGGGGCGCGCGCTGTCCGTAAAATATCGAAGATGTGTCAGGCCGACTGAGATGATTGCCTGCCCGTCCGGTCGTACCGTATGTGAAGGCCGCGCCGCCCCGCGCCGCCCCGTCCCATCCCCTCCCCCCCGCGTGTCGATACCCCGCGCCCTCCCTTCGCCGCCGCCGCCGCCGGCCCGGTTCATCCCGCTAGGAGGGTCTCCGGGGGCGCGGGGTATCGCCGACTCCTGCCCCGCTCTGCGCTCTGCTCCGCTGTGCTGCGGGTCCGCATGTCATTTGGTGACTCATGACTCGATGCCGCTGACGCGGCCGAGTCCACCATGAGCAATCATGAGCCACACCACTGCCACACCGTGCCGTGCTGACCATGGCGACGGCGGGGCTGCAGCAGCGCCGCGCGCCCCCGCCGCCGCCAACGGACCCAGCCTCCCCCGCCAAGGAAATTACGGAGCGTGATCGAAAAATGGAAAGAGACGGAGAGAGAGAGAGAGAGGAGAGAGAGAGAGAGAGAGAAGAGGGAGGCGGAGGGGATTGGGCAAAACCTATTATGAGAGAGAGAGGCAGCATAAAGCGATGGCGATATTAGCCGGCGGTGGCTGGAGGCGGATTTCCTCCCCTCCCGAGGACGAGTACATGCCGCGGTGCGGTGAGGACCGGCGGCGTCCTCCCTTCTGCCGACAAGCGGAGATATAACGAAGCACTCGAACCAATCCAGACGGAGAGGGTTGTTAACCGTCTGCGGCCGGGAGGCCGGGAGGCGGGGGGTTGGGCTTGGTGGACTACGTGGTACTGTACCTTTGCGCCCCATTTGGGGGTCGCCCTGTGCCCTCAGAGCGGCCGAAACGACCACGGCCGCCCTTTCCACGCCCCCTCCCACCCTCTTCCCCACGCGCCCCTGCCCAAACGAGTAAGCCACTGAACTCGGGTTCAACCCTTCGCCCTTTCACCCCCACCTTTCTCCTTCTCTCTCTCTCTCTCTCTCTCTCTCTCTGTCTCTCTCTCTCTCTCCCTCTCTCTCCCACCCCCAGGTCCGTAGGTCTATACTGCAGGCTGTGCACTGTACTCCTACTGTACAGGGCGGGTGGGCGAAAAACCCATGCCTCACCCTCCCACGCCCCCCGGTCAGGACACACAGACGCACGCACACGCACGCACACACACACACACGCGCGCGCGCGTAAGGGCCCGGCGGGCAGGCCTGGCAGCCAGGCACGCTCAAACAATTCGATCGGCGTGCCTTTGACGTCCAACTTCGGCAGCGCTCGCGCTTGCTGAAGCGGCCCAGCGGCGGAATGCAGGGAGAGGCACCGACCGGCCGGCCGGCCGGCCGGCGACCAGTTGAGTTCAATTTGGCCACCCCCGACCGCCGCCGCGGCCGCCCTCGGGTAACACCCCCTGACAGGGGCGGCGTCCCCCTTTTCTCTGTCGCACTCTCGCTTTCGCCATCTCCACCCCCCCAGTCGCTCTAACACGCGGAGCGTGCGGTTGCGGTTCTCTGCGGAGCGATTCCGAACTCGGCCCGCTCTCTCACCTCTCTCTCTCTCTCTCTCTCTCTCTCTCTCTCTCTCTCTCTCTCTCTCTCTCTCTCTCTCACTCACACACGCAGAAGGGCCCTGGCGCGGGTGCCGGACAGTGGATCTGATCAGCATTGCCACGTCATTGGTGGGAATCGCGGCATAAGGACTTCCCCCTTCTCCTCTCCTCCTCCTTCAGCCTCCCCCCGAAGTCCGTACGCTTCCAAGCAGGCGCGGCTGGTGTTGAATCCCTTTCTGTCCCTCCTCTTCACCCCTCCCCCCTCCCCTTCCTCCTTGCGCCTCTCTTATTTTTCCCTTTCCCTTTTCATTATTCCACGCCAATATCTGAATGAGTGCGCCGGCAGGGGCAGGGGCAGAGCCATCGCATCGCATCGCTTCGGCATGATTCCCCAAGAGGCTCGGTCCGGGGGAGGCGAAGCGAAGCGATGCGATGGCCACAGAGCTGAGCTGCGACTGACACGGCCGACTGCGACCTGCGCCTGCCGTAGGGGGGGGGGGGGGGGCAGGCGCTGGGAGACGGGTATGAAAAATTGATGTGACCGGTGGGAGGAAGCGGCAGTCAAGCCGAGCAGCGGAAACCGGACCGGAGACGAGGCCGGACCCGAGCATACTTACTGCTGCGGATCGGTTTAACCAGTTTAGGCCCCGCCGGGCTGGGACCTCCCTGCGGCCTGGATCAGGGCGGCTGGCGCTGGCCGGGGCTGGAACAACGAGAGGCGCAAATCGCCTTACGCCTCCGCCGGCACCCCGGCCCTCCCCTCGCCGCTCCGCTGCCTGTGTGTGTGTGTCTGTGTGTGTGTGTGTGTGTGTGCTCGTGTGGAGGATTCACCCCCTGTGCGGCGGCCCGCGATTTTTCCCGCCGGCTTGAGGGAAATTTCCCTCCCTCCCCCCCCCCCCCCCCCCGCGGCCCGCGCGCCGCGAAGGCTTGCCATCCCTGGATGATGGCGCGCTCTGGCGACCGGCCGTCGAACGAGCGGGGGGACCCCGGCTGCGGCGGCGACGGCAGCCCCTCGAGGCGGAGGCAGTCCCTCCCTGCTCCTCCTTCTCCCTCCCACCCACATTAGTCGCGCCTCTCCTTCGCTAGCCGCGCGGGACAGAGAGGGCCCGGGCGCTCAGGGGGTGGGACGGAGAGGGGACGTGACGTCGCGGACGCAGCCCACGGCCGGCCCAGGGATGCTGCAGCCCCGCAGAGAAGGCCAGTCACGTCGGGGCATCGGCTCGGCCGGCCTGCACGGTATGCCACGCCACGGCTGGCCGGGGGCTGCTGGACCTCTTAGTATTCGCCGTCACTTCTTATTCTGATGAGACACAGCCAGAGTCGTCTCTCCGCGGTGGGTCCTGGGTTCGATTCTCCTCTCAGCGGCAACGCCCGAAAAAAATATATTTAAATATAAAAAAAATACAGACGAGGTTCTCTTTGTCGCTGTGTTCCAGCCGACCTTGAAGGGTTGAAGGTGAGCGATGCATCGCGCTCGCCTCGGCTCCCCCCATGCTGGGGGGGGGGGGGGGGGGCACCTCCAGCTGTTGTTGACGGAGCCCCGGGGGCTAAGCGGAACGTGGGCCGCCGTGTCTGCCCCCGCCCCCTCTCCCACCTACTTCAGATAAGGCTGCAGACGTCTTTGCATCGCGTTGCGAACATCTTTTCTTTTTTTTGCGCTGTACTACGTGCCGTGCCAAAACCTCGAATGCGCGAGCAACGAGCGCATTGCTTCGGCACCGAGAGTTCGAAGTTCCACTCGACCTCGTTTCATCTGCTACCTGACCCGGGCTCGGCTCCTCCTCCACCCCCCTCTCCCCCTCTTCTCCTCCCTCTCCCCCTCCTGGTCCTCCTAGCCGAAGCCAACCAAGGAGTATTTTGCCTCCGAAGGAAGGGCGGATGGAGTGATTACTGGCGCCGCCCCCCGGCGAGGCCACAGGTTGGGCTCGGCGGCCGGGTTGCGCCGCCAGCTGCGGCCGCCGCTGCCTCCACCGTCTACTGCCTCTGCGTGTACCCCGTCCCCGTCCGTGCCCCGGGGACCCCTGCCCGGACCGGCGCAGCGACATCTTCGAAACTTATTCACTTCCCCCGCGCCCGGCCGGCTCCGGGAATGCTCGTGCCGGGCCGGGGACTAATGCACAAGGCCCGCGGGGGCTGCGGGGGCTGCGGGGGCCCCGAGGAGGCTGTTGCCGCCGTGCTCGCTGCCCGCTTCTTACCTGCGAACGGCCAAAGCTACCCAAAGCCCTCTCTAACCGCTCCGGCTCCGGACCGTTCTCGGAAGCAGCTGCGGCAGCGGCAGTGTATGGCCCGCCTCGACTCGGCCCGACTCACGGCCAGGACTAGGAGTAATATAGTGAATTGTTGTAAGAGGCTTCAGCGCCCGTCTTTTATTCTCTTCTCGAGAAAAGAAAGCCCCGTTTTTCGAGTGCACGGTGCCATATCGGATCCCTGGCCACGGGCTTGCGGTGGTGGAATGGCTGGCCGCGGCGGCTGAGGCGAGGGGGGACGGGGACGGAGGGCGTTGGCATCGCCGTGCCCTTGATTTACTGTGCCACTAATGATTCGGTGACAGGTTGCGAGTTCTTCTGGGGGTGGCACTGGCGCCCCCCTCTGCTCTCTCTCTCTCTCCCTCTCTCTCCCTCTCTCTCCCTCTCTCTCCCTCTCTCTCTCTCTCTCTCCCTCTCTCTCTCTCTCTCTCTCTCTCTCTCTCATATATGGCGGACTCTTGGGACCACAAAGCCGCGAGGGTTTACCGAGGACTGGTTACACGGGATTGGCCGCGCTCGCGCTCCCTGCGCGCCCGTTTCGCTCAGCACTGCTCAGCACTGCTCAGCACGGCTCAGCAGCACAGCGCGGAGCCGAGGCCGAGGCCCCCTGGTGACACTAAGTGGCAACGGTGGCCGTGGGAGGAAGGGGCGGCCGGGGCCCGGGACGGGGAGGGCGGCGAATTCAGGCCGAACGGGGCGGGCAGGCGGACGGGCTGTCTGCGCGAGGCCAGAACCCCAGCACATGTTCCACTTCCCTAATGTCAGTAGGGGGGGGGGGGGCTGCTGGGGTTGGAGTCGTTGATGTTTTTGTGAGGACGCTGCTCGCCTCGTCTGTCTGCCCGCCCGTCGGTCCGTCTGCCCATCTGTGTAGAACTGAGAGCAGTGGGAAGAGGGAGGCTCGGTGGCAAAGCGATTGAGAGCTTTCCGCCGTCGGACGTCGCCGCCGGGGCCGTATTCATGAGGGGATGGTGCGATGAAGGCGGACGCCGGAGGCCCCCGACGACCCCCGCCCCGCCCGCCGTCGGCCGTGGTCCGGTACGGCGCACACGTCGTGCTGCCCGGCCAGCCCCTAATGGCCACGTCCCTTGTGGGGTGCGCCGGGGACCCCCCGGGGAGGGGAGGGCGGGCTGCAGCCGCAGCCATCGCCGCCTCGCCTCGCCTTTATGTATGTATTTCCGGCCGATATCGCAGTCGCAGATCGCGGTGGAACGTGCTGGCCGGCCCCGGCCCCGCGATACGGGCGTTCGCAGCCCCGCCCCCCCTCCTCCACCTCCCCAGCTCGGCCTGCCCGGCCCGGCGGGACACACCCTTCTTGACCCGAAATAATGGCAATCCGCTTGCTTCCGCCATTCCCGTTTATCCGTCCGCCCGTCCGCCCCCTCCTTGTCGTCATCGTCATCGTTGTCCTCGGCGGCGGCCTCGGCGGCGGCCTCGGCGGCGGCCTCGGCGGCGGCCTCGGCGGCGGCCTCGGCGGCGGCCTCGGCGGCAACGGCGGCGCGGGGGGAGGGCATGCCGGGGCCCGCCTCGGCCTCGTCCGCCCCGCGTCCGCCTCCGGCCCGTCCCCGCCCCGCCCCGCCTCGCCGCCGCCCGCACCTGAGCAGGAGCTCTGCCTCCGGGCCGTCCAGGCCGGCTCGCGCCGTGCTCTGCAAAAAACCGAGACCGGTCGTCATCCCCTTCCTCGTGGCCGTCCTCCCCACCAGAGTCCTCGTAAAACGCCCCCCCCCCCACCCCCCTCGCCCCGCTATCTATTCGCCGGCCTCAGTTAGTACCGCATTAAAGGCCTTTAACCCCCGTCGAGGACGACGACAGCGCTCGTGGGGGATGACGCCGTCCCTTGCCCACCCCCCGCGGAGTCCCCGCGGACCCCCCGCGGAGCCGGCGAGCCGTGCGCGCGGCCCGGCGGTGCGAACGTCACACGAAATGAACCGTATCTCCTCCCGCGCTGCGAGATATGGCGGGGGGGTGGAGTAAGGGGCGGGGGTGGGGGGTAACCCAGCCCCGCTAATGAGCAGCCGGAGTCGGGTTTCTACTCGCAGCAGCTTTCCGCTCTCGCCCGGCCCGGCGTCGTGGGCATCGGCTTTCAGCTCGGCTCTCGGCTCGCCCTCCCTCCGCCACCACCCGACCCCAGCGCGGGGCGAATCGGGCGGGGCGGCGACGTGGGCATCGGCTTTCAGCTCGGCTCTCGGCTCTAGCCCCCCCTCCGCCACCACCCGACCCCAGCGCGGGGCGAATCGGGCGGGGCGGCGACGATTAAAAGTAATCGCCGTGAGTTCTCCCGAATTTCGCGGGGCCTCGCCCACCGGATGGCTGACGTACTACGCGGCTGGCGGCTGCGACGAGAGGAGAGGAGAGCGGAGGGGCGGGGCGCTGCGGGCTGCGGGGGGCGGGGCGGGGCCGCTGCTGTGCGTCGCCGGGGCGGGGAGATGTTGTTCTTTACGTCTTCCATTCGGACGGCCATTCACCGCGGGGAGGGGTGGAAGGGAGAGAGAGAGAGAGATAGAGAGAGAGAGAGAGAGAGAGAGAGAGAGATAGAGAGAGAGATAGAGAGAGAGAGAGAGAGAGAGAGAGAGAGAGAGGGTGCGACGGCGACACCACCCCCTCCTCTCCCCTTACGCCAATTTAAAATTTTAAATGGCGGGGTGTCTGGCGAGGGCGGCGCCCCGCGGCACCGCGGCAGCGGCAGCCCCCACCGAGGCCCTTCGTCCTGTCGGTGCCCTCCCGGCCTCCCCCGGGCCCGGCGCAGCCGGCGCTGTGTGGGGAGGCCGAGGCCGAGACCGAGGGGGAGGCCCGGGCCGAGCCGCTGCCCGCCGCCACCCCTCACCTCCGCGCCAGACGCACGGCAAGTATTTGTCTCCGATAAAAGAGAGGCACGGCCCGCACTGCCCCCGCCCGGCGGCACCGCCATGTTTTCCGTAGAAAAACAGTCGCCGTTCCGCCCGGCTGCCCCCACCCGGAATGCATGCACGCACGCACGCACGCGCTTGCGCACACACGCCACGCACCGCGGACTGCGGCCAGGCGGTTGACATGTGATCGCTGCGGCCGCGATTGGCGCGCTGAGCCTCGCCTCGCCTCGCCTCTCTGCGGTTTCCGCGGGAAGGCGGCGGTGTTCGAACCCGCGACCTCGCCGCAGCGCAGCCGCAGATCAGCGCCCGGCCAGGGGGGGGGTGGGGGGGGGGGGGCTTTACACTCTGTTGCTGGCTCTGGGAGCAGCCGCCCCCGGCCGCCCCCGCTGCCGCTGCCACATTCCAGAAGGAGGTTCCATTTTTCTTCCCCCCGGCGGAAAGCCGGCCCGCCCTCCGCCATCTGTTGACTCCGCCGCCGAGCCGAGGCAGCCGAGGCCCCGAGGCCGAGCCGAGCGCCCCCGCCGCCCCCAAGTCCCCCCACGCGCCCAACGCCTTTGTTCTCCGGGCCCCGGCTGGAGCCCCGGCTGGAGCCCCCGTGAGGTGGGCCACCCGGCTGCGTCCCGGCCGGCTGGTCTGCCCGCCTCCCAGGCGCCGTCCGGAGCAGAGCTGGCTCAGACTCCCCCCTCCCGCCTCTCCTTCTCTCTCGCACACACGTACTCGTCGACGTTGTTGTTGTTGTCTTCTTCTTCAGCCCCCTCCCCCTCTCTCTCTCCCTTCTGAGCAGTAGAAGGGAAGGGTGCCGGCTAAAAAGGACCGTGAATAAATCACTCTCACTTTTGCTCTCGTGCAAGCAGTCGCTTGAGCCCGCGGGTCTGTTCCCCCTCCCGCTCCCCCCCCCCCCCCCCGTCTTAACTGTCGGCGAAGAATTTTAAATACTCCTAGTCTTCCCGCGCCATGAAACAACATCGCATCGCGCAGGGCAAAGTTGGAGCTGCGCCGCTGCGCGGGGGGGGGGGGGGCCCGCCGGCTGCGTGTGCTGCCGACATGCTAATTCCGCCACTGCACTCGCGCTGTGAAATGACACACTCGGCTGTGCCGTGCGGAATATCCATCCCGCGCACGGCTCAACCGGCCGCCGACCGGCCGCAGAGAACATTCTCCGTTTCCGTCCCTGCCGACTGGTGCACTGCGGGCGGCGGCGGCGCGGGCCGCGGGGCTCGGGGCTAGTTAGCCTAAACTCGCAATAAAAACAAATCAGCATCTGCGGCGCGGCACGGCGCGGCTCGCGTGTGAGGCCGAGGCCCGCACCGCCTCTCTTTTGTCTGTGGAGTGGACGAGAAGGGAATTTACGGAGCATCGTCGTCTGGGAAATGAATGTCCCGCGCACTGACTGTACTATACTCAGCGGCGACCTGCGCACATCGCAGTTAATTACACTTGAAATTCATTGTATTGTGTAATTTTTATTTTCTGGGGGCGGTACCAAGGTTGGGTCGGGTCGGACGAACTCTTTTCTCGTGGTCCGCGCCCCTCTTTCAGAGCGCGCAAGCTGGCAGCCGCGGCGCAGCGCAGTGCAGCCCGGCACAGCGGCAGTGGGAGCGTTCGGCTTTGCCGCCCAGGAGGGTTCCCTCTCCTCCTCCTCCTCCTCCTCCTCCTCCTCCTCCTCCTCCACCTCCTCCACCTCCTCCACCTCCACCTCCTCCTCCTCCATCTCCCGCTTAAATTTTGCAGCGGCCTGGATTATTAAGACCCCCTAGAGACTCCCAGTCGGCGGCAGCGGCGGGCAGCGCTTGGCCGCCGCGCGGCCCCTGCCCGCGGGCCGGCCGGCCACCCCTTCACCGTATTAACGCAACACGCCGCCCGGCCGCACCGCACCGCACCGCACCGCACCGACACGGACGCGAATTACCTTTCGTTTGCGTTGCCGAAACCCTTACCCGCCCGCGCGCCTCTTGTCCGCCTGCATGTATTTTTGTTTCCCTCCTCCGCTGTCTACGACGGCCGGCCCCGCACAGCCCGGCGTGTGGCGTGTGTAACGAGGGTGCCCGTTAGCGTTAGCACTGTTCAAGTTCAAGGCAGGAGTCCGCCGTGTTGTCCCCGTGCCGCTGCCTGCCGCAGCCCCCCGGACCCGGGACCCGGAGCCCGGGACCCGGAACACGGCGGTCCTGTTGAGGTTCCCATACTAACAACCTCCTACCCCTCCCTCTACCCTCTCTCTCGGCTGCACGACGCGGGACGCAAGAGTGAGAAAGAGAGAGAGAGAGGGAGAGAGAGAGAGGGGCGTTTTTGTTTTGTCGTTTTTTTCGCGGCAGTGCTTAAGGACTACGCTCTAGCGGGGGCCGCGGGGGTGTTTTATTTGTAGACGATCGCGGATGTGAACACGTTGTGTGTACGTCTGTACGTTCCGATCCGGGCCGCTTCACGTGCGCAGATGCCGTCGTGTCCGCAGACCGCAAACATATGGACAGCGAATGTGATGCGTTTGCGTGTGTGTGTGTGTGTGTGTGTCTGTTACTTTTATTTGCTTTTAGATTTTGAATGGAAAAGGAAACACTGCAGTGCGCGCGCGCACCCACCATGCCGTTTCGACACACGGTACTTGTAAGTGTACACTGTGCAGTGCGTCCGTGGCCTTATCGCCGGCCTCCTCTGGCACACCAACGACGCCCGCGCCGCAGTGGGCGCAGCACGGCACAGCGGGCGATCGACGAAAACGAGTTGTGAGATATTAGAGGAGGGCCCCTTACGTGGCCCGCTCCAGCCGCGCCCAGCCTCGTCCATGCGCATACAGAGCATTCATGAATGTGTACAGGTGCGGGGGAGAGGGGGGCGGCGGCGGCCACCACTGAGTCACCTACCTCACGGCGGCGGCCGCCGCGGCGCATGGCACATCACACCACCACCGCGCTGGCGTGTTGTTGTGTGTCCCCCCCCCCCCCCCTCCACCTGCCGCTCCGCGGTTCCACGACCCGAGGCTGGCGGCGCGGGCGCGGCGGCGGCCCCTCCTTTGACTCATCCTCTTCTCCGACTGCCATGATCATCATCATCATCAGCAGCAGCATTACACACCGCTTCTCCAACACCTTCCCGCGGGTTTTCGGACCGGCCGCCGCCGCCGTGCTGCTCACCCCGACGGGCGGCGTTGTCATACTGTGCTGAACACGGGGGCTTATCTGCGGGTCTCTCTCTCTCTCTCAAACACACACACACAAACACACTATTGACGCATAGGTTCGTCTAGTTACACACACACACACACAAACACACTCAGAGGAAGCCGACCGACTTGAGGATGCATGACGGGAGTCTTCGTCCATCCGCCTCTGGCTGCTTTAGTGGGTGTCAGTCGGTGTGGAGTGGAGGCGACCGAAAGAGAGAGAGAGAGAGAGAGAGAGAGAGAGAGAGAGAGAGAGAGAGAGAGAGAGAGAGAGAGAGGGAGAGAGAGAGAGACGGGGGGGGGGGGCACGCGTCGCACGCGCCGGCCGCCGCGTAGGGCTCATGGGAGGGGTACAGTCACTTGCCACCGCCGCCGCCGCCACCGCGTGCAGGGCATAGAGGCCTGCACTGTGTGGGCGTCCGTGTGGGCGGGTCGTGCAAGAAAAGTTGTTGGCCGGCTGGATATGACGCGGGCGGGGCGGGGCGGGGCGGGGCGGGGCGGGGCGGGGCGGCCGTAGTACACTAGAACACATCGCTCGGCCCGGCAGGCGACGCCCTGCTGTACTGCACGGCGGAGGGAGAGGGGGGGGGGGGTCTAGCACGTACAGCAGTTGGAGTGCCTCCGTCGGAGACGAGGCACCGCCGCCGCCACGTGACGGCTGCGTGACGGCAGTTTTCATACGAAAATCGAAAATGTTCACGAATCTATTGAAATGCACCGAGTCAGAGCAGAGCAGTGACTTGGGTCGGCCGGCTGGCCTGGCGTCCCCTGGCGTCCCCGCGGCCCCCCCGCACGCGGCGTGCCGGCGGTCACCTCACGTTGTCGCGGCTTTAGTGGCACTCCGCGTGAGAAGTGCCGAGCGGGTTGGTGGCCGGTGGCGCCGTGCCAACGGGGGTATCTCCACGGCGGGTATCGCCGCTCACGCTCGAGCACTCGCCGGCCTTCGCGCGGCTCGCGGCTCGCGGCCCGCCTCGCCTCGAGTTGCCTGCGAGGAGCCGCGGACAGGCGTTGCCTACCGGCGAGCGCCCGCCCGCGCTACCCGCGGCCGCCGCCCGCGGGTTCGAATACCCGCCGCGCCCCCTCCCGCATCCCCCTCTCTAACGAGCGTCGCTTTGTGTGTTGCAGGTGTGTACGGCTGCCGGCCCGGAGAGTAGACCGGAGAAGACGGCGAACGGCCGCCGCGGCCCCCTTCAGTGAGTTCAATAATAAAGCGTGCGCGTGCGCTGCCGCGGTCTCTGTCGCACCGCGGGGGCTGAGTGAGAGATAGAGAGAGAGAGAGGGGGGGCGGGCAGGTGCGGTCCGGGCAGGTGTGCTGTGTGTGTACGACGTGCACGCCCTCTGCCGGGCAGGTGTACGTGCCCAGCACCTGCGCGCGCCGGCCGCAAGCACCCGGCGGCGGGGCGGGGGCGTTGGGCGCCCCCGACGACGTCCCGACGAGGCGGGACGAGGGCCTTCTACGGGGATGGGAGCTGCTGTAGGAGGGCGAGGCCAGCGAACTGTGGCGCGCTGCGGCTGCGGTGGGCGTTAGGGCGGTACCCCAACGGGCCGGGCAGGGGCAGGGCCCCCCGGCGGCCGGCTGTACCGACTGGGCCTTCAATTAACATTCAACGCCTTCAACGGCCGCCCACGGGGACCCCGCAGGGCCGGCCGGGGCGCTCCGCCCGTCCTGTGTGCAGGCATCGTGGTGCTCGTTAGCCGGGGCTCTTAGAAGTGTCGCGGGTAACTTGCGGGTAACTTGCGGGTGACCAGAGGGTAACCTGCGGGTAACCTGCGGGTACCTACCGCAGCCGTCATCAAAGGCCACTCGCCAGGGCAAGGTGTTGACTGTTGGGCCTGAAATTACCCGGTATGTACGCGGCGCTGGCACCGGCCCCGCTCCCCGACCGCCTCGGAGCACTCGGAGCCCGGCTCAGGCACAGGGCCCACAGCCAGCCGCCCCAAGGCCGAGGCCCGGGCCGGCTCGGCTCGGCATTCTCCACTCCAGCCGGGGGCTCGGCTGCGCTCCGCTCGGCTCGACAGCGCTGTGCAGTGTGTGTGTGTGCTGTGTGCTCGGTTATGCTGGTTCGGTGAACCGTGGTGTGCCTGCCCCCACTCCCACACCGGCCCGCGCCCTGCCCCTGCCCCACATGGGGCCCCGAGGAGGGCGGGGGCGGGGCGGAGGCAGCGTGGGCCCCGAGCCCCCTGGCCCCCCTTCCTGGGCCGTGCCGCTGCCGTGGTGCCGCCGCGCCGCCGACCAACTGTGCGGAGAAGATGAAGATCGCCATTGGTTTCTGTTTATGTCTGCTTATTTTCCCCCGCCGGCGTCCTCCTTGCCCGACGGTCGACGGCGTCCTCAGCGTCCTCCGACCCTGTCGCCCGCCTACTCCATCCTCCACCTCCTCCTCCTCCTCCTCTCCTCCTCCTCCAAGGGGTTTTAGGGACACCCTGTGCCTTCCTTTTTGGCCTCGCAGCATCCTCTACTCCACGTCGGATCGGACCCGTTTTGAAGAAGAAAAATTCCCCTTGCCCGCACCGTCTGCCTCTGCCTGGCCTTTAGCCCGGCCTCTAGCCCGCTCCCGCTCCCTCTCCGGGGGGGAAGAAATCACGACTTTATTTTATGTCTTACGTTTGATGCCAAACTCGGCTCCTACCGTGCGCTTCGACGGAACCCTCGACCCTCCTT
Source organism: Megalurothrips usitatus (assembly GCA_026979955.1). Taxonomy (NCBI): domain Eukaryota; kingdom Metazoa; phylum Arthropoda; class Insecta; order Thysanoptera; family Thripidae; genus Megalurothrips; species Megalurothrips usitatus. Next base: position 5,770,991 of record CM049598.1, read on the forward strand.
CTCCTTCCCATTCCCAATTCCAGCCGGGAAGAATGCGGGATGTCGAGACCGGGGAGTCTATGAAAAATCGAGTAATTCCGGTTCCCATCCCCCCAGCAAGCAGCCCTGCCCTGGCCTGCCCATCCCCCGGCTCCCCCTCCGGCTCACCGGGCAATGACGTAACCGTATCGCAGCACATACCACTCCGTCGGTATGCCGTGTGCTAGCTGCATGCTGGCTGCGCTGTCCCGCCGGCCACCGGTCGCGGACCGACAAAAATGGCAAGTCTTACCCTCCCCGCCGGTCTCTAGCCATGGGGGACGCGGGGTGTGTCCGTGTCTCTCTAGCCATAGGGGACGCGGGGTCTCTCCGTGTCTCTCTCTAGCCATAGGGGACGCGGGGTGTGTCCGTGTCTCTCTAGCCTTGGGGGACACGGGGTGTGTCCGTGTCTCTCTAGCCTCGGGGGATGCGGGGTCTCGCCGTGTCTCTCTCTAGCCTTAGGGGACGCGGGGTGCCTCTCTTCTGTGTCTCTCTAAGCCCTGCTGGTGCACCACGCCGGCGGTATGCGATGTGTTACGTGAGTCGGACAGAGCAGCGGCAGCAGTCCTCCTCCTGGAATCCCTCCCTCTCCTCTCCACTCCTCTCCTCTCCACTGTATGGAGATGGGAGGAAGCGCCCCACTGCTGAACATGCATACGAAGCAGGCGGCACGGCAGTGCACGGCAGCGGCGCCCCCACCTCGCGGAGTGTCGCGTTCTGTTCGTGTTCCTCGTTGCGTGCTGTTGTTAATTGCCGCTCTTCGGCTCGTCGTTGTTGTTGTTGTTGCTGCTGTCCGGGCGGGATATCCATCTCTATGACGAGGTTGGCGTCGGTGGTGGCAAAGTACAGGGATTCACGTCCCCGTGGTGGCGGCGGCGCGCGCGCGTTCAATTTTCTGTCTGGCTGCGCGTGTGTCTGTCTCACTTCCTCTCCGGGTAAGCGTTCACACACAATACACACACACACAGACACAAGGATGTCCGGCGGTGTTGTGTGGAATGGGTCCCAAATTCATACACCGGACATGTTACGGCGAGAATGGACCGGGGTGAGCATGTGTGAGTGTGTGTGTGTGTGTGTGTGTGTGTGTGCGTGCGTGTGAGGAAGTCCGCGCAGCGGAGCCCGCAGGGCCGCAGGGGCCGCAGGGGGATGCGGAGCGGAGGCCACACACAACAGGCTCTGTCTCTGTCTGTCGTGTGTGAAATGGACCTCTCCTCTCCTAGGGTGCCCGCGGCAACACAGCGGTGACGGCAGCGGCGGCAGCGGCGGCTCGCCGGCTGTTGGGTTGGGTCGGGCCCGGGACGTTTCTATGGCGTGTCGCGTGCGCGCGTCCCGTCCGCCCCGTGTCCCTTTAGGATTTCACTGCATTTTACGACGCAGCCCGGTCCGGCCCGGTCCGCCCGTTTGCCATTGCAGAAGCATTATCACCAGCCGGCTGGAGCCCCCGGCACACTGCACTGCACAGCACTGCATGGGCCTCCCCGCGTGCCCAGCGGGTCCCTCCCCCCAGGCCTCCCTTATCTGCCACGCCCTCTCCTCTCCTCTCCGCGGTGCAGCCTGCAGCGGACCGGCTCCGAGAGAGAGAGAGAGAGAGAGAGAGAGAGAGACGTTCCGCCGTCGTCTCTGTCGCACACAAGGGGAAGGGGCGCTCCTTGTAGGGGTGCGAGAGAGATAGAGAGAGAGAGACAGAGAGCGGCGAAGCGACCCTTCTTCGCAGGTCACATCATCATGATCTCGACCAGGTGAGGCGGGCTAAAGCGGAGCGAGCGCAACGCACTGGGGCTCGGTATGCAGCACGAGCTCTCTCTCTCTCTCTCTCTCTCTCTCTCTCTCTCTCTCTCTCTCTCTCTCCCCCTCTCTCCCCCTCTCTGTTGGGTGTTTGTGTCCTCGGCGGGACAATGCTCCCGCTTCCCTTGCCCGTACGGCGTGCTGGCAGTGTACGTATCCTGTCGGTATCCTGGCAGCAGCGCGGCCGTGTCCTGGTGGCGCGTATCCCTTTCTTCTGGACTCGAACCACCGCCACGCCCGCCCTGGGCGCCGGCCTTTCTTCTCCGGGCGACCTTCCGCCGCCACCGCCGCTGTCGGGACTCGAACCCACGACCGGCGGCGCAGCGGCGGCGGGGGCCTCTAACAATTATTATAAGACGGCGTGGTGAGGTGTGAGGTGGGGCGTGCCCGGCGTGCCAGCACGGCGTGCCAGCCCGGCCGTGCCCTAGCCCAACCAGCAGCGGCGGCAGCGCGGGGCGTGGCGGCGGCGGCGGCGGCGGCGGCACGGGCCTGCAGGATGCCTCTAGGTGGGGCGGGTCAGGGCCGCGGCAGCGCCGGCAGCGCCAAGACGCGGCGGCAGTCTGCCTCTGCCGCGCGCCGTGCATCGCGACCAGAAGAACGTGGAAGAGAAGGGAAGGGACGGAAGGGAAGGGAAGGCTGCGTCTCGTTTCACGAGGACCCCCCCAAACACACCTCCGTCCCGCCGGGGCCAAGGCCGCCGCCGTGTGCCCTGCCCTGCCCGCCCGCGGCCGCGTCTCGTCCTGGCACAGCCCGCGCAGCCTGCACGGCAGAGGCAGCACAGCCCTAGCCGCAGGGCCGGGCCGGGGGCCGGGGGCCGCCTCCGAGGTGGCGGGGCGGTGCGTGGTGCGGTGCGGACGCACTGCAGGGACGGCTCGGCGAGGTGTTCGGACGCGGCCCCCCGGGGGGCCCCCGCCTCGCCGGGAGCGTCGGGAGGCCGGGAGGGAGGGGTGCACCCTCCAAGGCCGAGCAGTCTGGCTGCGCTCAGCACCGGCACGGCAGGGTAAGGCAGGACGGCGCGGCGGGTGGAAAACCACGCATCTCGTCGGAGGCGCCCACGCTGTTACGCCGTGGCTCCTGCGGCCCATCCTGCGAGCCGGGCTGCTGAGGGGGAGAGGAGAGGGGGAGGGGGGCAGCAAACGCAGCACAGCGGACTGCCGCCCGGCCCGGCCGCAGGGCTGCTGCTGCTGCTGCAGCATCACAGCCTCTGGACCAGGCACGGCCCGGGGTGCGTGGGCGGTAATACTGTGGACGCAGGCCTAATACGGCGCGGGGCCTGCGGGCCGGTGGCGGCGGGGCCCGGCAGGCACGTCCTGCGCCGTCCTTTGTACAGTCGCGTGTGTCAGCTGTGTGGCAGTATCGAACGGGCCGGGATTGGGCTGTACACTCGATGAAGCGACGGGCAAGGCGAGGACCGAGGGGCGGGCCGAAGAGACACTACTGGGGGTAGTGAACGAGGAGGGCCCCGCAGCGGCGGCAGCGGCGCGGGGGACAGGCAGACGGGGTATCGCTAGCAGCCCCAGCGGGTCCGGCAGGGGGAGGATATCGGATTTCACGGAAGCCCGCATCCTACGCACACACACACACACACACACACACACTCAGGTGCGCACATCTGCGCACACACGCGCGCACGTACACCATACTCTCTCACGCCTCGCCGTGATTTACGTGCGAGTTGCAGTCACCTGCGTGCTACGTGCTATCAGAAAGATGGCGGCGGTGGCGGTGGTGGGGGGCGGGGGGTGTCTAACCAGGCTGTACGCGACGTTAGCAATGGTTTTGGTTTCCGAGGCAACAGGTGCAGGCGATAGCTTCATTTGAGTCGGGGCCTCTGTTCCCGCGGGCCGGTGCAGTGTGGGCCATGGACTGCGTGGCCGAGACATAATGTGATTCCCGCGCCTCGCCGTGCCTGCGGCGTGCCGTCCCGCCGTCACGGCGGATCGCGGCCCCCCGAGGCCCCCGCGGCCCCGAACGCCATCGCCAACTCGCAGTGCTCTCGGGCTCATTGTCCGGGCATCGTTTGTCCAGGAACTGTCCCGAGGATCGTCGCTGGCCGGCCGCACGGCGGTCCGAAAGCCCCCCCCCCCCCCCCCCCCTCGCCCCCTGGCCGCGTGCGTGAGGTCTGCGGCCTGCGTCGCGCCCCCGCTGCTCTAGCAGCTCTAGTTCGTGCAGCCGGCTGATCCCGAACGCTGCCCTCGTAGCCCTGTCTCTGTCGCACTCGTGGGGTGCGGCGGCGGTGTACACGGTGTGGACGGTGTTCGGGTCCACCCTGCTGCGGCGCGGGTGCGGGTGCGCAACTCGCGCGCACCCCCGCCGACTGAACGCCCTCTCGCTGGCCCCCCGGGTCCGCCCGCGCCTGGCGGCAGGCACGGCGGACACGGGGGTAGGGTACGTTTGGCAACGAAGCATCCTTTACCTGCGTAGGGTAGGGAAGGTGGAGGCAGGAGCCGGAGCCCCCCCATCCCATTCCATCCCATCCCACCCCGGGCAGGGCAGGCGTCGTCAGGCCTTAGCGTCAGCGCGCCTTTCCGGCCGGCCCCGGCCCTCCGAGCCGAGTCGAGCCGAACCGAGACCGAACCATCTGTACCCAGCAGAGCCGAGCTGAGGCCAAGCCGGGTCCAGCCGGGGAGCGCTGAGCCGAGCCGGGGCCTGGCGGACCGGGCGGGCCGGGCGAGAGGGGCGGTGGGCGGGGGGGAGTGGGGGCGCTCCCGCCAATCCCGCCTGTCCGCTCGTCTGCCCGCCGCGCCGCGCCGCGCCTCGCCCGTCCGTCTGTCTGTCTGTGCGTGGGGCCGTCACCGCCGCCGGCCCGGCCTCCAGTTTGCTTTGTTCGCGCGGTGTGGGCAGGAGCCCGGCTCGAAACGTTTCAAGTCCGAACAGGATCGCCGGCTAGGCCAGCGTCACCGCTTCAATTCACCGCCGTTGTTTTAACCTGTTAACACCACGCTACACGCTGATGCGTGCGCTCCGCGTGTCGTGCTGTTTTTAAAGATTTGAGTTGTGTTCTTTGTCAATCCCCATGCCAAGGTAACCTCATCTTCCGTCGGGTTGTGGGTGTTGATGTGCGCGCCGGCGCCACGTGCTTCCCAAGTGTGTGCGGTTTCGGACGGCGCTTGCCGCCGGGTTGGTTTCCCGGCCCGTCAGCGGTGCGTTCATCGCGTACTCCGCCCGCGCCAGCGGCGGGCCGTTCGGGAGGGGCCCTTTGTGCCTTTGTCTGTGCCGGCGTTGTTTTCGTAACGAATTGGCGCGCGATTCAAAAACGCGGCTTTGAGTGTCAAGTTCAGTCCGTGGCGTTTGGTTTGCGTCGGCGACTTGTGCGTAGTTAATCTCGCGGTTCTATGTGTAGGGGAGGGTGGTATTTTACCCCCGGCGTGTATGCTTGTGTAGGAGCGGGGGGGCAGGGGCGGAGCGGGAGGGGGGGTCGCGGCGGGAATGCCGGGCGGCGACAACGGCCCGGCCCGGCCGGGTATTGTTCTGGAAGCGGAGAAGGATGCTGGTGCGATTGTTTGACAATTTATGCAGCAGCTCCTTTCCGTATTTTTCAAAATTTTCAAATTTTATTGACTTGGTTGTAATGGTTATTATTCTTTTGTTCCAGGGATGAAGGTGAATTGAAGATGGCCTCCCCAACCTCGTCCTTGGACTCCATACCAGCAGCAAATTCTATTGAATCACTGATTGACTCAGAGTTCCGATCCCTGTCGCCTCAATCTCTACCAAACTCTTCACCTCTCACTGTGAATGGATCATCGTCCTCAAGCAACAGCAGTGTCAACTTCAATGGACTGAACGGCAACTTCAACACTAAGTGTGGACTATGCCATGATACATTCACCAACCCAAAAGTCCTCCCTTGCTTCCACACATTTTGTGAATCTTGTTTGGAGCGTAACCAAGACCACCCAGAGAAGCTAACGTGTGCTACGTGTCAACAAGAGTGCATCCTCTCTTCATACGGAATATCTGGGCTTCTCTCAGATTTTTCTGTCAGCAGTGTCTTGGGAGACATCATCAACGAAGACGCCAACCCTAAGTCATCTAACCCTCGCTGCACAGGCTGCCGAGGCTCAGACTTTGAGGCAGTTGCTCGCTGTGTGGATTGTAGCAACTACTTGTGTCCAAACTGCGTGATGGCTCATCAGTTTATGCACTGTTTTGAGGGCCACAGAGTCATGAATCTCAGCGAGCTTCAACTTCAAAATGGAGGAAAGGAGGAGATCAAATCCGCAGTGGACAAAGTTGTCTTCTGCCCACGCCACAAAACAGATGCTCTCAAGTATTTCTGTCGCTCCTGCAATGTACCCATCTGCAAGGAGTGCACAATGCTGGATCACCCAAATGGTATCCACGATTATGAACACATCAATGATGTGGGTCCTAAGCAGGTAAATATTTGTCCTCCTAGGTTTTGTTTTTTGAATTTAACACTGCACATGAATTTGAATAATGCTCCATGTATCTGTGAAGGGCCCAAATCAAGCATGCATTGTCTCTTTTGTTGCAGGTTGAACTCATGATTCAAGCAGTGCAAGAGGGCAAGGTGAAGGCTACGGATATCCGCAATATGCTGAAGAATCTTGAGCACTCTTCTGGGCGTCTCTCCGTTCAGTACCACAAAGCTCAAAATGAAATCAATGAGACTTTCCAGTTTTACCGGTCTATGCTGGAAGAAAGAAAACAAGAGCTTCTGAAGGAACTTGAAAGTGTCTTTTCTGCAAGGCAGGTTGCTCTCACTGTTTTGAATCAGAAAGGCCAAGAGACTGTTGATAAGATCTATCAAACTTGTGACTTTGTGGAGAGGCTCACAAAGTATGCCAGCACAGCTGAAGTTTTGATGTTCAAAAAGTTGCTGGATTCTAAACTACTTGCTTTGGCATCATTCAATCCTGATACAAGCCTTACAAACGCTGCCTGCGACCTGGAATTTGTTTCGAACTATCAAGCAATCCAGGTAAGCATTTCAAAATTGATTTATGCCTATTTATTTATTTTGAATTACGACATTTGATTCCCTGCTAATTTCCATCTTACATAATCTGACAGAATGCTCTTATGTTGCAGGTTGGAGTGCGCAATACCTTTGGGTATGTAAGGTCTGCCTCTGAAGTTAATGTGGGGCCAAGCAAACAGCCACCCATAGCCAGACCAACAAATGGAGCTGTTCATGTCAATGGTAGCATGCCCACCAACGGCACCACAAATGGTGCACCAATTACCATGAATGGCACAGGTGGCATCACCACTGTTAATGGAGGGTTGAATGGAGTTATGGACCGTCCATACAGCAATGGTGTTGGCTCCTCTCCAAGCCCAACAGCCTCGCCCTATGAATCCAACGTCATCTCGAAGAGGTTCAGCTCTGCTAACAGTCTCGGTCCCTTCTCATCAACCCTTGGAGATCTCAACTTGAATGGCATTAACCCTTATGAGAAGTGGTCAAACGGAGGGGAACTGTACCAGAATGGTGGGAGTGACCATTACTCCCTGTCCTCTGGAAGTCATGGCGATGTCATGGACCTGACGTCCAAGCTTCAACTGTCAACATCAATCTTCCCTCCCAAGTCTCAGATCAAACGCCAGAAGATGATCTACCACTGCAAGTTTGGAGAGTTTGGCGTAATGGAGGGTCAATTTACTGAGCCAAGTGGTGTTGCTGTCAATGCTCAGAATGACATCATTGTGGCAGATACTAACAACCACCGTATTCAGATGTTTGACAAGGAAGGGCGTTTTAAGTTCCAATTTGGGGAGTGTGGCAAGCGAGATGGTCAGCTCCTGTACCCCAATCGTGTTGCAGTTGTGCGCACGTCAGGTGATATAATTGTGACAGAACGGTCACCGACACACCAGATCCAGATTTACAATCAGTATGGGCAATTTGTGAGGAAGTTTGGAGCCAACATTTTGCAACATCCTCGCGGTGTCACTGTGGACAACAAAGGACGAATTGTCGTGGTGGAGTGCAAGGTCATGAGAGTTATTATTTTTGATCAGTCTGGCAATGTCTTGCAGAAATTTGGTTGCTCTAAGCATCTGGAATTTCCCAACGGAGTTGTTGTGAATGACAAACAGGAGATTTTCATCAGTGACAATCGCGCCCACTGTGTGAAAGTTTTCAACTACGAGGGGGTCTTCCTCCGTCAAATTGGTGGTGAAGGCATCACTAACTACCCAATTGGAGTCGGCATCAACTCTACAGGAGAAATTTTGATTGCTGACAATCACAACAACTTCAACCTGACCATTTTCACCCAAGATGGACAACTTGTGTCAGCACTGGAGTCCAAGGTGAAGCATGCTCAGTGCTTCGATGTTGCGCTGATGGATGATGGATCCGTGGTGCTTGCCAGCAAGGATTACCGCTTGTACATTTACCGTTATGTACAAGTACCTCCCATTGGTCTGTAAGTGGCTGAAGCATTGTGGTAGCTTTGCCAACACCCCTTGGACTTTCGGTGTGCACAAGCTCTACTTGCGTTCCGTTCCTGTTTTGGAGCTGCCTTTATGCATTTCGTCATAGTGATATGGTGCAAAGTGCAAGACTGAAGTGATTGAACCTCGCCCGGTGTTATCTTTGCTGTGAAATTCCTGGCGAGATTTGCCAAGTTTTACAATTTGTAAAATCATATGTAATTCTTTTACAAGCATTGCACATGTGATTGTTAGGGTCTATACCCAGATTTGTTGAACTTGTCCGTTGTTAGTGCTTTAAGGTGGATTCTTCACTGTTGAGCACATCACTCATTCCAGATGTTACTTTACCTGGCTACCAAGCCGGTGCTATTTAATGGACGTTTGTTTTTTTCCCCCCCCTGCGCCTGTCGTAGGTTTGAGTGTGTGTGGTTTCATACAACGTTATTGATGTTGTTATTGCTGTATTTATAACATATCTTCCTCATTTATTTGGCGTCTGGGCAAGCATGCTGGTGGAAAGATCTCTCCATTGTTGCATTTTTCTACTTAAGACATTGTGGAATGCAGTCCACTAAACAAAAAAAAAACCATTCCGTTTTGTTTGTGCATTTTATCAGGAATGGTGTGCCAAGATTTGCTGAATATTACATATTGTTTTTTTAGAATTCTGAAGTAGTGATTCTCTTCCCCTGACCTATTTGTTAGACCTAGGTTATAGTTAGTTTTGTAATTTGATCTGTTAAGTATGTGTTAAAGAGTTCTCAAGGTAGCAGGTGGGCTCTGTTGCCCTTCCTGTAAGCCAGGGCACACATTTTTAGGCATTTCCTTTCATGCATCATTGTTATTTTTTATTTCAAAGTGAACCAGCAGCATTGTTTTTCCTTTTGTTTTGACCAAGAACTTTTGAAAATTTACTGAATGGGAACTAATAGCAATTGCTGAATGTTAGGAGTTAAAAAAGTGGTGTCAGACCTGTAGACATGTTTGGCAGAAGTGAAAGCCCTCTTTCACGGGAAACTTTATTTTATCATATGCTGTTTGTGTTTTCTTGCAATGCGAATTGGAATGTGGCATCCACATGTGCACATTTTGAAAGTGGGATGCAATTGGTTGGAGAGATTACTATGACTTTTAATGCAAGGAAGCCAAAGAAGGGAACCACTGCTCCATGTTGTTTTTATTTTCTTTTCCTAAGACTGCTATAGATTTATAATGTGCAGTGTTTGGTTTGTTTTTGTTATGCTGCCCTTGGGGAGTATGTGAAGTAACGGCCTTGGCCGACGCATGCTAGTCACTCTAATATGTGTTAGATCCTACCTTCCATGACGCCTCGGATTGCTTGAGAGTATCCAAAGGCTTTTCTATTAAATGCTGTTTTTATTTTTATTTGTTATCCTTTTTAAGTTTGGCTTAGAGAATCTGGTTGGTTGATGCACTGCAATATTAGTCCTCATTTGTCAAACAATCTTTTTTCCTGTTTTAAGTATGCTGCCAGAGTTTAAGATAAAAGACGCAGTCGTTTACGAAGAAGTTTCCTTTTTTTTCCAGTTTTCTTTATCACTGATGTTTTGATTGCATGAGTTGTACTTCAAGTAAATAATATATGTAACTTATGCTTTAAGTGGTTAGTTTGAGATTGTATGGTCGTCAAAGTATTACTTGTGTTTGTTTTCAAAACCAAGAGATTGTTTGTTTTATCAATAGGTCTGTTGCAAAACCATTAACACCATCACATGTTTTTTTTTCTTTTTCGTTTTTTTTTTAATTTTTTAATTTTATCATTGTACTGAGGTATAAGTTACCATACCAGGTGTAGCTACCACATTACAGCATTTTGCACTGCTTTATGTAGACCAGTTGATTGTTATTGTCTAGTGGATCCCTGCTGTTTTCGTTCTTACTCATATGACTCGTTCAGGTTCTCTCTTGGGTTTGAAAGTGGTTGAATTTGAGATCTGCAAATTTAAGTCATAATTGTGGCCAAAACTTCTCAAGAAGAAAGGTCATCTTTCTTTTTTCTTTGTGCTCAATTTCATGTGTTCTGTTCCATTAAGTTTTGTTTTTATTGATTTGATCAAGCAATATGTGAAATCTTTGTCAGGAAGTCTGTCTGAAATTCTGCAAGGGCAATATTGTGTGGAAGAGTTTCCAAGGCCGATGTGTGTGGTTTGAGCATTAGGCAGCAGCACAATGATGGACTCGCTGTTATTGGCTTTGTTTGAAGTTGCTCAGCAAAAGTGCTGATCTTGCATTGTTTTTCAAACCATCTCCTTGCAATAACTATTTTCGTTCAGTCTAATACACTTGTTCAGTTTCTTCTGTTGTGAGTAGTTAAAGTAACAGTATCTTTTCAGAATTGCATTTTAGTCACACCTTGACTGGTTGTTTAGTGTTTCACATGACGGCCACAGCAGCCAAACTTCATTTGCTAAAGGTCTTGTTGCGGCCATTAGCCGCTCTCTTTGTAGTTATGTAATATTTCCAAGTATTTTTGTACTTTTTTGTATTTGCTCTAACTTTTACATGTCTACTCACTCCTGCTGTGTCTATCTCGATATTCACGATGGTATTTTACTTTTCCAAACATGCAGGGACAGAACTTGATTTAAGAGTGTGTATTAATTTGAGTGCGTTTTTGTATGTATGTATGTGTGTGTGTGTGTGTATGTATGTATGTAAAGAAATTCTGTCACCATTTGTCCCCATAAGTAGTTTTGATATTTTCTTGATGTTAGCTTAAGTATGCCAAACAATGTGTGTACAGATATGGCAACATTCTGCCTAAAATGCCTCTTGCCAATGTTCACAATGTCAGAAGTTCAATTATCAGCTTGAGTACAGAGGTTTGCCAAGATATTGTTGCTTGATTCCTTGCGAAGGGAAAGACTGAATCTAAAAAGTGGTTAAAAAGATGTGTTTTTTAGAAGTATAATGTTGTTGTCACTCTGAAGTTTCTTTGCATTGACCAGTTAAATATGAAAAAAATTAATAGGAAAATATATTTTCCCACATTTAGTTGAGGGTCTTGCTACTAAATTGTACAGTAAGAAACATTTTAAGTTGTGCATCAGTGCTGCTTGTTTTTCTTTGAATTGGTTGGTGACATTTGAAAGGTCATGTCAATTAGTCTTGGGAACGTGTGACATTGTGCATTGATAGGTGATGGTTCCTTTGCCTAAAGTCTGACACCTTTCTGATTGTTTGGGTGTCTTCTCGGTTGCTTTTTTGTGAAACATCTGAAGTCAATGAATTCACAATGCTGTCTGCTCCTTAACAAGTTTCTTTACCAAGACTCACATATTCTAAAATTTGTTTTTATACCAATAGTAATGTTTGCATCTGTTTTATTGTTGATGTTTCTTCCATTGTTTGAAATAAAAGACTTATCTGAAGTATACATGTTTGCTTTATCTCTTTCCAATTTTAATCAACTGCTGGCCAGGCTTTGCTGGTGGACCTGGTTGATGGCGGCCCTTGGTTCTTTTATGTTTTCAATGAGATTGTTGCCCTCATTGTGCCAATCTGTGATCAAGGGATCTTTCCACAACTCCTTGTGTGAACGGGGTGTGGAATCTTCTGGAACTTTATTTTTTCTATGAGCTGCATACTTGAATTGTCAAATGCTTTCGACAGTCATGTGTATGAATCGCAGGGCCTTTCGCAATATATATCCATTCACCAAAATTAAAATTGGGAGCCATCTTGAAAACATAATGGAAGGTTCGCTGTACAGTTGTATATCTGGTAGGGATTTAATATGCCTTCTCTCAACTTCAAGTTGTCTGACCTTGTGCTTGTTACCCTGCTTTAGTTTCTTGGACATTCTGGAAAGACATTTTTATCATGGTTTAATACCAGTTACATACTTCATTTAAGATGTGGGCAATCCTCTGCAAGTATAAAACACTGACATTGAACAGGGGCTGAATACGCTCAGTATTTGTTAATTGTGTTGTGTTACGATAATCAAATTGGTGATGTTTCTATAAGCTATCCTATAGTAGCGAGTGTTAGTTAATTGATAATCTTAAATGTGCATTTGTTGTGTTCCATATCAAAAATTAGGTAGTGAGAAAAGTGAGCCGCGGTAGCCAACTGCCAGTAGAAACGTACAAAGTGCTTTGATTGTTTTCACTTATTCAGAAGTGTCTTGTCTCCAAGTAAACTATGAAAACCAATGAATGTACATATACAAACCAACTTACGTGGGGGAGCCAATATCTGTGCTGTTAGTGTTCTATGTAGTGCAGCACTTGTGAACAGTTGTATCCTTGTATTCCATTTTCACCACGTTCCATCAATCATCCAATGGTATTGTGTGGTTCACGCGCTGATGGTGGTTCGAGATTAATTATACTTCCTCTCTATCTTTTTTTGTTTATAATGTGATGGGCTGATGTGTTATATACTTATTAATTTGGCAAGTGGTTCCTCATTGAACATGTAAGACGTAAAGACATCAAACTTAATGAGTAGTGAACAGTTATTACATTATCTTCAGTGATCAAATAAGATGCTCGTTTTTGCCTTGACTGTAGAAGAGAGTGAGTAGTGTGAATATTTTTTTATCGTTAAACATGCTGTCCTGTCTCACGAGTCCCATTGATACCCCTCCTTTGCCACTAGTGGGCTCGGCAGGGATTTAGGATTGTGACAAGACAGCAAATGTTGTGTTTCATTGTGTGTGATGTAGGTTGATTGCTTTCTCTGTTCTTAGATATTTAGTCTGTTGCTTAGGGTTAAGTACTTCTCAAACAATTGATCCATTTAAATAGTGTTTTGTGTGAAATGAAGTTGGCATGTCAATTGATGACAGCAAGCTCAGGTGTTTTCTCCTTTTCATTGTTGCTTGAAAATAAATTTCTGATTGTTGATTGATTGTAAGTTTGAATGAAAGGACTTGGGGCGGGGTGAGCTCAAGATTTGTAACTAGTTATCTTTTCCTCTTTTTCCTTTTTTAAAAATTAATATTCAATTTCTATGTATTCTTTGGAACCGTCACATGATTGTAAAAAGCAAATTTGTTTAAGTTTATTAAAATTTGTTGTTTTACTTTGCAATTAAGGTTTGACTGATAAATAGGTTGATAATAAGGTTGATTATAAACGAAAACAAGTTCTGTTGGAAGGCATTTTTCTTTGTGAAGTTTAAAATGTTGCTTCTTGCAGTGGTTTTAATTGAAGGCCTTTCGCAGTCATGTGACAATGATAATTTGTTGGGAACAGCCCACCCCTATAACTTGTTCTAAAACCAGCAAAGTAATTTCATATGTGTGTGTTTGTGAACTTGGTCAAAATGGTGTCTCTCTGTAGCAATTAAGCATTGCAAGATAAGTTTACAAATAGTTACATACGTGGCTACTGTCAATTTTTGTATTAATCATATGTACGTAGTGGATTTGATTCTGAGCTGACAGATGTTTTGTCTGCAGACAACGAAGGCTTCATGTTTTTGGTATTTACTAGTCTTTGTTAATGTTATAGACTGCGGAATGTTGCTATACTCTGCCTACTTGAAATGCTAGGCCTACATAGTCCGGGTGAGCATTGCCTCAGCGTCTTTTGCTAATCATTTAATATCATCCATTATGGAATAATATGTTGATTGCATGGACATGTTATCTAATACTATTGTCATAATTTAAATTGATCACTTGTATATTATGTTTATAGACCTTTTCTTCCCTTTAGTTCTAGGCAGCTTTAGTTTTTTTTCTTGTTTGTTTAGTTAATTATTTTTACTTTTTATTTCTATTATTCATCTTGTGTTTATTGTGCACTCAAGTTCTCACATAATTCATGATGTGAAGTGGGTTGACTGATAAATTTTTCTTGTTATTCACAAATTTTGCTTTGGTGAGATACCAGGATTGTATTAAATTCCATTCCATATTCATGAACTTTGGATGCGTAATCCAAATTGAAGATATTGAAAGTTGAAAGCATTCAGTCTACTATTTTTAGTGAGTGGAGAATCCATAGCTCCGTATGACATCAAGAGCAGTAACCTTTAAAAATAAAAAAATAAATAAAAAAAAATGAATTGTTTAAAAGTCACTAGTTAAATGCGTTGGAGACTAGAACAGCGCTCTCAACTTTGGAGTGTGATAAATCTCCCAAAACAAATTGTGGCTTGGTATTTGAAAAAATTTCATTGGCTCTTTCTTTTTGTGTTTTGTTTCTTGTGCTTTCTTCATTTCATAAATTTTCACAAGCTAGAAGATTCCTGCGGCATTCTGAAATTTGTAAGTGGCAGAGTGGTAAGGCCTATTTTTATGAAAAGAAAGACTGATGCTTTTGACGAGGGAATGAATGGGCAGACAGATATTGATAAATGATTCTGCTTCATTCTAGATGAGATTGAAGTTTGTTGAAAATTTTTATTGAAGAGGAACTCAATGCAATATTTTTTGCCTTTGAACAATCATTCAGAGTAAAGGCAAATATGTGTAAACCAGAATCAATACCTGGCTTGCTACATTTTTTTTCTGTTTGCATGGAGTCCTCACCATGATTCTAATAAGGTTTTCTCTTTCCCTCTTTCTTTAAGTCATGTGATATTCTTCTAATTGACATTTCCGAATCAAAAATATGCTTCATTAGTATGAACATTCAAAGTTTTGAATTGTTGTAAGTTTGATCAAAAGAGTGCAAAATCATCTTGCCACAATTCTTGCTTTGCTGGTTGATGACTATGAAGCCTGTCAGGGACCTTTATATTACCCATATTTTATTTTATTCATGTCCTAACAGAGAGGATATTTAATGTGATGCGTCACATGTGTGAAATGTACAATCTGCCGTCTGAGTTTCCCTCCAAGCTTCATCCAGTTATCCACTATTGTTCTCAACCTTTGCACTGTTTTTCTGATTTTAAATTAGCTTCTCACTGCTTCTCAAAAGTAGTGGACAATAAGAAAGCAGTAATCTGTTATTCTTCTGTGAAGGAAATGTTTGGGGTTGTTATGTGTTGTAGATGGAAAATGTTATTTCTAAAGGTAAGAAATCTAGAGCCGTTAAGCTGTTGTATTTCACTTCAAATTTTGAAAATTAATAAAAAGAGCTAATATTTTTACACCAAGTTGTTGATAAAAATTAAGCCTTTTTATGCTAAAGTTTCCCATCATTTTGCTGATCTTGTGTTTGTTAAAGAGTTGAATTGTGGAGGGCATATTCTTCAATCCATCTTTTTTCCCCCCTAACTTGCTCACTTTATGTGGGATCAGATAGTACATTCTCAGCACTGGTTACTTGTATCAGATTTCAGTTTCCTTGTTACTGGTTTGGGGAAGCTTGTCAACCTTGTTAGTTCCATGATTTTTCATCTACTTTTCAAACAAACTGAAATCTTTTCAGTCTAATATTGGAAGTTCATTATTAATGTGAAGTGTGGGTGGTTTTAGGCCAGTTCTTTGCTTTTGCATTTGTTTGTCTTGCAAAATTTGTGGTCTAAAGTGAACCAGCTGAAAAAATGTCTTAGCCAAAAGTACACCTTGCCTGTGCTCAACATAGTCAGCTGTATGTTGTGATTGAATCATAATCATGTCCAATGTAACACATTCCACTGTTGCAACTGTTATTTTTATTACTAATTTATGAAAACTGAAATTATTTGTTGTGAATGATGAGCCCAGAGTTCATTTTAAACTAAGGAATTTAAGGTTACAATGAAATATGCATATGTTTAGTTTTGTATTGTGACCAACTGAGTGTCATCATGCCCAAAATATTGATTGCTATTTAAGTTAGATGTTTCAGTTTGTTTGGTCAGAAGTTTCTATTTTTCCATGGATCAAACTCCTTGTTAACTAATGTGTGCCTAGTCAATAAAAACCCAGGTATGAAATTAATTCCGTTTCCATTTAACTCTGTTGTCTTGAATATTATTTTTTAATTTTTAATATTTTTTTGTATCTTATGTCATGCAGTCATTTTGGTGTTGTTCGACTCTACTGAATCTTTTTCTCTTATGTAAACATTTTAGGTTTGTTATATTGATACGTTGT
Organism: Megalurothrips usitatus; assembly: GCA_026979955.1. Taxonomy (NCBI): domain Eukaryota; kingdom Metazoa; phylum Arthropoda; class Insecta; order Thysanoptera; family Thripidae; genus Megalurothrips; species Megalurothrips usitatus. Next base: position 5,787,213 of record CM049598.1, read on the forward strand.
TCAAATTGGTTTAGGAAAGAAAATGTCACCTGAAATGGCAGCCTTCTTTGTGTCTGAATTGTTTTGGCTAGCGTTTAAAGCACAAGATTGTCTACAGAGACTGAGCTGTGGTCTTGAACTGGGATTGGGCTACTGTTGAATCTATTTTAGATACTGTTGATTATCCGAGCACAAAATGCATAGACCAAGTTTATCATAAAAAATACTTTGGCAGATTGATGAAAATTACACATCAGCTCCTTTTTGTCAATTTTGAAATTGGAGTTCCCCCATTTTTGTGTCATATTTTCTGAGACTCCACCCCCCTTGATAATTGACGTGTCCAATGCTGTGTAGTCACTAAGCAAACTGTCAGAGGTATCTCTCTCACATTGCAAATGTATTTTGGCTTCTTTGGACTGGTTTTATTTTGTTCAGTGTTTTTTTTTCTTATAAGTTTTGAAGCATTGTTTTAATTTATGATATATTTCTTATTTTGTTTTTTTTCTCTTTTGTAACTTGATAGTTTTTATGATTCAGTGTCTTTCATATCAGTTTGTTATAAAGTGTGTATCATGATTGTGTACAATAAATTACTTGTTTGCTTGAGCTCCAAGTCTCATTTAATTCTTAAACCCTCACTACCCGCCACTTGCATTTACCACCGCATGACATTCTACAAGGGAAAAAGTAACAAAGTATTTGGTAACAAATGAAATGTATTCTAGCTAGAAATTATCATCAAATTTTTCAGTCAGAGTTAAAAACATTTCGGCATCCACAACATACTATATAAGAGCATATATAAAAGTATTAAAATCTGATGCACAGCATACAAAGAGGATATCTATAGAAATCAGTGACGTTCTTCCATTTTTGACTTCTTTTAAAAGGAGCTTGTAGTAAAGGCTCTTATGCGTCAATTAGGGTGAAGTCAACAAATAGTTCATCTTGCACTGGAATGTGTTGCCTGCAAGAACAGATTGGACTATCACCATCTGGTTGGTTTATGTATCAAGAGTTTAATGGAATCATCCTTCCTTACCTGTAGGTAATCCCTACTGCATTCAACATACGTAAGGCAGCACAAGACCTTGGTTCCATTTCTAATGTTTGCAAATATACTACTTTTCTTATGCCGGATTGGATTATGGCTTTTGTACATTCATTGCATGGAAAAGTGGTTGAATAAACCACACAACCTTTAACATTCACTCCTGCATTCAAAATTGCATTTAACACCGCATGACATTCTACAAGGGAAAAAGTAACAAAAAAACAAAACAAGCCCATAAATAAAAAATCAAAGAAAGACCATCCCATTTAAAGAAAAATTCCAGTGGGCAGAGAATAACATTACCATAGAGATATTTGTTGTCCAGTTCAGAATCAGAATCTGACCTCCAAGGGAACTCGTCATCACTGCAGCCATGTGGCATACCATTGTAGCCTTGGCCTATGATACACTTTTCTTGATTGACAATACACGCACCCCTTTGTAAAGTTGGACATTTACTACGCTTAGCAACAAGGATGCTAATGGCCATAAAATAGTCATCCCAGGGTAAACAATGCTCTCGTTTCTTTGACAAGTCTCTATTCCTGTAAAAGAAAAGACCAAGTTTTGCAGTTCTACAAATGGTTACTGTGGCAAGCGCTATGCAAATCATTGTTAATGACAATGGGAACTAAATAACAAGCCATTCCAGATAGGGGTCATAATTTTCAAAAATGCTTACATATCTTCAGGTGGAATTGTGTTTGGAAGGCATTCTTCACATTTTCCAGATTTGAAATTTATCTTCAAAACATCATAGAGCGGTCTGAACTGTCTGTAGAAATTTAGGCAAGTATACAATGTTATTTCTAATAAACCAAAGAGAAATGGTAGAAGTTTACCTGACTGTGACACCGCTTGCTTCAAACATTCTTTTTGATGCAGTTGCCTCTGGTTTGTTCATGTTCTTGTCGCCCATGTATACAACCTCCGAAATTCCCGATTGAATAATTGTTTTAGCACATTGGTTGCACGGAAAAAGAAGAGAATATAAGACACAGTTGGAAATATCAGCACAGTTTTTGTTGAAAACTGCATTCATCTCTGCGTGACAGACTGAAACAAGAAAAAATTACATCATGTAGAGAATAAAACAAAAACATGAGAGGGGTAACTTTCCTATTGCACACACAAACCATAGAAATATTTCGTTTCTGTCGGATTTGAGCTGGTTTTATCCCAAGGGAATTCATCATCACTGCAGCCACGAGGCATTCCGTTGTATCCTTGTCCCACTATTCTGTTTTTGCGATTAACAATACATGCTCCAACTTGGGTCGCTGGATCTTTGCTCCTTTTAGAGACAAGGCAAGATATTGCCATGAAGTAACTATCCCATCCAATGTAGTCCGTTCTTTTGGTCAAATTCCTTTACAACAGAATGTAACTATGAATATCCAAGTGGCTAAACACACCAGCCATGAGCAGTCCAAGAGTATGACGTTGAACTTGCCTGTCTTCCACAGTCAGAGTAGATATTTCTTCAGCTAAGCAACCATCAGCTGACCGGTCCGAAATGTTCTAAAATCACATCAAAGAATCAATAAAACAAAAACGACTGATAACTAACTAATCACCTGCAGAGTGGCACAAACCGTGGTGGCAGGTGGTGACGGGGTGACCAGTGACATCTTCACAGGAGAACGACACGATGTGGTTCCAGAGTTCCAGAGCCAAGAAACAAGTGTGGCGGGAGTTCGGCTTGTTTGTTGCCGCAGCCGATGCTCTGCCTCTATACACTACCCACCCCACCTCAACGAGCGATTTCGTTCTCTAGATGTCCAGCAAAACACAAGGCAGCAATCGGCGTGCAGACCAAACCAAGGCAACACGGTCCAGTACGAGTGCGCCCGCCCTTGCTGCCCGTTTGAACAGGCGAGGCGATCAATTCTTTCTTCGAGTTAAATTGCGAACGCAATGTCGGCACTCGAGTGGGCGGTGATGCACCACCACCTCTGCCCTCTGCCCTCTGCCTGCTTCCGGCGGTGCGGTCTTGCTGCCACTTGCTGCCCACCGCCCAAATTTCGAACTTAATTTGACCCGACTGCGGGGCTTGGAAAATGCGGGGTTGGGTGTAGGACGTATGGACATACGAGTAGACCAAAGAACACAAACAGAAGTAGGTATTATAATTTATTATCAATGAACTAATTTTAAAATGAATTGTCCCTGAACAGTTTTTCTCTTCCATTTACAGTTTTATCTGTTCCTGCCAATTTGCTTAGATCTAGTCTATCAGTCTCTTATCTATATTCTCCAAGCAATGAATAAGAATACACAGACAAGATTTGTAAAAAATTATGTCCAGGAAATGAATGGGGAGAGATAACACCCAGTCACTTTACCCAAACACGAGGAGGTAATGCAGATCATACCATGTTGAAAAATTACCTTTACTCTGAGAATTTAAGGAAGTTCATGGAAAACTAGCACAGAAAACTACGTAGACGGATTCAAAATGGCCAAATGGAAAATTGAAACTAGTCCGTATTATCTGAGAAATGTTGGTAGATTATGGCATGCCATTAACATAAGACTGTGCTGAAAACACAGGTTTGCCTTCTCAAACTCTTGAACACACATTGCTTGTTTTTAAAATAACAATAAAAGGAATTCGACACATATGGGAGTAAAGTTGACATTAAAAAAAAACAACAGTATCACACAACCAGTATTTTACCTTAAAAGAGCAGAGCTCTTCAAATCAAGCATGCAATGAATATCACAACACCAAACTGACTTTGTCAGAATGATTATGGTAAAAGGTACAAGATTTAAGATGAGAACAAAACAAGGCTTGCTGGTCATTTTGGTTACATTCAGCTCTCAGACTAATTTCTTTGCTTCAAAGAAGCTCTTCAGATGGTGAGTTTGCCAAGCACCCATGACCAAGAGAATAACTGTTTGAATGATAGACCACCAGAGTACTCTTGAATTAGTGCTTTCGCTCGTCATGCGGAACCTTTCTTCTCGGTACTGTAAAAAAGAATGACAACATGTCGAATGCGATATTTACATAGACATGGGCAGAGAGCAAAATCTGCACACTTACCCGTTGGTAGTTCTGTTCCTTGGAAATCTGATCTACTTGATCCAATAATTGGCGTACTCTTAACTGCAGATCAGATAGCTTATCCTTCTGAGCCACATTGGCATAATCAATGGCGTGTTCACCAACTTGAATGTCCAGGTGAACTCTCTGTAAAAGGCAGAATGAATGATTCCGTGCCATACCCAGAGGATGTGTTTCTGGGAGGAGAGTGCGCACTTACCAACTGAGTTCCACTGAACCATTTGGTGCTGTTCGAGTACAGGCAGATAACATGCTCTCCATGGGTGTGGGAGGTGAAGGATAGTCGGCCTTCCGAACTGTAAACCTGGAGGAGAGAGTCAAAATTAGAACTGAACAGCAAAGTGAATGTACAAAGGTGTTGAACAAGTAATTGGCAGCAAAATTAAACACGTACTCTTGATAAAACTAATTTGTCATCTGGGTCCTTAACTTCAACATGCATTCCAATACCTGGACTGGAAGGCATAAATCCACCGCTTTTTGGATCATAAAGTTCAACCTTGTAATTCACTGTGGCAAAAAAAATATGAATTAACACAAAATGCGTGGAGACAAGTATAAATGGTGGATGGGGAACAGGATTAAATTAAAGCATTAGCAAAATAGACGATTGATTGCAATTGGGTACAGGGCGCATGTAAAAATCGCAAACATAAGGTACAAAACCAGATGTAAATTTCGGACTACGATGAATTGTGGTTAGGGCAAAGTTGTCATCTGCTAGACTAACCGATGACAGTCGTCTCGTCTGGTATTTCCTCTATGAAGCATTTTCTCTCCGTTTCTCCAATATGGAAGTACAAGGCTGAGCAGGTCGAAAACGAGAGAAGGACGAACAGAAACGTCGATATTACACCGAAATGGGACATTTTGACCAGACAGAAATAGAAAGCTCCAAACACCGACGTTAAACACAACACGTCAGCCGGACCGGGGGGTGTGAGCGAGGAACGGAGTACACTACGAGAGGGCGGTGTCGTCTTCAGTACTACGCAGAAGGCAGAGATGAGATGCCACATTACCACAGGGGATACCATAGAATTGTGAAGTTGAAAGAATATAAAATAGAAACCAGCCGAAGTCCAAGACTTCCACCACGGTGAGTGTGATAGTATTCATGCTTGCCAGTTCATAAATTCGCTATTTTCTGAGGCGGGTTTGGTGATGTTGCCTGCACTGCACTGAACGGCGGGCGAATACGAATGAAGCAGTATTGAAGCAGGGGCACAGGCTGTACCTTCCCTGGTGAAAGTGTTATTGTAAGACGAAATTACAAGAGATTTGGGATAATGGGTGAATAAAGATGAACCCACATCACATCACATGATGAAAAATGGTTAATGCCAACCGCATTCCCTGCAGCGTTAGCCTTCACCTTCCCTGCTTCAATGCAACAAAGTCTGGAATCCGCCTTCCCTTTTCCGGTTGTCTGCTCGCCGCTATAAGGGGCCGTCCAGTTAGTGTGGATCCCGCATACTCGCACCTCTTCGTAACCTGCCGATGATCTGTTTGAGATTTTTAGTCGTTGGAGCGCCGTGGTGCTCGATCGTGTCCCTGGCGTGTCCGGCACACCACAATACACACCACACCTCCTTGCGTCAGTGGGGGGGGGGGGGGGGGCGATCAACCGTGTCCTCGGCGGGGACAGGCCGACCCTTGGCGGGGAACCTCCGTAGTCCAGTGCCGTCCCTCCAAGAGTCATGTCGCCCCGAGGGCCCTCCCCGATGACGGGGACCCCCGCGGCCCTCTTCGCCGGCATCCTGGTGGCGGCCGTCGTCGGCAACCAGGCGCCCGGCAGCCAGGCGCCGTCCATCGTCGTCCTGTACTCGCAGTCGTCGTCTACCCAGGCCGCCCAGTCCCCGCAGCCGCTGCGGCCCCCCGGCGCCGCGGGCTCCTCCAGCGCCCTCGTCGTCCAGAGCCCCCGGCACAACCTAGTGACCGCGGACGGCGTCCGCAGCCCCAAGAACGGTCAGTACCAGCCCCGCGTGCTGCGGAACTACCCCCCCGCGGCCGGGAGTATCCCCGAAACACGCGCTCGCGTTGCCACGAGGAGGGGTATGTCCGCACAAGTGGAGTACGCAGGAGTCCCCATTGTGGTCCCCGCCTGTAAGATCTCCACATTACACTGCTCTATGTAGACGCCCCGACGCCCTCCGGCCCTCCTCTGGACGGGAGCCCGGGGCCTCTCCGCCTCGCCTGGCATGCTTCTCTCCACTTTCGCAGAGGACTGTTCTGTTGTCATGCCCATCCGTTGTTGACGAGGCGCGGCGCGGCGAATCGTCGTCCAAGAATTACGTAACTGAGCCCGCGGTGACCATCGCAGGGGGGTCCGGGGTCCGTCCCCGAGCAGGGGGCGGCGGGCCTCCGGGCCGCGGCGCGTCCAGCCTCGGGCTGGGCTCCGCACGGCGGCCAGCGCGCGTACATATCATTTAGGGACGGCCCCCAAACGACGCGTGAAATTCGGCGAGGCAAACGCAGCACAAGGCCGAGGCGGAGGGGGAGAGGGGCGGCGGGGGGGAAGCCGACACAACACCTTTCTCCAATCTTCCCCGCTCGAGTGGCCACAGGCGCGGCCGCCGTGGACGCCGTCGGCGCCCCGCAGACCCCCGTGCGCAACGACGGCGACGTGCTGCTGCGCGGCCGGTCCCCCGCGCCGCACTGCGCCGGAGGGCAGCCCTTCTGCCTCTACGACCAGGAGTACCCGCAGTGAGTACGCCCACCCCGCCTGCTACTGAGTATGGACGCCGACACCTTCAGCTCGGACCTCTCTCTCCATCTCTCTCTCTCTCTCTCTCTCTCTCTCTCTCGCTCTCTGCTGACCCCGGCATCTCTGGCGGCAGGCAGCGGGTCCACGAGATCCTGAACACCTACCACGAGGACGCCAACACGCTGTACCACGCGCTGCACCGCTACAGCCCGCAGGAGCTCATCAACAGGGACAACGCCACGCACAACTACAGGTAACGGCACAACTCACAACTAACCTTAAAATGAAAAAAAAAAACACCAAAACATTAGGGCGCTCTCGCCCTCGCTCTCGCCCGCCTCACCTCTCCCTTGTGCACCCCGTTTTTTTTTCCGCAGGCACCGGGGCCACTTCGCGTGCGAGTCCGAGGTGGCGTACCTGCGCCCGGGCTGGGCCAAGAACTGGAAGGACCAGTGGGTGGCCGTCGTCAACACGGACAAGTTCCCGCAGATGGTCCGCGTGGAGACGTGCAAGTACGTGAGCGCGGCCGGAGTCCGCCGTCAGCGTTGCCGGCGACGCGGTCAGGGAGCGGGCCCGGACGCGCGGGGGCGTGTGGCGTTGGCGCCGACCCCTGGCAGCCGCGTGGGTTGGTCGGCGGAGGCAGGCGCCAACGCGACACCCGGGCTTTGGTGGGACCTCTGGTCTCCACACTCGCCGAGCATGCCGCCTGCGAGCGCCGGGGTGGGCCAGCCCGCGCCACACGCGTGCCCGTCGCCGGCCGCGCTTGCCTACCCGTCGGGCGCCCGCTCTGAGTGTCGTGGGGACGTGGCTGACTTGGGGCGCGTGCGTTGCCAACAGGTTCCTCAACCAGAAGTGCGAGTTCCTGCCGCCGTGCTACAAGTCGCTGTGCGTGCAGCGCTTCGCCGCCACGCGCCTACTGTGCGTGGACCCCGCCAACCCCCACCAGCGCCCCATCATCGACGTCTTCGAGATGCCCGTCGCCTGCTCCTGCTTCGTCGAGAACTTCCGGTTCCTGTAGACGCGGCGTCCGCCCTCACCATTACATGGCTGACACTCCCGACCTCCCCCCCCCCCCTCACACACACACACACGGCGGGGGCCGCGGGCCGGGCTTAGCCAAGTCTAAGCCCCGGTATCAACTCTCACCTGTTCTTCTCAGGATTACTGGGCTGGCGTTCGCAGACGCAGAACCGCCCCCCCGCGGAGGAGAGGCGAGGCGAGGGGAGGTGGGGCGGGGCGGAGCCGAGCAGAGGATTTCTCTGGTTGACTCCGTGGGTCCCGCCGGGCTGGCTGTTGCTGCTGCTGGCGGCGGCGTTGTCTGCTACCTGGATTTGTATGTTTCTCCCCCCCCCATCATCTCTCTCCCTATCTCTCTCTCTCTCTCTCTCTCTCTCTCTCCCCCCCCCCCCTTTTCTGTCCAGCAATACAATAAAAAGATATGTACGAAAATGAAATGAGCTGCGTATCCATGTTCGGTGCCCTGCTTACACATTTCCGATGGCGCCGAGGACGAAAAACAAAGCAGGGTAATAAAATAAAATAAAGGCGCGGCAACCGTGGGAGCCGAATAGTTTCAGCGGAGACGGCGCGGAAGGCGGGGAGGAGAGCAGGAAAAGAAAGAAAAGAAATTGGGAGGCAGTGAAACTTGTCGGATCCAGGAGTGGCGTGAGTGGGGGACGAGTGTGCTACTTATGGGGCGCGGCGGCGCGGGGTGCGAGCGCTCCGGTAAGCGGCTTACCCTGCTGCGGGGGTGACCCCGGTGACCCCTGTGACCCCGACACACCCCGTCACGGCGGGGCACACTCCCACACTGACCTCCTTGCCCATCTGCTGCCCCCAGCCCGGTCGCGAGGCGAGGCGGCAAGAAAGCCTTCTTTTTAAATGCTCAAAAGTTTTGGAACAGCGGCGTGGCCGCGGTGCGGGGCAGATGGGCTCCTGGCGGTGCGAGATCCTGGCGGTGCCTCCGGTGCTGCGCTCTCTGTCGCTGACACGGGCACGGCCAGCTTGAGCTGCACCGCGACCGCCGTTAAGAAGAGTGATCAAAGAGGCCGTGGTGGCTTTGGCCGCGGGTCTTACCAGTCTTACCTCGCTGACGAGGACAGGGCCGACTGCGTCCTGCAGCGCGGCGGCCGTGCCGAGCCCCTGCCGGGCAGACCGCTCTGTCGCCTTGCATACGAAACAGCTTCTGGGCCGATTACCTCCCCCCCCCCCCAGCCATCCCCTCCCCGGTACGTAATACGTTTGCTCTGCGGAAATAAGCACACGGGCACACACACACACACTCGCACCGGTCCCCGTGAAATTCCCCTCCTCCTCCTCCTCCTCCTCCTCCTCCTCCTCCTCCTCCTCCTCCTCCTACTACTACTACTACTACTACTACTACTCCTCCTCCTCCCCCATTCCCTGTACCGTTTTCGTCGCCTCCGATCGCCGCATATCGCCGCTGTGTAAAGCTTCCCAGGCGACACGCACACACACACGCACACACACACGCACTGCGGCGGCCGCTTTATTCCACTCCAATTTAGCGAGCCCCCGCACGGCGGCCGCGGGTTCAAACACCCACGCTGCCGAGAGACCACCGCGAGGCGGTGCCCCGGCAGATTATCTCCCGCGCCGCGTTTTGAAAACTGCTGTAGGACCCAGCAGCCCTCCGCCTGCCCCCTCCCATTTTTTATCAGTGTGCATCCGCCGTGTCTGGTGGTGGTTGGGGGGGGGGGGGGGGGGGGGGGGGGCGGTGAGGGACGGCGCTGTGCGGTGTGCGGCGCCCGCAGACCGACGTGTCATTTGTTTCAAACGAGTCTCCCGGGGCGCGTTCAATGTCCACCATCCGAGCGTCGCCCCGCGTCCCCGCTGGGAAAGGAGGGGGGGGGGGGCGTTTACGTCGGATACGCAGGACACACACACACACATACACACACTCAGGTGTCGAATCGAATCCGAGCCCGTCAGTCCACACACACACACACACACACACACACACACAAGCACGCCGCTCCTTCCTCGTGGGTAGGTCGCGCCGCATGGATGGAGATGAGTATCGACGACTCGTTTCGCCGCGAGACCCCCCGCTGAGAGGACCCCTTCCCCCCCCCCCCCCCCCCCACTCTCTCCCGGGAGGGGAATAAAATACTATAAAAGCACCCCGTGAAATCGGGCGGCAAGCGCTGCCGCTGCCGCCGCAGTCCGGCGCACGCCGTGCCAACTGCAGCGGCAGGGGCCTCCTGCAGACAGACACAGACAGACAGACAGGCACGCGGCACGACACGGCACGGCAAGCGCGCACGGGGGGGGGGGGCCTCCAGCCAGATTTAATTAGGGTAAACTTTGCGACCGTGTTGCGCGTACTCGCGGCGTTGCCGTCTCTCCCCCCCCCCCCCCCCCCCGCTCCTCTCCGTGCACACACCGCCAAAAGTGACCGGTAAGGAGTGCGGCGGCAGCGCGGCAAGTGGCGGCGGCGGCGGCGAGGACCGTAGCCGGCGGCAGCGGCAGCGGCACGGCACGCGCTCCCGGGGGATCGGGGCGGGAACATTTCAAGTTCCGTCGACAACACGACTCGCTCACTCACACTTGTGCCCCCCCCCTCCCCCTCCCCTCCCCTGCCCGCCCCCACGAGCTTTACAAGCCCTTTTGCCTGACAGTGCCACTTCGTAGCCGCCCCCCACCCCCCCCCGCCCACCTCCTAGTGCGTGACTGTCTCCCCAGCATTGGCGTAGGCACCTGCCTCTCTGCGTGACCGTAACAATATTAATTTTTTTTAAAAAAGTCAGATTTTTGAATTTGGCGCGATTTTTGCCACCTCCATACAATCTGGCCTGGCACCTCGCGGTCGAAAGTATCAGAGTGCGTATCGTCTTCACAGACCAGAGCGGCCGGCTAGCCGCCGGAGGGAGGGGGGAGGGAGGCGGGGGGGGGGGGGCGGCAGACACCGCTGCTCAGCATCCGCTCAGCATGTATTACGTGTATCGCAACGCCCATCATGTGCCCCTATACCGGGGGGTGGATCGCTCTCAGCTGTCCGCCTCCCCCACCCCCCACCCCTTCACACACACACACGCACACTCACACACACACACACGCCTCACCCAAATTCTCGCAACCCTCCCAAAACCTGCTGGCTCGGCTCATTCTGAGGTGGCGGTAGCGGTAGCCCAATACAGCAGCCTTTTCTACCTTCCGCTGTCTCCCAGAACCTCCGCGTTAGGTCGTCGGGGGCGGGCCGGGGGCGGGCCAAGGAGGGGGGGGGGCGGAGGCGGGGGCGGGACTTGCTCACTGTCACAAGCTGGGATGCGTTACGTGACAGGACTACTGTCTGGGCACGGTGCGGGCCGCGGGGGGGTCTGAGCTGCCGGCCGACAAGACGGTACAGCAAGGTAGGCACCACAGTAACCACCTCCGATCGCCAGCCCCTCCCCCGGAACAAATTCGAGCTGCCTACCCGCAGCGCGGCCCCTGGCCGGGTGGGTTGGGTTGCCTACCTCGCCGTTAAGCGGCGCCCCGCCGTGCCGTGGCCGTTCTGTCGCGTCGCGTTCGCCTCGCCGCTTCACGGTCCACGTGCGCACGTACTGCGTTACAGGTGAGGGGCGTGTGGGGGGGGGGGGGGGGGGGGGGTCGGTCACAGGTCATTAGAAGCGACCCGGGATGGGACGCGGCACGGGGGCCGAGCCGAGCCGAGCCGAGCCGAGCCGAGCCGAGCCGAGCCGAGCCGAGCCGAGCCGAGCCGAGCCGAGCCGAGCCGAGCCGAGCCGAGCCGAGCCCGTCCCTCCCCGCAGACCACGGCCACCACCGGCACGGCCGCTCGGGGGCCCCGGAGAAGGGTTTACGCTGATCACTGCTTTAGGGCTGCAGTTTTGTTTCCAGAGGTCAACTTGGAATTGATGGGGTCCGGGATGCTTTGGCCGGTGCCGGGGGCCCGGGCTCACTACAGCGGGGGACGGCCGTGGCGGTGTTCCGCGCCAGTCACTGAATTAGCAGCAGGGGCCGACAGACAGCCGCCGTCCTCGTCTCTCTCCCTCATTCTCTCTCTCCCTTTCACTTTCGCCTCGTTGTTGTGGTGTCCCTGTCCCTGTCGCCGTGATTCCGAGTACATGACACGAACGCTAAACGCCTTAAATGCCTAACGAGACTGCTCTGGTCTCGAGTCGAGAGGGCTTTGGAGGCGGCCGGGCCCGTTGGGGGGGTGGCCGTGCCGGGCCGCAGGGGGTCGGACCAGTTTAAGACGGTAGGGTTGCCCCGCGGCCCCGACCTCCCCCCCTTGCCGTCTCCCCTGGGACCGCCCCTGCCGTTGCCACCGCAGCCACCGCGCCGGGCTGCGGGTGCGGGTGCCGGCAGACAGGACCCGTCGTCACCGCAACGCACCGCCACTGCCAGTGCGATACCTCATCAGCCGAACAAGGAGTAGCGAGTAGCGGGGGCGGCGATGCCTGATCTACTCGCAGAGTCGTTCGTCCTCGCCTTCTTGTAAGCCCGCTAAAGCCCCGCCGGTGCAATACTCCCCCCCCCCCCCTCCGCACCTCCTGGATCCGCCCCCTCCAAGGGCGCACCAGACCGGCCACCGCCGGCCAGCTGCGAAAATCAACGTGGATTCTGTGTGCGGCCTGTGCGGTATCAGCCCTTCCGTGTAATCAGTCTTTATTACTTCAATATACCACGCACTACATCCCCCCGCGGCGACCACGCCCCCTTCCCTGCACACACACACACACACATACGCACGTACGTACGGTCCCCGTTTCCTATACCCTCCCCTTTTCCTCCTTCCAAAAAGAGAGTCGTGCGACCGACAAGGACGACAAGAGCCTTTATTTCTATCCCTCTCTGGCAACCTGACACGCCGCGGCCGACCCGGCCGGGGGGGCCTCCGTGTGGCCGAGGTGCCGCCACGGCAGGAGTCGCATAAAGGAAGCTAGACGGCGCGTTCCTCACCACACTTACATCGTTTACAAATTTTTTTACTTTCGGTTTAAGCTCTTTGGAAATACACTATTTTTCATTATTTTTCTGCTGCCTTCCATGAGGTCCATGCGCAGGAATACGACAACTGCAAAGTGTAGCTACTGAGAGCTGTAGACAGAAGACGGCAGAGGGACTTGGGGCGCTGCCCGAGAGCAAAGTGAATCACCCCGGCCCCCCGCGGCTCGCGCGGGGATCGTGTGCCTAGCAGACGACAGTCGAGCAGACGACGTCGCGATGCCGTGTCGTGTCGGTGTCTTCTGCCTCGCTGACCTGCATACCGGAGCGGCGGCACGTCCGCGCCTCCTGCTCTTGCTGTTTTCACACTTTGTTCCCCTCCTCGCTCTTCTGTATATTTCCCCCTTTTTTTCTGTCTTTTTTTTTGTCGCGAAAGCGCCATGTTTACGAATGGAGAGTGACTGGGGACATGAGAAACGGAGAGCGATCTTGAAAACGGTGTAACGACATTTTTTTAATGGTTATTGTGATTTTTTTTTGTCAACAAGATTATGTATGTTAAGGTTTATAACCCTTTGAACAGAAAAAACGATATAGTTAATAAGAGGAGGTTCTTCTAACAGACTATGCGGATGTACGCCATGCAATAGAATGAAACTCGGAAAAATCCTGTTTGCCTAACAGCCGCACCTGGGAAGGACCGGGAAAGACTGCGGGGGCGTGCAGAGGCAACAGATCACAGACAGAAAACCGAAGTATATCTCAAACACGAGTCCTACCTAGTTAGTCTACGGCTGCGCCCTCTATCGCGGCTAGATACTTGTCATTTGCACAATACAAGTCAGGCTCCTGGACTTAAACGTTGGCCGCGTGTGCTGCTGCTCAACCTCATAAGTCTGTTCAGCCCGGTAAAAAAAAATGGGTGAATGAAACTCTGACAGTCAATCAAAAAGACCAATTTTGGAGAGGAATAAAAGGAGCGAGTATTGTGCTGACAACGCAGTGCGGTTCTTAAAATTCGGCACGTCACTGTTTTTTTTTTCAGTTTATAAAGAGTCACTTTCTCTCGTAGGCACTGGCAACACTTCTCTCACTGTCGGCGCGGGTGCCGGCGGGTCGCCGCCGATCACCTGCCGCCGAGGATGACGGCCAGGGTGAGGGCGGCGGCGGCGGCGGCGGCGGGGCGCGGCGCCGAGGACGAGGGCGCCGGCCTGGAGTCGCCGCCGGGGCCGCCAACGGGGCCGCCGCCGGCCTCCGGGCCGCTCCGGGAGCCGGCCGCCTCCGGGCAGCGCGCCAGGGCGGCGCTGTCCATGGAGCTCATGGCGGTGAGGGACTGCCCGTTGACGTGCAGCGGCTTGATGCAGAAGTTGTGCGCGCGGAAGTCCGTCGCCGACTGCCGCGCCAGCGGGCCGTTGAGCACGCCGTGGAGGCGGCAGTCGCAGGGGAAGTGGTTCTTGGCCACCGTCAGGTTCCCCGAGATCTGCGGCAGACAGGGGACGGTCAGGGCCGTCGTCGGCGTGGTCCCGGACGCGGCCGTCCTCCGCCCCCGCGCCCCCACGGGCCGCGGTATACGCACCTGGATCTCGACGGCGTCCGGCGCCGGGTTCTGCAGCAGGTGGTTCCCCTCGAAGCGAAGGTTGATGACCCTGTTGACGTTCAGGATGTGGAACTCCTCCAGGGCGTCGATCTTGTTGTTCTTGACGAGCATGTTCAGGACGTGGGCCATCCCCTCGAACACCTGGAAACGAGCGTCTGACATGGCAGAGTCCGAACAGTTCCGGACGCGCCTCCTGCCCCGGGGCGCCGACCGCCGCCTGCCCCCCGGTACTCACCCTGGCGCGCACCACGCCCAGGTCCGAGTCCTGGATCATGAACACGTGGACGTGCCGGAGGCCGCGGAAGGTGTGCGCGTCCACGGACACCAGGTCCATGTAGGCGAGACGGAACAGCCCGACGTGGTCCAGCCCGTTGAACGCGTCCGCCTCCAGGGTGCTGACCCCGGACGGGAATATGAGGTGCTTGACGCTCGTCAGGCCGGAGAAGGCCTTGGAGTGCACCACCTGTCACAACGTCCAGCCCCCGGTCAGCAGGGCCGCACACACACACACACACACACACACACACACGTACACACACTCACGCACACACACACGCGCGCGCACCTTGAGCGGGTTGCGGTCCAGCAGCAGCCAGTTGACGTTGCTGGTGCCGGCGAAGGCCTCGCCCGCGATGCGGTGGATGCGGTTGTGGCTGAGCCGGAGCGTGTCCACGTTCTGCAGCCCGGCGAACGAGAAGGCCGAGATGGCGGCCAGCGGCGTGTGCTGGATGGACAGCTCGCGCAGGCGGGGCAGGCCGCGGAAGGCAAACGGCTTGATGACGGTGATGTTGTTGTGGTCCAGCGACAGGTTGCTCAGCAGCCGCAGCCCGGCGAACGCCTCCGTCTTGATGTGGGAGAAGCTGTTCTTGTGCAGCGTCAGCTGCTTCACCGTCGCCGGCAGCTCGTCCAGCGGGATCTTGGTGAGGCCGCCCGTGTTGCACAGCACCTGCGGCCGACGGGGAGGAGCGCATGGTTTCGTTAATGGGTAGGCTGAGACCTATATCCCAGGCAATAATCTGAACCCTCTCCGTGTGGGACCTCCCGCAGGACACTGTTCGAGAGAGAGAGACAAAGAGAGCCAGGCCGATAGAGGAGAGGGGGGGGGGGGGCAGCGGCAGGAGCAAGCGGGTAAGGGGGACGGGTCGCAGCCAGGCATCCCCCACGCGCTGCCCCCCACAGTTGCGCGGCTCTCACCCCATGACTCGCCACCCTGTTTTCGAACGCAAGGTAAGCCGCGGCGTGTGTGATCTAGCACATACAGAGTCATGCATACTCCATGAGGGCCAAAGTCACACACGCACACACACACACACGCACACTCTCGCACAAAAGCACGCACACACACACACACACACGCACGGGACAAGGGCACGGCTGCAGAGGGGCGGGCCCTCACCCTCACCGCCAGCGGCCAGCTCGTCGTCGCGGTACTCTGGTACCGGGCCGCGGCCGCCGCCGCCGCCGCCCTCGGTGTGGGTGTCGGCTCGCCCCCATCGGCTGTCCGGACCCCCCGGGGACCCCCCCCCCCTCTCTCTCTCTCCTCTCTCTCTCTCTCTCTCTCTCTCTCTCTCTCTCTCGCCCTTAAGAGTGGCGGCCGCCCCCGGAGACGCGGCGGCGACACCCGATCGTCCGGGCCGAGCTCCTGCAGGCCGTGTCGCCGTGGACAGACGGCCGCAGGGACCGCGCCGCGGCGGACCGCCCTGTCAATAGGCGTGCTCGTCATCGGGCTCGCCCGGAACAGGACACCCGCCGGCGGCGACAGCGGCGGCAGACCACGGCCGGGGGTATTGTTCACTCTCTCACTCTTTATCTCTTTCTCTCTTTCCTACCTATAAGCACACCTCACCTAACCTCTCACTCCTCTTCCACGCCTCTTAGGGAACCACGAACATGGGATCTTGCCCAGAGAGAGAGAGAATAGTGTGTTAAAGTGCTTCCAAGCTAGCCACCCCCTCTCCTTGTCGCGCCCACGAGTCCGCCCACCCTCCCTCATCGCTGTCTCTCTCCCGCTCGCGTGCGCGGCCCGCGAGGGGGTTGTCTGCCATTGCCAGTTTTTACGCGCGTTCACTTAGCGACTCCCGTGCGCGTGTGTGCGTGGGCGGGCACGCGCGTGCGTGCGAGAGAGAGAGAGAGAGAGAGAGAGAGAGAGAAAGAGAGAGAGAGAGAGAGAGAGAGAGCTCGACAGTTCAATTCGCCAAGGCCCCTGATGAGACGCACCGGAACAAATTACTTCGCCCCCTCCGTCCCCTGTTCCTTCCTGCTGCGCCCCTCCCTTCCTCTCCTTGTCTTACCCCCTTCCACCCCCTTCTTTCTTCCTCACTTCCCGCCGAAAACGTTCGACGGTCGGACCGCGGCCCGTCCCTTCCCGTCCCGTCCGCGGCCAAATTCTGATCAGGCCTCCTTGAGAGCCGCCGGCGCCGCTGGCCGCGCGCAGACAAGTTTAGTCGTCGCCGTCGTCGTCGGTGGCGGTGGCGGCGGCAAGAGCCTGCCGGGGACCCCCCCTCGGCCCTCGGGCTCCCAGCGGCTCCCGCCAGCTCCTGCTCTCCCCGGGCGTCTCTCCCCAGGCCCAGTTCACTTGAAATTGAATCACGCCGCTCGCCATGCGCCGGGCCCCGCGGACGCAGCCCCCCCCCCCCCCTCCCTCCCTCCACTCCCCTGTCGCCTTGACTGACAACGACTTCCTTTTCCGTAATCCAAATTAGCAGAATCCGTCCTGCAGAAGACGGCGCCGGGGACCGGTGGGACCGGGGGCCGGGGGCCGGGACGGCGGCGGCGGCGGCGGCGGGGGCACGCCGCGTCGCATGCGTCGCTCGCTTAGGGTCGTGCCGTGCCGCGCCTCAACCACGTGGCCCTCGTCGGCGGCCTCCCTCCCCGTCAGGCCAGCACTCGCAAGGTCACGACCACCGCCGCCGGCCGCCGGTACGGCGGGGAGCTCCTGCCTGGCCGACGACGCCCGGCGCATAGGCAACCGCGGCCGCCGCCGACACGCGTGTCGTGCGGGCCGGCCTACCCCGACACCCGCAGGCGCCGTGCAGCAGAGCGGCCTCCTCTCGCCAACCCCACTTTCTCCTGGTTTTACCTGCAGTACTATTCGAGCACCTGTGTTTTGTGTCTTTTTTTGGGGCAGATGTTGGAGGAGCGGGTGTTTGTCGGGGGAGCACGGCCACAGCAGCAGCGCCCGCAAGCTGCGGCCCCGGCGGGCCCGGCCGCCTCCATGCACTCGTGGGGGAAGCAGTCGCTCTGCCGGCCCCGAGTGTTTACCGTGGGATCAGGGGCCTCCTCCCCCGGAGCGGGGCCGCGGGGGCCACAGGGTCACCACGCCCCGCTGTGTTCCTGTATTTGTCAGGCTTTGGGGCCGGCGGCGGCGTGGCGGTCGGCGGCGGCGCGCCTCCTCGGGGTGCGGCGGCGCCTCCGTGCCGAGCGCCCAACGCGACTCCCTTAATTTTGAAATATTCCTTGCAGCAGCCGACGCGGCCCGCCCCACAAGCCGACACCGACGACATTACTCGTGTCAAGTGCTCGAAAAGTTCGCTGCTCTCTCTCTCTCTCTCTCTCTCTCCATCTCTTTATTCTTATCATTTTTTCCATGTGTGGCTGAGAATGTCGCGGGGGCGCGGGGCTGGAGGAGGAGCGCGGGGGTGGAGGGGGGGGGGGGGGGGTGCGTCGAGGGCGGCGGGGCCGCGGGGCCCTCGGGCGCGGCCGTCCGCGGACCGGAGATGTAGAGGTGTGGGAGGACAAATGGGCAGAAGGGTGAACCGACGGCCCGCCAAGAAATGGAGGGATAAAGGCGCAATGGCGCTTGCCAAAAGAGAGTCCTGCCCAGGAGAGCGGCGGGGGCGGCGGGGCGTCGTCGGGGGTCGCGCGGGGGGAGGACATTCAATATGTCTCTGCAAATTCGTAACGAGCCGCCCTCTCGTCGCCCCGAGCGGGCCTCGGCTGCCTCGGCCCCGCGTTCGGAAACACGGCGGTGTGGGGGTGGTGGGCGGAGGTGAGCCGAGGGGTGCGCCGTGCCGCGCCGCGCGGCGCAGCGCTGCCCTCCGCCTGCACCTTAATAAAAACTACCCCCTCCCCCCGCGGCCCGGTATTTGCGCAGACGGCCGCACAGACTGCGCGGCTTCGGGTTCGTGTAAACCGGTTTCCGAACCGGTTTTCGACAGGGCACTCTTGTCGTGACTCACCTCGCTCTTGGAGAGGCAGAAGCACTCGGTCGGGCAGGTGCTGATCTGGTCGCCGCCGATGGGGGAGGAGGCGCGGGCCGACGGCGACCCCAGCAGCGCCGCCAGCCACGGCAGCAGCAGCTGCAGCAGCTGCAGCTGGCGCAGCTGGCGCAGCTGACGCACCTGACGCATTGCTGACCCGCCGGCACTCCGGGACGCTGCGGACGCTGCGGAAACAACGAGAACATAACAGTGTCCCGCTCATTAAAGCCGTGTGGTGTGCGCTTGGTTGGTCGGCTTGCCGGTTTGCAGCGCCTCCCATCTTTCTCCGACTGACCGGAAATCTTTCCCCCGGCTTTCCGGTGGCTGTGGTGGTGGTGGGGGGGGGGGGGGGGGGGGAGGTTGCCTAAAAGAACAAACCACAATAATTACACCGGCCGGCCGCGTTTCCGCAGGATTCCTTATTTATTCGCAGCTCGGAGCGGCACCCGCGCTGCTGGGACGGTGTCCCGCGGGAACCCCCTCCTCCCCGGCCGTTCTGTGCGGAGAGATTACCGACAGGCAAAAGGCTTACCCGGGGCAGAGCAGGCGGAGCCAGCGGGCGCCAGTTCTCTACTTCCGAACAGCGTCGTCCGAAAAGACGCCAGAAAGGTATTTGATGCGTATAATTACATTTTTAAAGAGGGGAGGGGTGTGTAAAGCGTCTTGAAATAAGCGGGTTCGCAGAGTTTAGAGTAGACCCCTCAAGGTACACGCGATTTAAAATTTTGTTAACTCCTGTGGGGAAATGCCGCTCCGGTACCCCATGTGGAACCTCATGTTGACATCCCGGAGCTAAATCAGGAGGGGGTAGGGGGGAGGTCGAAAGGTGAGGAGGGCATGAGAGATAGAGATGGAGAGAGAGAGAGAGAGAGAGAGAGAGAGAGAGAGAGAGAGAGAGAGACCGGATGATACAGGAAGGGGGAGGGGGACAAAGAAAGTGAGACAGGTGGCCGCGGTAAGCCTCTTATCTGCAACGTAATTTAAGGTCACAAATGTAATAAGGAGGTAAATTTAAAACACTGCGAGGCTCCTCCGCTATCACTCGACGGGTGGGGGAGGTGTGTGGAGGTGGAGGGGGGGGGGGGGCACCACCGTCTCCATGTTGACCTGCCTCTCCCTTACCTTCCCCCCAGCGGCCTCCCTTCTCCGCCCCTCGCTGGCGTCCCTCTGTCTCTGCCTCGCCCACTGGGGCGGCCGGCTGGGTCCGGGCCGGGCAGCCGGCCCGCGGGACTCGGGGCTCCCGTGCGCGGTACAGTCACAGTCAAACACACAACGACTGCACGGCGTTTGCTGTCCTGCCGCTGGCGGACCAAATGGCGGTCGTGAGTAAGGGCGGGAGGGGGCGCGGGTCTCAAACGGACTGCGACACACCGAGAACGGGATCTTAAAATTTCAGCCGAACCTTTCGGACGTTAAAATGTGTTCACCTCTCGCCGAGCGTCTCCAGGCGGCGGTGACAGGGCGGCTCACGGTCTTGTGGAATCGCGACTCTCCAGGGAATTTGAGTGTCGAATTTAAATACCGGCATGGCCGACCCGCCTTTGGGGCCCCCTCTTCGGCACCGAAAGGCACCGTCAGGCATTTAGGTCCCCGGGCCGGGGGCCCGGAGCCCCCCTGCTGGGTTTGAACGGTGTCCGTGGGTGCAGCGGCGGTGGGGGGGAGGAGACGGGCCTGGAGAGCCGTTCACTTCCAGCACTTCCAGCACTTCCAGCGGCGTGGCCGCGGCCCTGCGGCACCGTGACTGGGACCGCGGGCCGCAGCACACAGCGCACACCGTTTGCTCTGGGCACATGTTTGCTTCCGATATTAGTGTTAATTCGCACGGGCCATCACCCCTCCTGCCCCCTCTTGCAGTTTCCCCCCCCCCCCCCCCCTCTCTCTCTCTCTCTCTCTCTCTCTCTCGCTCCTGTATCACCACCTCGCACCATTTGGTGCAGATGGGTTTACGTAATTTACTTTCCACAAAAAATGGGTGGTGGGTAGCAGATAGTTGGCGAGTACCTCTCTTTACTTGCGCAGCTAGCTGTAGCGTGTTTGTGTGTGTGTGTGGAGGGGGCAGCCTTGTTTCGGCTCAGCAGCCCGAGTCAAAGGGACGGAACGGAACATATTGTGTTTACGTGAGCCAGTCCCCCCCTCCCCTGCCCTCTCCCAGCCCTCTACCCCGCCTTCTAGGTGACCTTTTTGTTTGGTCGTGTATTGGCCGGAACAGTGACATGCGATTCCAAACCGAAATTGCCAAAGCATCAAACGTTTCCGATTTTATTTTTTCAAATGCAGATTTGTTAGTTTAAATTTTTTTTGAGGGTTTGGCAATGTTGAGCAGAGAGTAAGCGGGCAGGGAATCAAATGCCGTGTAATGACATGAACAGGGGGGAGGGGGGGGCTAACAAGGGGCGAGCGGCGGCAGCAGCAGCGGCGGCGGCCCGGCCTGCTTGACTATTACTGTGGCGATGGGGACTCATCTCAGGATTATGAATGTTGGTAAGCTGTTGGGGAAACAGTACGGCGATACAGTCCCCGCCAAGGCTGCTCTCTCTCTCTGCCTCTCTCTCTCCCTCCCTCTCCCTCTCTCTCTCCTCTTCCTCTCACCCTTCCCCTATCTCTCTCTCCCTTGGCCCACAAGAAGCAGCAGCAGGAGCAGCAGTCGTGGTCGTATCTAATCGCTCCGTCCTTGTCCGACGCACGGAAGAAGACAGGGAGAGGGAGAGAGAAAGAAGTAAGGAGGCCCACATGAGCCCCCCCTCCCCTCCCCCCACGTTGTACTCGCAGGGCCCGCTGCTCCTCTTCCCTCTGTCTCTCTTTCTGTTTGCTTCTCTCTCTCCTCTCTCTCTCTCTCTCACTCTCCCTCCCCGCTTCCCACCCTTGCCTGAGCGTTTTCACTCTCCTTCGCTCAATTAGCTCCGACCTGCAGTCAACACCAACTTTTATTGTAGGCCTGGGAAGGGCGGAGGAGGAGGAGGGGCACGGGCGCAAGGGGTGCGCGGCGCCGGGCCCGTGGGAGGGAGCGAGAGAGAGAGAAAGAGAGAGAGAGAGAGAGAGAGAGAGAGAGAGGGAGACAGACAGACAGACAGAGACAGAGGTATCGGCGCTGAGCGCCTGGGAGGTAGGCACCGATGCCGGCCGGCGGGCGGCGGCGTGCGGCGGCCTGCCTACCCCCGGCCCGGCAGGGGCTGGCCACGGACAGCGGACCGCTGACGACAGCCGCGCCGCCAGCAGCCGGCAGCCGGCAGCCGGCAGCCGGCGACCCGTCATCCGTCAGCCATCGCAATTCAGTTTCTTAATTCGTCTCCTGTTTTCTGCCCGCCGCCGCGGAACGTCAAAACGTCATGTCCTCCATTGTCCATCATCCTCTCTCTTCCCCC